>JAVXUO010001802.1:0-550000 GCA_033065855.1 Escallonia rubra
GATTGAATTGAAATAGGATTAGTTCCTAATAAGCCATTTATAGCTGTTGAGAGCTTAACTAAAGTAAGTCTGCACATAACCGATGCACCAATTACATAAACAATGGATCATAGTACGTATAGTGCACATGCTTATATCTTAGTTTTCTTGTAAATTTCTCAACTGCACAGGGTGTGGGAACTATGACTAGGAAAATGATGCACTCTAATAAAATACTTCAAACTCTTTTTTTTTTTTTTGGGAAGAAGGGGGGGGGGGGGGAATCACGTATCTTGCTTGCTGTATTTTCTTTTTCTCTTTGATGCATCAAAACAAATCCTTGGGGGATATACCTAGTACAAAGAGGCTGCGACAGCTTCCCAAACACCCTAGAACACCCTCAAATCCACCTTTACATTGGTACCGAGCAATTTTGATTCTGCAGTTCGTGATAATAGGACAATTCAAGCGGCAACTATCCGTGACCATGAAGGCAAAATCATTCGGCCAGACCTTAGAAAGTGCAAATGGACCATGAATCTGCCAAAGCTCTTGCTTGTCTATTGTTAATAGACTTGGCAATTTCAAACAACTGCTCCCATGTTTTATTTGATGGAGATGCACAAGATATTGTTAATTGGCTTAACAATCATGAGATACCTCCTAACTGGAAAAGCTCCTCCACCAATGCAGAAGCCAGAGACAAGCTCAAATCTCTAACTTGCTGGTCGTTTTTGAAAGTTAGCAGATCTGTAAATAGTTTAGCTCACAACCTAGGTAATAGGTAGATGTCTATAACTCTTTTGGTTTGGTTCCTCCTTCATCCTTTTTTTCGCTTTTGTCTCTGAATGAAAATGTGAACCATGAACTTCATTTTGTACACCCTGATTATTACTACCAAGACTTAATTAGAAAAAAAAAAAGAGATAAACCCTTCGATACTTCTAATAACTACATAGACCCCTCCTTGAAGTCGGTGATTTCTTGCAAAATGACAGATGTAATGAGGAGCTTTGGGAGGTAGAACTAGGAAGCAACATCATCAATCAAATTCAACCCACCTCATATCCACTTACATCTCCTACCCTAACATTCCTATTTGGGGAATGGAGACCAATGGGCTTTTCTCTTCCAAATATGTCTACTCCCACATCATTTGCCCTTTTAATGACAGGAACCACCAAAAGAACAGTATCTGGAAGAAATTTTGGAAAATCATGATCTCCAAAAAATTTCACTTCTTCCTCTGGACTATGGCACATAACCGTCTCCCAACTAACTCTATATGTGCCACTAGGGGGTTGGACTTCAATCCAATTGCGATTTTTGCCACCATCATTTGGAGGACACCACTCATGTTCTAAGATTTTGCCCAAAGAACCTGGAAATACTTCCTTCCTCCGAATACAATGATGGAGGACAGCAATCTAAACACGCTAGAATGGATGTTAAAGTACTCCTCCTCCCATAAAAATGAGGAAGAATCCCTCCACCACCACCCATCTCTCTCTCTCTCTCTCTCTCTCCAGCATTAGTATTGTGACACCCTATTTTTTTAGGCTTTATTTATACGAGTCACCGTGGCACACGCGATGCGCGTACAAAAATAAAATTAATAATATAAATTTAGTTAAAAAAATCAAACATCATGTATACGTGTCTATTATCATATTCTGTAAAATGGATCTTAAATTACAGAAAAATAAGTTAGCCATATTATCCAGAAATAAGTTAGCAAAATATTATTATAATATCAAATTTGTCCTTTAAATTTTATTTTAACTATATTTTTTGATGAATTTTAATTTATGAAAACTAAACATGTTTTTATAAGTAGTTATTTACCAATTAAATTTTTTATTATGATCATTTTTTCTTGAAATGCCACTTGTCACAATTTTAGGTTGGTAGTTATGTAACACCAAAGAGGTGTTACACCAAACCATGTTTTGCCTTAATAAGTAGTATAGATATTATCATTCTTATTTAAGTATGTAATAAAAAAAATCTTATTTAAGTATTTTAGTCTAGCTTAGTTGGTCCAATATAATACAGGTGGTTCGGTCCAGTTAGTTATCTAATCAGATTAGACTTAACATAAGTCAGAGCCTTGATAGAATTGAGAATCTAGTAGTTGAATAATTTTAATTTGGAACTCTGTCCCGATTTATTTCAATCACATTCACCGAACTCAAAAGGTAGACTTTTCCTTATATGATTGGGCTTAAAAGCAGATTAAGAAGGGAGACAGTAGTGGCTTGTATTCGGTTGAACCGACCGGTTCTACTTTTAACTTTTTTATGGTTAGTTCTTTACTTTTCTGAAGCTTGGCATCCACTTCTTCAACACATCTTCTTCAACCCAGTATCTTTCAGTCTCATTTAATTGAATATGTCTACCTCATTAAGGATCCTGAAGAACAACTTTCTTCGCCAAAAACGGTTTCAGCCTGTCACAATATCTTAAATCTTTCCTTCTGAAAGATCTGTCTAGAAACTTACTCCTGCTAGCGTCACCCAAGCTAATTTTCTTTGTTGAGGTAAAAAAACCAACTTGTGTTCATTATGAGACTTGCAATAATCCTATTACTTAATTCTTCAGAGTTCAGCATTTTCTGACCAGGTGCAACTTTAAGAACTAATGATATTGCGTGTAATTAAAAATCCGATTGCCCTTAGAAATATCAAAGGAGTAAGTTTTTTCACCCTTTTTCTTCCTCAGTCAAAGCAGACGTTTGGCCTTTTTTGGACCTAAAAACAGCCTTGCAAGTGTAAGGTTTCATGGCGATGACGTATGGCGATTCAAGCTCAACTTTAGACACGTCTACAACCATGTGAATCCCATTAATGTTGGTCCTTTGAAATACGTTCCTCTGGACAAATATTTCATATTTTTGCATGTTCTGAGAAGATCCTCATATTTAGAAGCCCCATCACTCAAACAAGTCGTGAAATTTTTCAAATTTGCTTCTAAGTTGAAGACTATAAAGCTTAATTACCATATTCATGTCCAGGCTAGTTAGCTGTAACTTTATGTTTAACTTGTTTGAGTCGGTTTACACGGTGTCCAACAGTTTTATCAGATACCTGATAAAGTTTTGCAAAATTAGTAATATAAACTTCAGCTCAAGTGTAAGTGAAAAAATCTTCTAGTTGAGCCCAAGTATAGATAGAACTAGCAGGCAGGTCTATATACCATGAAAATGTAGTATCAGACAATAAATTGCTAAATAATCGCAACTTAATTAGAGTAATCATGCCACCTTAGGTTCCCGCTCCAAACCATAAAACGGCCTATATGATTAGCTGTTAGTTGTTAACCATCAAACTCTGATTTCCCATATTCTGAGACGTGGTAATCTCCTTTCCTCCGTGGCTTGGACTATTCCTAAGATTGGAAGTTTTCACATTTCAAAAAAAAAAAAAAAAGATGATTGGAATTTTTCATCATGGTTGATTTATTCCTTCAAGTGTTGACATGGCACTTACATGTTTCTTGATCGAACCAGCAATCTTAGGCCGAATCATCGGAGAAAACATCGTTTGTGTAGACATACAGGTTAGTTAAACATCGTTTGTGTAAACATATAAGTTTGGCATCTGATTTTTTTTTCAAGACAGCGCATAGATGTGGCCCTTCTATTGTGCGTGCCTCACCTGTTTCCTTCTCTCTTGGCATTATTATTCATAAATAAATAGGCCAAGAAGTAACCAGATTTCAATCTACAAAACCATTAATGAATTTTTAACATAGCTCCCAATTTGTCGAGAACTGGTATTCACTCGTTACTTTGAGATTTTTTGTCGCGTTGATCACCATCAATTCGGATCAGGTGTGGGGCTCACCCTCCACGGGTTCTTAATGGCAACAGTTTCTGCAACTCCATATAATAGAGCCCGCTTGAGGGGACCTATCAATAAATTTCAAGCTTATCAAGAAACAAATTCGTCTTCCTGACCAGGCGTCCCTTTCATTTTCACCCACTAGTTAATGAATGGACCAGCAAGCGGCAAGTGCCACATATTGTCGGGACTAAAAATGGAATTGCAGTAATGGTCCGGATCGGTCTATTTTGATCCATTCAAAGTATGCCAGTGCTAGGGCTGTCTCTACCGTACGCACAGCCTTTAATTAGTGATGGTGGCAGTTAACATGCAACCTGAAAGTTTTTTTTGTTCATTATCTCTACCATTTTCGGTGTGTTTGATGCATGTTCTTGGGAAATTGATATCCTGGATCGAATATCAACTCTTTCCCTCTTCTTCTGTACTAAAAGTTTGAACTGTGTACGTTATTCATAAGTGTCACTAGAAATTATTTAAAGTGTAAGACTTCACGATTAAAAAAATACGGTGTTATTTTATTCTCCTATATTTCATATCCGTGCATTTGTACACTTGAATTGAGAATTCCGAATTCATAAATACATAAGAAAATATTAGGTTGCGGCTACATAAATGAAATACAACGCAATACAATTTAAACTTTTCTATAAAAGATGACCTTCCACACAGGGGCAATTCTTGAAATGAATAAGCTTTGTTCAAACCATTCGGTCAGATTTATGGAGTAGCAGAACTGGATATGGAGAGGAGTGGAATAGAGGAAGAAGATGGGTCTTATAGGAAGTTACCATACAAGCCTCACTCATGACATTAAAAGAGCAAAAGTAAGGGGCACCCGGGTAAATTTGTGTAATCCATCTTTATTCTTAGACTTAATACTCTCTACTATTACAAGAATGCCATTGATGAATGAAATATATATACATATAGGATATTTTGTTTTATTCTTCTTTTTAAAGGTCATTAAAGTCTCTTTTTAAACCGCTAAAAAAATATGTTGGTATACTATACATGCCACAAGCTAAATACGCTATCTTATGCAAAGTCGAAATATTTGTTGCTAAAACTGTATTGAAGAGACTTTTTAATTCAATATAGTGATAATTTTCTTTCATAACTAGTTGAAAAGATGAGTAAGTTGAACTTTAAATTTGAAACTAGTTATATATTCCATAAAGTACTTGAAAGCTCCACGTTTTTTGTTTTTCAGTGCACTAAGTGAAAAATTCTAATGCTCATGCACTTTATTTTTTCCTTAGTAATATGCAACCTTTGATGAAGTCAATGATTTTTTCTATGCTATACAAATTCAATAACCATGTACGCGTGTTTGGTCCCCCCGAATGCACATCCTGGATCCGCCCCTGCTTCCACATACACCATACCCATTGTGACACTGTCTGAGGAGAGGATGCAAAGTTATATGCCACGTCCCCGGTCTCATTTTATTCCTAATGAATATATGCTTGTTATACAACAGCCCCATATTGAGTAATAGATACAACGAAAGGATAGTGATATAAGCCTCGTACAACTTTAGGGCATATGTGCAATTGTAACTATATATCAGGACAAGTTAATGCGCTTGTGACTGAAATCCTAAATATATGGAAGCCAGCTAGCTAGGCTTAAAGGAACTAAACACGGAGTATGCAGTAGTCTTGCACAGATTTCCATCTTGCATGATTTTGGTGCGAATCGCAAACCGTTTCACTTGGTATTAAAATTGGGAGCACCAAAACATTTATCAGTTCAGAAATATCTTATAAACAGGTTTCTTATGTAGATATACATATCTTAATGAACTTTATACTTAAGAGTTGAAACAAACTGGTGAATAGTATTCACCTTATAATTTTATTATATAGTATTTGTTACTGTGCCACTGCCGATCAATGATTTTCTTTTTGTTGAAGGAAGAAGAAGGAGAGAAGAGAAAGTAGCTCTGAATTTCCCAAATGAAACAAACACACATCACCTGAGAACTTTATGAAGACTCTGTTTTTACATTATGAAACGTACATATAGGTGCTGAAATCATTACAACGAGCACTCGTGAAGACATAAAAGGTACACATTTCTCAGAACAGAGAAAGAGCAAGGCTGCCTATTTTACCAAGCATGAATGGAGAATATCCACTCACGCCACTTATTTTCAGATCCAATGAGGAACTTATTACTTTCGGCACACAGGGAGTGCGTAGATCTAGTAATGTACGTGCTCACGGTTTTGGTCAGTTGTGAGTCTCCGTTACCACGGCCTCACCAGCGTAGGAACAACACCTTTTGCATCCACCATAACCTTTATAACAGCAACCGTAGCGGCAGTAACCTCCTCCACCCCCTCCGCCATGATGGCCACCTCCACCATACTGGCCACCTCCGCCTCCACCATACTGGCCGCCGCCACCTCCACCATACTGGCCGCCGCCACCTCCACCATACTGGCCGCCGCCTCCTCCACGATGCCCGCCTCCGCCTCCTCCATAGTAACCACAACCATCACCATACTTGGCAGCATTTAACCCATTCGCACCTTCAGCTACCTCAGCTGCACAAATACATCATTGCACATGCATGCATGAGTATGTTAGCTCATTTAAAACATTGAAAACTTGGCTATACATGATGTTTTAGTTTTGTATTTTGGAGTTAATGGCATCTGAAGCATGTCTTAGCTCGAGGCTCGAGCACCGCAAATTTCTTCTTTTAGTTCTTCACACATACATAGATTTTTAATTTTTTTGGGTAAATTTACATTTTGCCTGCTTGTGTATGAGTAGCCTAAATCAAAAAGCTGAATCTAATATAGTGGACAAACTCACTCTTTTGCGTGGACACAGTGGAAGTCTCAGCCAAATCCCTTGCTGCAACCTCAGAGGAAATGACAAGAACGATAGCCAAAGTAAGGCCAAGGAACACAGCTGCCTTGGAAAACATTGTCTCACTAAACTTTCCCTTGCCTCTCACTTATATAATGTAAAAGGATGAGACATCTAGCTTACTCTCCTCTCTATTTATAGGAAGAAGAGTACCCCGCTTAGAGGGTGTTTGAGCATTGGGGGGGGGGGGGGGGGGGTGATCCTAAGAGAAGAGAGGCGGAAAGAGACAGGAAAAATTCTAGCCGTTACACATGTTATAGAAAGATAGTTATAAGTCTCTATATAGCGACAATTAATTTTCGTTAAATTTTTAGTAATTTTTATTTACTGACGCTAAAAAATCATGTTAGGAATTATTACTAAAAGTGTTACCAGAAAGCCTTAAAAAATATTTAGCATTCGTTATATAAGGGGTTCTAGCTATCTTCCGAACCAGGGTAACATCAAAATATTTTCTAACGAGAGATTCATTTACCATTTTTGTTTTGTGTTTTCATTTGGTGTTTTTATTTTCATCATTTCCATTTGCATTTAGAAAATATGCTTGTGAACTTTGATCTTTTTCACCAAAATTTCCCTACCTATTTTTTTAGACACTTTGTGTACTTATAGCATTTTCGTTTTCATTTTGTAACAACTTTACTTGTTGTTTTCCTTAAATATCCTTACTATTTATATGTGAAGGTACCCTAATACCCTCAAATTCCCTTAATTGTGAGATATATGGCCCACGTAACCCCACTCCTCTTCCCTTTCCCAAAAAGATTCCCCACCTACCGCCACTCCAAAGCCCCAATATCCACCACCACCATCGTCAATTTCCTCCTATAAGGTGGGGGTGCTAATATGGTAAACAAAGCCACAATATCAACCACAAGCAAAGCTTATCCTTTTGGACAATACGAGGGTGAACAATTCATCTTGGGCTCTGTAATATCTATCTCTGGTGGCACTCAAATCTGAAGTGTTAGGTGGTTAGGTGATTGTCGTGGGTTACGATTGGAGGTAGATAACGTTACGACGGTGGTTTGATGGTGGTGTGGCGGCTATGTGTGTCGTTATGTGGCTATGGAGATCCGATCTGGCATAGTGGTGGTTTTACGGTGGTTATATGGTGTTGACATGGCCGGAGGAGATGAGGTCTGAGGTGTTTAGCAGTGGCCGTTGTGGTTCTTAATTTATATTATGGTGGTACAATGGCGGGGCTTGGTTTCTTTATCGTGCACGATAAAGAAAAATGATGGTGCCAGTACAAACAGAGAGAGTGAAAGGGAGCAATGATTTGTTTGTGTCAACATGGGGCTAATTTTGGTCGGGGAAAAATTGAAAATACCTCAAAGGTATTTTCAGTTTTTTGATAATTTTTGGATAATCCTATCAAAAACACGAAAATAGAAAGATATATATACTATATATAAAAGAAAAACTTCTTTTGGTGTAACACATCTTTGGTGTTACTAACTGCCTATCTAGAATAGTGACAAGTGGCATTTCAAGAAAAAAATTTAAAATATGACACAAAATACAAATTTTAAATGGTAAGTAACTACCTATAAAGACATGTTTATTTTTCATAATTTAAACTTCATCAAAAAAGTATAGTTAAAGTAAATTATGAAGTTCAAACTTGATATTAAAAAATACGGAGTACCATATTGCTAATTTTATTTGTGCACATGTTTGATTTTAACAATTTTAATTTCCTTAAAAAACTGTATTAAATCTAAGTTTGATAAAATGAAAATATTTTGCTAACTTATTTTACCACACGCATGACTAACTTATTTTACTAAAATTTAATATTCATATTACCGATGTGACAGTAAACACTTATACATGACGCTTGATTTTTTTTAACAAAATTCATATTATTAATTTTATTTTTGCACACGCATCGCATGTACCACGGTTACTCGTATATATAAAGGGAAAACATAGTTTGGTCTAACACATTTTTTGTGTTACATAACTACTAATCTAGAATGGCGACAAGTAGTATTCTATTACATAAAACAAAAGTTTAAATAGTGAATAACTACTTTTAGTTTTTATAATATACAATTCATTTTACCGAATTACTATATATAAAGGGAAAACATGGTTTGGTGTAACACTTTTTTGGTGTTACATAACTACCTATTTAGAATTGTGACAAGTGGCATTCTATTATTTTTNCTTGAAAATTTCATAAGACAAAAGTTCAAATAGTGAATAACTACTTTTAGTTTTTATAAAGTACAATTCATTTTACTAAATAATGAATATTTATACATGATGAAGAATTTATATTATAATTTTTTTTTACACGCGCATCGCATGTGTCACAGCGACTCGTGTGTATATATATATAAAAGAATTTTTTTTGCCATGATTACAAAAATGAAAAATACTAAATGTCAAACAACTAAGTCAATTAAGGGTCAATGCTTGTTTCGGGTGAGACTATTCGTGTACCTCTTTTTGGCTATTAACGCACTTTGAAATTTCATTAGTTTATGAGGCTATCCTATCAAGTGTTTGGTCGCTATAAATGACTTTGGTCGCTATAAACCGTAAAAGAAATGCTTAAACAGCATCATCTCAATTTTTTCCAGCAATTGCATTGTCATCTCGATCAAATACGTTATTAACCTCCTTTTCTCCTTCCTTTTGTTCGGTGACCTGATCAAATCCAACTCACCTCAATAGAACTAGCAACAGTAAAATAGCAAATGCATCTGTTCAATCAGTAACAAACAAGTCCATGGTTCTGCTTTTAATGAGAGAAAGAAGGGCGGTGGCTAGGGTGAACATTTAGAACGATGATCTCAATCTAATTTGAAATTTGATCTGCATTATCTGATCATTCATAAATTGATCGAACAAAATAATTGATGTTGCTTGCTTTTTAAAATGAATTGAATAATCAGTTTATAAGTCGGTTTCAGTAAGGAAATTTTTTAACCCAACTAAACTTGAGACTTACGTACCTTCAAAAAACTACTCCCTCCATGAACGTCCCAGAAAAAATTCTCTATTTTATTTTGGCACGCATATTAAGGATTAAAGTTATATATTTTCTGTTTTTAATTTTACCCTAGAGAGACAGCCGGGAGGAGGGGGGAGTGGGCCAGGAGAGAGAGAGAGAGAGAGAGAGAGTTGGTGGAAGGTTAAATGTGGAGAGAAAAAAAAAATAAAAAAATGTGTAAGAAAGTGGGTCAAGAGAGAAAAAATTGGCTAGTTAATGGTTAAATGTAGAGAGAGAAACAAAATAAAAGTGTACAAAGGATAAACATGAAAAGACATTTATAGAATCTTTCTTAATTTGGACAGTGACGCTCAAAAATGAAATATGATCAGTTTTTTTTTGGAACGGAGTGAGTATAATTTTAGCCCACCTTAACTTTAGTTAGTATAGCCATTGTACTGCTATTACTTTTCTTCTAGTTCTTAAAATAGGCCACAAAATATAGACTGATATAGATATTATGAGTGCCCAATAGTAAATTGAAAGGCCTAATTAAAAATTCTAAAGGTCCAAACTTGTCAAACTGACTGAACCGTTCAATTTGTTCAAACCATCAACATTGATTGCTAAAATCGAAGACATCAACTCCAATATGGGTCAGTTCAACTTCGTATTCAACCTCCAAACCGAACTAAGATCATCCTTCTTTTTTTTTTGGAAAGGGGGGGGGGGGGGGGGGTTCAACCTCATAATGGTATATTAACTAGGTAGCTTAAGTTACCATATGCTCTAAGAGCATAAACTGTTAGAGAATCGACCCTAATGTATATCATGATTTAACACTCCCTCTAACATGCGAGCCTTCAATTCACATGGAGAGATAAATGAATGAGAAACAAATCAAGGTGCGCTAACATATATCAGTGAGCCCAACAATGTACATCATGCCTTAGCACTTCTATCACGTGCAATCCCCAACTGGACATAAAGAGACAAATCAATAAAAGAACAAATGAAGGTGCACCACCAATAACTATACATTACATAGAGTGTAAATTGGACTAGTATAAAGTGGTGACCAAATTTGCCAGTCGGGATAGTCGAATTCAAGACCTTACTTAATTAACAAGAGCTTTGATACAATATTGCAGTTGATCTAAAAAATTGAAGTTGTTAGAAAATAAGTCCAACTATGTATATCATGAAAGAATGAATCCAAATATGTATATCATGCTTTAACAAGGTTGAATTCTATGAGGTTCTAAAGTTCTTGCCAACCTTTTGGGTCCTACGAAATCCCTCTCCCTTGTAACATTCAATGTTTGTGGTCCACTATAATAACTGGCTTAGCTAAATTATCTCTTGTAGTATTATCTAGTCGACGTGATACCGATCGCGAGGGTACACGCTTTCGTCCTTCAATACAAAGTCACGCACAAAGTTGTTAAGCCTAATATACATTATCAATATAGTTACTCTATTGCGATATGACATCATCAGCTGTTGCATTTTAGGAAATAATTTCACATCTTACATATAGGGAAAAATGGATTTTTTTTCCCGTAATATTTTGTGATCGTTCATAATGGTCCGAATTAGCACCAAGCTTTGAAGCGCAAACATTAAAGATGATTTACTGACGATTAAGTAAAGTGCTCTACGCGAAGCTCTAATCTTTTCAAGCAAAGCATAGAGAAATAAAAGAAGTTTGCTCAAATTTTTAGGGCATTAATCAAGATATCATCATGAATGTAGGGTCCGGCCAAGGTCATGAAACGTATCAAACTTGGCCACTCTTCTTCTGACTCTGCAGGTCCTACTATACTATTAACTCGATCCGATATTTGAGAGGATATATATACTTTAGCAAAGTCTAAACAGCCTAGCAATGGAGAAACGGAACTGTAGATAAGTAGGACCGATCGATGCACCATCGCCCAGTGGCTTGAAATCTTATAAGATCCACATGGAGGGTCATGCACTAATGGGGCGTGTGGGGTGTGTGTGTGTGTGTGTGTTTGGGGTGGGGGGTGGAGAGTATTTAATACCACCTGCTTGCTTGATATTTTCCTTGGCAGTCGAGCATGCAGTTGGGGCCGTCGGCAGACGAACATGTGGAGGCTTTAATTTGGACAACAAAAGAATTTTAAGCAAAAGATCGATGTGTTGTAATATCATGTAAAAGTATTTAACTCAAAATAAAATAAAAAACATAAGTTGAAATATAAATTTTAATTAATTATTGACGTGTGATTTTATCTTCAACGTTCATGCATTACTAAATCTACACACAGGATATTACATCAACAGAATGCTTATACCAACCTTTCAAGGATATCGTACTATTACAAAACTACTATCATGCATGATCTGGTTTGGCAATTTCCAGAACTTGTCAAAGTGATTCTTCATTAGTAGGCGTTCCTGGAGATATTTCATTGCTGATTTAAATGGTAGAGAAGCAGGGCACATCGGACACTGAAAATGCATGATAACTTGTATACACGTGCATCTTAACATTAAATATGCAAGTAAAATACCTTGGAAATTTTTTTGTTGCTACTCTGATTATAGGAAGATAGCTACAACTCACGTATAACGTCCATTAATAGCCATTAAATTTCTTTGATTATTTTTATTTAGTGACGCTAAAAGAGTGTGCAGCTAAGAACTGTGACTAAAAGTATTATCGAAAATGCCAGTAATTATATTTAGCGACCATTAATTGTCGATATAAAAGAAGTTATAGCTATATACAATCAGCATAGCACCAAAATCTATCTAAATATCTTTCATTCACCTCTTAAATCAAGAAATTCAAACTCCATCCAAGGTGAAATTACAATGTATTCCTTGGGTTTTGCTTTCACCGGAATCAGTAGGTATCATTTTTCATTGCTTTTGTGCCTCACTAGAGATACGAAATTCTTACGTTTGGACTACCGGAAACATTGGCAGCTAGGGAGTGAAAGGCCTGGAGGTCAGGCTAGGGGTGGTGGGGGCGAGGTGGCATCGGGTAACGTGTACGAACTCCATGACAGGTCTTTATAAACGTTCCGCCCAGTCCCAACAAGTTGCAACTGATTACAAAAAGACAAAGATCCATTAACTATCTATGTGCATATGCATGCATGTGACACTTTCTTCACCGACAGCATTACTTGGCCTGCGCAATCCATCGCAAAGTTATATGCTACGGTACTACAGTACAGTAGGGTATGGCGATTTTCCGGTGGAAAACGAGACTTGGCAAAGTTTGTACTCTTCGTCTAGCTTACTTTGAGCTTAAAAAACAGAGAGGATGTACATCGAGCAAGGTTTTCAGTTGCTTCTGCTTCATGCATCGAATTATTTTGCATTAAAAACAAAGTTTTAATATTTTTGTCACGTCACTTTAGAAATCCAATTTTGAGATGTAAACTTGGATATAATAGTATAACAACTTGAGGCATGCAAATGTCTTTTTGTATCAAGGTGCACAAAAGTCTATCGTTCTGCACCCCATTCATATCTTTTACAAATTATGGTGGATACAATCTCCTAAGAACTAGCTTGTGAGCTAGGGTGAAGGCCGGGGTTCTTCTGTCGCATGTTATGAATACTATAATCATCACGAGAGCATGATTAGGATTTTTAAATCACAAGTGAAGCACGGCATAAAACCACGAGAAATGGTGTCAAGTCAATTGTCAAATGCTTGACTTTACTACTATGAGTATTTATATTTTTGGCAAATATGTCAATACGTTCTTGATTGCTTACTAATTTCATACAATGTTTGACTTGACAGATTTAGCCTTATAAAAGGCTACACGTGGGCCCTACCTTGAGACGATTTTGAATCGACGTGGCCTAGGTTATTGGCGTGGGAGCACAATTTCTCGCAGACGCCCAGTAGGAAGAGAAGGGTATGATCTCCATCACCACTTGAAGTTTTATCGAGGGGAGCGGAGGATATTAGAGGCATCCTAGGTCAAGTGGCAACCCTACTCCAAAGTGATGCAATTGTTGGATCAGTGAAGTTGGCAAATTCATGTGTCATATGTGTTGGCAAGTTTGTTTTTTATGCCTCTCATTCATTTTGAGACATGTGAGTTCCGAATGCCCGACCGCACGATGAGGCAAGTTGGATGTCTGCAAGGGATACTGAAACCCATTGTAGACATGCGGCCATATAGGAAAGGTGGAGGGCTGAACTTCGACCAACTTAATGCCTTGGATAGGTTGCGCAATAAGGTGCACTAGTCGAATACATGGCAAGATACGTACGATAGTCTTGTATCGATTAAGTATATTGGCTCTAGTATCGAGCAGTGCATAGAGTGGTTTTTCAGAGTAACGTGTACGAGGGTAAATCGCCATTCACAGGGAAAGAGGACATCGTACGAGCCACGTGAGATATACGACCAGTTCTGAGCGTTGAACATTGTACGTATTCAATCGTTATTCTCCTTTGTGAGCATGCTTGCAATGTGGTTAATTATTCATATTTTCCATTCATCTTGTTTAGGGTGGCATGGGCAGTAAGGTATTTAAGCAGCTGGAAGGGTTTGAGTACTGGTTTGTCGAGCATGCCTCTAACAATATCAAGAAGTCCATTGAGAGATACAAGGCTGAAGTCCGCAACTTCAGTAATGCATATAGGGGATGTCAGGGGGATCCGTCTACTGGCTTATCGGTTAATGCATACGGTTCTCAACCCCAGAGTCAGGTGACCTAAGTAACTCATCAAGAGCACCCATTGATTCGATCTGACAAAGCAAAATTGACCAAGGTTTTGAGGCCGACCAAGCGAGATTGGTGACGAGCATTACTTCGTGCCTGAGCCGAGGGCTACAACAGACTTACCTATTATGACGTGGCCGGTTTGTATTACATAGGTCCCGAGGATATCATGACATTGGCGTCAGACACAGATCTTGCCAATTTTGTTCGAGTTAGAGATCAGCAACATAAGCCATATAGACGGGTAAAGATCAAAATGTATCCCTCTTTCATGTTTCTCTTACTAGAAAACATGAAAAGCTTGATGGAATGGAGAAAGAGGAGAGGGAAAAACAAGGGTGCATGCCCTCACCGAACTTGCAAGGCATACTGAGGTCGGACAATCAATGTCACGCGTCGGAGGCAAACATGATTTTCATTCCTCACATACATGCCAGCCACTTCTTTTAATTGGTCATGTATACTTTGACAAAATCGGTCCATATTTATGATAGCCATGGGGAGGATGGTCCTGGACAGCAACTAAAGGAGATGTACAAAAATACATTAATACAATGGTTAGTCTAGAATTCAGTGTAAATTTTGCATTATGTCGTATTTGAATCGTTTTTTATGCTTTCAAACATTTTTGCAGACTATTATCCTTCCACTAGCCATATGCCACCATTTAGGAGAGGCCATCACGAGAAACCCTACGTTGGATCCTTGGACGATCGAAATGGTGCAAGACCGGCCAAAGCAAAAAAAAAGTCATGACTGTGGTGTTTACATGCTCAAGTACATGGACTACTTAGCTCGTGCAGAAGATCTCGCCACAACATTGGTCTCAAAGGGATGCCCTGACATGAGCTTGAGAGTTTAAAAAGGGTGTAGCTAGGCGTCTTCCTTATTATTATTGATGTACTTGACGCTTTAGATTATATAAAAGTCTTTTTTTATATCAAAGTCTTTTCCCCATTACTATTGTCATTTACTGCTTTTGGATTGGTTTTGAGAAATGTTTGATTATATTGAGAATTATTGGATTATCTTGAGAATTGTTGAATTTAGTTGCTTCAAATTGTTGTGAGGATTGTAGGAAGTATTTTAAGAATTGTTGGGAGGATTGTTGGGAGGTTTTTGAGAATTGTTGTTAGTGTCGTTGGATGGATTTTGAGATTTGTTGAGGATTGTCGAAGGGAATATGTGCAGGTTTGGTTTGGTTTGGCATAAAATGGAAGGGAGAGAGGGGTTTTGGGTAACCAGTATTGTTTTTAGCGATTAATTAGCATTTAAAGACCACTCTCAGTATTCTCTGATCGCTACTATCTTTAGTGGTTAGGAGATGTTGAAAGTGATCCCTAACCACTACAAGAGTATTGGATACAGACTATTCTCAGCATTTCCTAACCGCTAGAGACAAGATCAGTCAGGGATACTGAGAGTTGTCTCTAACCGCCAGTAAGAGTAACGGTTACGGGCTACTCTCAGAGGTTAAATGACCTTTTTGTGTTTTTTTCAGAGTTTTTACTCTTTGGGCACACTAAATAGCCCATTTTGCATATTTGAGTGAAAACTGAAAAATAACTTATTATTATTTTATTATTATTCTTCAAAGTCTCTCCTCTCTTCGGCACACTTATTGGCCCCTAGGCAAGCTTTGAGGGAAAATTGATTTTTTTGTTCGTTTTTCCAAAGTTCTTACTCTTTGGGCACATTAAATGGCTCATATTTGCATATTTGAGTGAAAACTGAATTTATATATATAATTTTTTTTCAAAGTCTCCCCTCTTCGGGCACACTTATTGGCCTTTAGGCAAGCTTTGAATGAAAATTGATATATTTTTTTTGTTTTTCCAGAGTTTTTACTCTTTGGGAACACTAAATGGCCCATTTTTTTTATTTTTTTTTTTTTGCATATTTGAGTGAAAACTGAAAATATATTTTTATTTTTTTTTCAAAGTCTTCCCTCTTCGGCTACTAGGCAAGCTTTGAGTGAAAATTGATTTTTTTTTCAGAGTTTTTTTCTTTAGGCACACTAAATGACCCCCTTTTTGCATATTTGAGTGAAAACTGAATATAATTTTTTTTTTGGTTTTTCGAAGGCTCCCCTCTTCGGGCACACTTATTGGCCCTGAGGCAAGCTTTGAGTAAAAAATATTGTTTATGTTATAAAATACAGATTACACATTAACCAAAACTATATATTACAATTGACCAAAGCTCAAATTACACAATAAAGCTTAATAATTAAAGTTCAAAATTACACATTATGCCTAACACTCTTCTTCTTCATCATTCTCGTCATCGGGTTCGATATCCAACACTTTGTAGTAGTTTTTCTTGTCATGATCAGTCATTTTATTACACAAGGCACACTTTCAAAGTCGTTTCTGGCCCGTTGCATCTTCAATCGGACTCTTCATCCGTATAACTCGCTTTTGCCCTTTTGTTTGAAAAAGAATATGATCAAAAATACCTTCATTGTTACCTTGCAGACTACCTCTATCAACACTTGGCTATGAACCAATGACCAAAGCTCAAGTCACTCAAGCAGTTGGAGTGGTTCGAGTGGGTAGAATGTCTCGAGTGTCTGGTGTTGCCACCATAAACTGTGTCAGATTAGTCTTCTCCCTTGCGGCAACATCAACTAGATACTTATACCCATCCATTATTGACGCAACATCCAAAGATAGACCATTCATGATGTTACAAAGGTGATTATATCGCAGTGTCTCAGACTGCTCGAAATCAACTGTAACATGTGGCACGTAGGGTATGTGACCGTGTATTCTACTGGCTTGCTTCATCCACCTATCTAAGATATACTCTTTCAGAATTTCACGAGCATTCTTCGTACTAAAAAAATTTAGCGCGTGTCAGCAAAGTATACATTTGTGCTCAAACAGTTGATAGTTGCAATTAACGAATCCGGTATCCAGACAAAGCGATACGGTAAAATAACTTCGGTTCTTCGAAACCAAAAAAGAGCAATGATTGGCAAAATTTGTCACATTTGTCAAAGCATAAACTTTGAGATCTTTGGTAAAGTACTCGTGCAACTTCGTCATACTATACTGATTCGACTTTTGAAGTTTCTCTTGAAACTCTCTAAACATTTTCTTGGTATATACTTGAGCCGCATGAGCTTCCAAAGGTGAAAAAACTAATATTTCTCTGTAAACAGTAGCAAGTCAGCTTCTCTTTCTAGAAAAAATTGCTTGTCAAGGGCTTTCTGCATCTGAACCACAAACTTCTTTATACTTGAGGAATTACCTATGTACCCATCAAAGAAGGCATTCCTACCTTCGCTTCTCCAGGTCGTAATCATTCCAGCAGCAAAAAACTTTTTAGTGTAAGCCCCAACCCATTGTGTCTTGATCTCATACAATGCTTTCAACCGTTCATGATTGTGCAAAGAGTAGTCATCCATCAACTTGGCCCACCTCTCCTCAAACACGTCGACCGTCAATGATTTCTTGACACATGTATTGGAATCACTCTTGACCATCGGATGGTTTGTATACACATTGTGTAGCCGCTCGAGATATTTGTTGCCTATGTGCCATGTGCACAAGTCATGGTGAGTATCTGGCAAGACCTTAGCGATTGTGTTTTTTATTGCCAAATCTTGGTCAATGATGATGATTTTGGGGGGAATATGTTACATTGCTTCAAGCCACATTTCAAATAACCACATAAATGACTCATGTATCTCATCCCTAAGCAGGGCAAAGCCAAACAAGATTGATTGGTAGTAGTGGTTCACCCCGGTAAAATGGAGCAAAAGGCATAGAGTTCTTATTTGTGCGGTATATGGTGTCAAATGTCATAACATTGCCAAAATTTTGGTAAGCAACCCTAGAACGAGCATCCACCCAAAATAAAGTACTAATGCAGTTCTCATCATCTAGTTGGATACTATAGAAAAATCCAAAATTCTCGCTTTGAAGGCGCTTGAAGATATCAAACCTAGCTTGAGAATCACCCTTATTGAAAGCCTCTCTCCTTTGTGCACGAAGTTCATTTTGAAGGTCTATCTCGTTAAAACTCAATTTGTCAACTCCCCCAACCTGACTTGAGAAAACCTCCATCATTCTAAAAGGTGATATCTTAGCCTTATCCATTATAAATATCAATTATGTGTGCCGAGCTTATTTTTTTATGCGAATGAGTTTGACCGACCTCGCTAGGTGTCATCAATTGATGATTATGACTCAACTCGACTCCTGTCACAACCCAATGGTTTTCATTTTTTCAGTGCACTCTACATACACAAGGGCCTTACACCCGCTACCCGAAAATGTCCCTTTTTTTGTCTCGTTGGCCCTTCATCAATGATATGTACCACATGAGGTATATGCGGTGCTCATCTATGACATTCAAATAATCGAGAACAAATTTGGTCCGTTTTGACGCGTTTTCTTGTCGTCTTAATTCTAACACCGAAACCAAGCTTTTTCGAATATGCTCTATAGTATGCTTTAACTTCATCCAATGTTTAAAAAATTTGACCTTTGTAAGGTGGACGGAATCTTCACTAAAATTATTTTCTCCAATTACATCCATGTTTTATGTTGAAATCTACAGTGAATTATTTTTATAAATTCTCAACACATCATAAAATGAAGCTGCAAATAATGTGGTGAATTGAAATGAATTGAAAAGGAAAAACTTACTATGTGGTGTTGATGTGTTCAATTCTTTCCTTCAAGATAATTGATCCAACTTTGGCTTCAAGATATTTGCTCCAACTTTGGATGAACTAGCTTCAAGATAATGCAAGTAAAAAATTATTAAATCTAATTGAACTTGGATTCTAGCTAGAGATTTAAAGTTTATGATGGTGGAAGAATTGAATTGTAGTAGTGGAAGATTTCAATTGGGAGCTTAGGGTTTATGGAGGACGGAGAAAGGGTTAGGGAGAGAGAGTGTGTGGGGGGGGGGGAGTAAAGGCATTGCCCGTCTAACCGCTACAAAGTGTAGCAGTTAGGGCATTGGGGCCAGCGCCTGACTGCTACACTTAGTACCGGTTAACTGCTGCTAAGTGTAACGGTCAGAAAAATTTGAACGGCATGGGGACTTGTGAGGGGCATTTTGGGCCATAATGCTAACCGATACTAAGACCTATTTCAGCAACAAAAAAAAAAGAGTGAAATATGGGTCATCCACGACAACCTGTGGACGCGCAGATCGGTGATGGAGAAATTGTTGTTTCTCCACTGGTAAATGTGGATCGGCTATATATATATATATGGTTAAGTTCTACTTTTATTTAGTTGGTGGAATTCCATTTGTGGAGATTAACCTTTTGAAGCCTAACCTTCTTCATTTGTAGCTAAGCAGCCATGATCTCAAGGTCGGAACTATGCTGTAGAGCATACCTTTAAAATAAACTAGCTAGCTAGGACTATGTTAGTTCTTATGTTAGTAACTTGATACAGTATTCTTGCAAGTCTAATTAGGTAATGACTGTAGAATTTCTTAGTCTCAACTAATGTTAACTTTAAGGGAATAACCACACATTCCTTCTATCTGTACATGCATGCATATTTTCACTATAAGAAGCAACGCCTTTAGTGATGAATTTTTATCGACGGACCAAAATCCACCGTTAAAGATCATCCCTATCGACGGTTTTGGCCTACGGAACTCTGTCCATCGATAAAAAGCCTTTTAACAGGCATTAGTGACAGCATTCTGTTGCAAAACACTTCTTGCAATTGACTTTTATCGATCGTGGTCAATGATAGGGCTATCTATATCACCGTAGAATTAGGTCTCAAGGATTTTAGTATGGACACAAATTTGAATCCCTTACTTTTTGGATACACAAATATTAAGTATTTTGGACAGAAAATTATAGAAGAGAAGAGTCTGAAGCTCCAGAAGAGATCTGTAGTAAGGGTGCCCTCTAGGCAAGCATTAGGGGTGCAACTTAGGCTCGCAACATGTGTCAACCCATAGAAATATAAAAGCGAGCTTACTTTTATAGAAACCGTAGTGGATGTGGGTACAAAATTTTGGGTCCGTCAAATATATGAGCTAGGCATAGGCAAAGGCTTTTAAAGACCCGTCCAGCCCGGTCGAACTTTTAAATGACATAAGCTATGTATGAAAATTTGATGTGTACAATTTAAATTTGAATATTTAAGGGATTGCAATTATTTTTTTCTTCTTTTAGTCTTTAAGATCCACTAAGCTATGGGTTTGGAGACTTTTTAAGATTGTTTCAAGACTTTCACTTTTATCTTTTTCTTTTATGTTGTCCTAAAAAATTGTTTCTATGCCTATTTTTAAATCCATTTTGAAACTTCGCTATACTTTTCTTCATTATACTAATTAGTAAACGTAGATGCTAATTGATATGCTCAAAAATTGGTAAACAGCAACTCAAGACTAATTAGTAGACTTGTATAGTAATTGATATGGTTAAAAATTAAGTAAATCATAACTAACTTATAATCGTTGACAACCCGTGAGCAGCCTGTGTCCAGCTCGTGTCCACCAAAAATTTCATAGGCTAGGCGTGGACATATATTATATGATTCCTGAGCTAGCCTGGACATGGGCGCAAGTTTGTGAGAGTCGACTGGGCATGATCAGACCATTGCCCATGTCCAGGCTAGCTCAGGAACCATATAAAGGGCTCATCCAGCATATGCAAGTTGCAACCCTAGCAAGCACGTTACCTGCCTCAAAAGTATGTGATTACTTTACAAATTAACCGGTGTTCTCATGGATTACATGTAAGCATAAGAGTTACGCATATAGGCAACGGAAGATTTACTTTAACTTTGTGAAGTCTATTGACAACGAGTTGATTACAACTCAATGTCGTGTACTTGAAGAAATACGGCAAGATTTTTAGTAGACATAGGACAAAGCACAAGGAGTTAACTGTTTTATAGACACATGCTATATGATAGGACCACTACCTAAGAGAATGTAGGGAAAATAGACATATGTTGTCACGTGTATGCACTATGTTACATATTAGCATTTATGATTATTGTTTATATAGTAGTATCAGTGATTATGTCGGTCGACCAAAGTTGGATGAGAAAGAAAAATGATGATGATTTCGAGGATCGCGTCGATGAATTCCTCGAGTTTGCTTATGCACATCCTGAATATATTGACTTTGAGAAAATAAGGTTCTGTGTAGATTGTGAGTTGTAACATTGGAGAAAAAGAGTGATGGTAAAATATCATCTTTTCCGTAATGATTTTATGGGTGTCTACACAAGATGGACTCAACATATAGAAGCATTCATATTGTCATCCAACACAGCTAGGCAACTTGAAGCTAGAGTGGATGCACGTCATGATTGCCAAGATGTGGTTATAGATGTTGGGCGTACTTGTGTTGATTGGGGTGACTAGCGCAATGATGACCATGAAAAAAAAATCCAAGGAAGCGGATGATGAAGAGAGGAATGACAATAAGCCGGATGTCGCTTTGGATGATGAGTGAAGAATGTACTAAGCTCGCACGCCCCTGCTGATGGATTTTTCAGCCCCCTCCCGTCCCGATCCCTTTGATGACTTTGTAGTTGTTTATTTGTGTCCCCTCAATTAGAAAAACAGTGATGGTGTGTCAGTGGATAACTTGCATCGTATATATTTGTATTTAGGAGTTGTATGACATTTGTGTTTATTACATGACAATTTGGGTTAAATGTGGATTGCTTGTTGATTGATTAAAGGTGTGGTGTGAAATACGGAAATTATAGGAAACATAATTGAATTCCTAAAAAATGATATAAATAAATAAAGAACAATCCTTTGTAACTTTTACCGTCGGAATTTCAACAGTAAGAAAAATTCAAAAAATAAATACTTGTTTTTCGCTACGGACTTTTAGCGATGGAATTCCGTCGCTAATGGTCTATTTTTTTTTTCGTTTTTGCAAAATTTAGGAAAATACCTCTACAAGTGGAATTTTCCATCCGTAAAGGTATTTCACTCTGTCAGTTAAGGTCAAATAATACTGAGGAATACCATATTTCAACTGTGAACTTTTAGTAACGAGGTTATCAACCACAGACTTTTACTGACGGAGAGTCCGTTGGCAAAAGTCTTTACCAATGGAATTTGAATTTTACCGACAAAAAATTCTATCGATAAAGACCCATTTTCTTGTAGTTCGCACACATGGGGACCAACCATGATGGCCTCCTTTCCTCTGCAGAAATGTTGAATGAGCTGCCGTGGTTGAGGGTCTTTGGAACCAATTTCGGCGTGGTTAATCTTGCTGTTTGATCATGACTCAAATGGCACGGTGGATTTCGGAGAGTTCAGGGCAGAAACCATTTGAGTGATTGATAACCCCGTTACTCAAATGGCAGGGCTAGCTCATGATGCTTGCCATGGCCAATGAGATCTCCGCTGCTTGCCCGTGCAATGGTTCTTGAAGGAGACAGCTTCCTGAATAAAGCAGTTGAAAGGAAAATGCCAAAAGCGGCTGCCTAACTTTTTCTGCTTACGGAATTGTGCCAGTATTTCTCACACCCTACCAAGTCATTCCTTATTGCCTTCTCAATAAAAGATGATTCTTGCTTAAGACTTGCAGTAGATGGAAAAAGCATTAATAATCTGCATATCTAAACCTTCAATGGGACAAACAAAATCAGTAATAAACAAGCAATAAGCACGATGTCTTTACATGTATGTATTTCTTTGGTTTCCTAATTCCTTCTTCAGTTTCTGATATATTTCAGTAACCACTAAAACAGAATTGATCCTTCTTGCGTAACTGCTACAGAAACAAAGACATCTCAGGAGTTGGAATGAAGGAGAAGATGCTTTCACCGAATAGCTTAGACAACGATACCAGAAGATGCCCAGAACTCAGCTCATCCTTCCAAGTCTGGTTGATGGCAGCTGACGTCCTTGAAGCTTGATTAGCACCCTCATATCTTCTTCTTTGGCTGCCTTGAACGTTCTCAATATTGTTCTGTCTAAAAGAAGAAGATGGGCCCGTTTCAGAATCACCTAAAGGACCATCAATGCCCGTTTCTCCTTGCATATTAGACGGCAGGGAGTTGTTTGACAGTGTGACCACTGGACCATCAGTTGCAACTTTCTTCAGGGGAGACTGCTGCTCCAAGTCCTCGGTAGTCCCCTTGCGTTTATCTTGATGGATTATAAGTAATCAGTATTAGACCAGAAAATTCAATTCAGCAACAAAAGGTGTTCATATTTTGCTTTGCTCTCTACTGCATGTAGCATATATATCACTACAAGCCATAGAGTCCAAAATCCAAATAGTAAACCAAATACAAAGCATATATATCACTCAGAACCAAGTCAATTAGTAATAAAAAATTCAATCTATATACTCCATAAACTTGTTGAGGACCAAACTTGTTCCATCATACGAGACCAATACTTCAACTTCAAAGCTAATATACTTCTGAAAAAATCCTATTGTAATATAAAGGAATATATATAACTGGCTTATATAGCAAACCAAAATTCTTATAGGAACATCAATTTGAAAGTTGTAGACACCACATAGGCATGCATGACAATAGACTACAGCCCACTATATATTCTCCCCCACCCCCCTACCCAACCTCACACCCACCCTCCTCCTCCTCCTCCTCCCCATCCACCAGAAGCAGCAAATAAAACCAGAAAGTTATCCTCTTCGAAGTTAAAGATCCACTATCATTGAAAATATGTTGGAAATGATAGACGTTGTGAATGTTTGTTCTTTTTCTTTTTTTGGGTAGTATTCAGAAAACGAGATGAAAGCAACCAAAACAACCTCCAGAGTTGAGAGACCGAACCTTAGTTGCACAAAGCATGGGTGGGAACGGGAGCGGGTTTGAGGTTCCGTAGCGGGAGCATGGTTAGTATAGTGGATTTCTGGTCGGAACAGGAAGGGTTACGAGATTCGGGAGCTAGGTTCAGTGGCGGGAGCATCACCCGAAACGGAAAATCCTGCAACTAAGGACCGAACTACTATGCTCCCCCAAGAGATGATCAACCCTCCCTCCCCTTTCTGAGACATCCAATATCACGTCTTCATCCACATGCAACATTATTTATGCCACCTAAGACCGCCGTCAACCCACCGTGAACCTAGTGATGACTCCGTCGGGTAAACCACCAAAACAAGAAAGGCATTTAGCTAGCACTAAATGGGCTCTTCAGGCAGGCCTTGTGACCGCTCCTCATCATTTTCAATTGAAAGAGTAGTCTCGAGCCCACCGACAATGTCTCAATCGACAGTAGACCTGGCAAACCGGTCCACCCGCCGGGAACGGGTATTTCCCGGTAGGGTACGTATAAAATGGGTACAGATAAAAATTACCCGGTTTTTTCCAGGTAGTCCTTTCCTATACGCTACCCAGATGGTTTGGGTATTACCTGGGGGTAAACTGGTTACTTCTCAGATATTTTTTCTTTTTATAACATATATTCACTTGGCTATTTTCCTTGGAGTGTATTCCCCCCCCCCCTTCTTTTTTGTTATTACAATTATCACTTTTTGTTGTGTAACACAACAGACAACAAAATCATCTCAAATCCCATCCAATAAGCACTACATCTTAAAAATCCAAGAACATCAACTCAAAATTAATTCTTTAGTCTAAAGTAGTAAAAATTCATACAGAAAATTAGTAAACAAATGAACGAGTTAACATAAATAATAAAAAGGGAAATCTGGTTGATTTCATAGTCTGGTCGACTTTGAGAAGGTAGATCTGGTCAAGAGATCAAGCCTTCAAACAACGAGGGTGGTGCCTCTGCGGTCGGTTATGGTGGAAGCGATTCTAGGGTTAGGCGGTGACGGTGGACACGAAAGGTGGTGTTGTGACGACGAAGAGTCGATGATAGTGGCGGCGGAGCTGTGAGCGATGAGCGTGAGAGGGACGTTTTGGCGCCTTTGAGTTGACTTGATGTGGAGTAGTGTGGTCGACGGTGGATCTGACTGGGTGAGAGAGAGAGAGAGGTTGTGTGTGAGAGATAGTTTAGAGAGGATGGGCAGCGGCGCAGATGAGATGAAAGTGAGAGATAGAGAAAGAGTGAACCCCTAATGCTTATATACTAAAGAAACTCGGGTAGCCCGTACCCAACCCGGACCACCCCGGAATTTACGGGTCCAGCTTTAGCGGTTCTCATATTTAGATGCCTGTATCTGGGTTTTTTAAACGGGCTGGGTAGACCCGCGGGTACAGGCCAAATTTTGCCTGGTGTAATCGACAGACCCATAGATAAGTCATTGAAACTGTGAGGCTGTGCAAAGAAAAATCCTTATCACCTTCTTTCTCTGCGTTCTGTCCAGAGAGAGAGAGGTTGACTGGATACAAGGTCCATTGCCATATTGATTTCATATTACGCGTCTTGAAAACATTTTGAGGTTGACTAAATCCTAGGCCCAGTGCCATGTTTAACGCCCCTTAAATATGTATCATGTTTAACACCCCTTAAAGCAAGTCATAGTTTGTGTGGATCTACCAAGAATGCTATTAAAATAGAACCAAAGGCAAGTAGAAAAGGGGGGAAAAGGTAGCCCGAGTTTTAATATTGAAAAACAGAAGAACTTGTACATCATCGATAAGAGGACAGTTTAGAGAGGTCCAGCATGTCACAAGGAAGAAAGAGAAAAGAGCCTATCCTAAATATTTCAGTAAGCAAGCATTTGACAAGTATCAATAAAACTTACTTTTTGGACTTGTAGTGACAACCCTTGGGTTGGTCCTCCAGACAGCATGTGCAGGCGGGGATGGTAATGGTCGAAAAACTTTGAGGTGATCATGTATGCATTTACCTGCAGCACGCTGAAATGTGCATGGACTCGTTCAAGCACAAATGCATCCACAAACATACTATCCCAAAGAATGCAATCACTAAATAGTGTATACTAACCAACAAGGCCCCATAAACACGCCAAGCTTCATGCCTCTTCATCTCATTTTTTTGCTTCTCAAGAAGCATCTCTGGTTCAAGCAGTCGTAGATAGGTCTCGAGATTTGGCAGTATAAGAAGGCGAACCTGCCCAAAAGTTGACAAGCACCAGAAACTGCTTATGAGAGCTGTAGACACAAATAACAGATCTTGTGTGTAGACCCGACCACCCTGACCTCAAAGGAAAAGAATAAAGAAAGAGCTTGACCTCAGCAGAGGAAACTAGAACCTATCAAGAAGAATCCAGGATGGAGACATAAACTCACAGTTTAAAAGAGGTAAGAGAGTGCTGTCTGTAATGTTAACAAAATCTTTGATCGAAAAGGAAGCATAAGCGTAAACAATATATATATATATATATATATATATATATATATATAGACACACACACACACACATATAGGGAGCTGATCCGTTGACCGCGCAGGCAACTTGGGTTAAGTTGTCCGCGCAATCTGGCTGTCCATCCCTTGCGGATGGAAGGACTATATCTCATTTTTGCGTTCTCTTACAGTGCGTCCGCTACTAGGGATGGCAATGGGGCGGGTCGGATGCGGATCTTATTAAATCCGAACCCGCCCCGCTAGTTCAGAGACCCCACTCCGCCCCGCCCCGCCCCGCCCCGGCACCGGGTCAAAATAATGGAATACCATCCCCGATCCTAAGATAATTTAGGAGCCCCGATCCCGCCCCGATCTGGCCACAAACAGAAGAAGAACAAGGCACAATTACTCTTGAGCACCGCCGGCACACCCTACCGACGGCACAACAGCCGGCACACACTCACCATTATCACCCATCACCAACAAATGGAAAGAGGAAAGAGAGAATTCAACAAAAAAAAGTAAAAAGGGAAAGAACTAAAAAAAAATGCCGGTTCAGCGCCTCGTCGTTGCAGATTCGCCTTGCAAGTCATGTGGGATCAGACGGTTGTGCAGATTCAGAGAAAGCCGTCGACTCATTGGCTGATCAGCAAACAAGATGACAACATCTACGAAGACGGTAACGGTGGTACAATCGAGATAAGATCCACAGTGGCTACGATGGTGTAATTGCAGTTAGATCCATGACAGCGACAATGACGGGAATCGGTTCCAGCGTCAATGGGGATAGCGATAGCCACAACGATGGTGACGATGGCTGTGTGGAGATGGCAACACAATGATTACTCGAAGGAAATAGCTGCGGCAGCTATCTGTAAAGGCAAGGGCTACTCGATGTGGACGACCTTGATGCCTAAATCAGAGTTCTGATGGACAGAGGTCGACACCTGATGAGAGAGATCTGTGGGTGACTATTGTGGGTGACTATGGCAGTTAGCCTCATGAATAGCAGGGAGTCGATGCCAGCGACAATGTTGTGGTAGTTACCAACGGATGGTTAAGCGGCAGATGAAGGGTCAATTTATCTCACAGGTCGAAGCACAGAATTGAGAGAAGATGGGGCGGCAGAGAAGAGAAGAGAAGAGAGGCTGAGAAAGAGAAATGTTTTGTCCACTATTTATATTATGAGATGGACGGCTGAGATTGCCTAGATCTAGGGTTAGGATAAAAACTAAACATAAAACATATACAGGGCGCGGGGCGCGGGGCGGGACGGTTAAACTAAATACCAAACCCGCCCCGTACCCGCTGCGGGTTTAAATTTTAAATACCAAACCCGCCCCGTAACCCGATCAAAGTCAAGAAAACCCGCTCCTATAGGATCGGAGCGGGGCGGATACCCGCCGGTTGCGGACCAAATTGCCATCCCTGTCCGCTACATAATGTAGCGGACGAGACTTTTGACCATTTTGCCCCTCTTTTAGGGATTAGCCTGTAACTTGAATCTCCGAATCTCCCAGCCAGTCATCTATGGTGTGAAAGTCTTCTAGTGTTTCATCTTTTTCCTGCGAGTAGTCGAGCAGCCAACAAGTCCCGTAAGTGAAAGTCTTCTAGTGTTTCCTATTTTTCCTAGAAGGTTCCTTGCCTTTTCTTTTCAGAAGGGAACTGAACTCACTTAATCTTCATCTCTTTCATCACAGTCATGGGAATCATAATATTTATTTTAAATAACCAAAAAGCCCCTTCAGCGGACAATCCAAAAAACCAGTAATGGAATTCTCTTAAGTGCTATTCCAGTTTCAAGATCTGGATCTAAGTCCAATTATCATCATCCAAGATTTGGATCTAATTTCAATTAAATTAGAAGAAAAGCTGGGAAAAAAGGTTGGAAGAAAATCTGGAGAATTCCTTTGCGGTAAGAGATGAAAGGAGAGGCAACCGCACCCCTATTATTTGAAGGTAAGCAACTGTATCCGCTCATTACTCTTTTTTTTATTCTTAGTCTCATTTGATTGTGGAGAAAGGTATCCTAGAAAAAGATCTTGCTAAAACTGAAAAGTCAGAAGAAAAAATGGCGAGTAAACCACTTGAAGTTTCAATTCCCAAACTAACAATCTTGGCCAATTGTGCCCACCTTCATACTATCTTACTACATTTCATATAAAAAAAACCACTACAGAAAATTGTAAAAGCCTATCTGTTTTCCCTCCTCTTGCTCTCCCTATCAGTATCTATTCACAGGTTATTAAGGTTAAACAACAAGACAATGGGTTTCAGATATATCAGTGAGTTATGGATGGAACACCATATAACTAAAGATGAAACCTGGATTAAGCATTTTAAACAGTACATCATATAGAGCGTTGAAAGCAGAGAGTACCACATTAGGTCCGAGAGCTGCTAACCCTTGAATAGCACCATAATGTTGAGTCATTGCTTTTTTTGGATCCACAAACGCATTGAGGAAAGTCTTAGTTAGACGTGTCTGAAGCGTATCATAAACATGTCCAAACCTGTAAATACATACATTAGGAAAAGTGAAGGGGGCTGGTACATCATCTAAAAGCATCACTCCTCGACAGTGGCAGAACCAGGATTTTTTGGTAGCAGCATTGGCATAAAAAATGGCCAGTGACATCATACAAAAAATGCAGGTAGAGCCATAAGCAGTTTATGGAGTGTCAATAGAGCTACATTACTCTTGATAGTATGAACGTTATCTAATAAAGACTTTGTTGAGATATAATCCCACATCAAGAAAATATTAACTAATACTTCATCATGTAAGCCTTCCCTCATCCCAATTGGATTTGAGTTGGATGCTTTCACACGGCATCAAAGCAGATTGATTACGGCCCAGCAAACAACTTAATAATCTACCGTCACCCACTATTCATCTACGTGTTTGACCCACTCAAAAGAAGTCTGGCCACACGGGAAGGGGCGTATTACAATATAATCCCACATCTGGAAAATATTAACTTTTACTTCTATATATAAGCCTTGTGGGCCTCTCCCCTCATCGCCAACTGGTTTTGAGTTAAATGCTTTCACAGACTTAAAAACCAATGACACGTCTAAGGTCAGAAAGGATAAATCTAATTATTTGTCAATACATAAGTCCGCAAAAACTTTTAATATCTCTGCGGCAATTGGGCTTAAGAAGAAATTTAATGCACAAATGGAGATTGGAATCAGTCCTTAAGTGTTACATTTTGTGGACAATAATCTTATACTAAATTTACACAACTATAAAGGGATGGCTAACAGTCGTACCATTTTCGAGGGAAAATATGGTCATAGTTCTTAAAAGTGCGCCTATGCATAAAACCCAGCGAAGCCCAACCCAAGAACTTTGCTTATGTTAAGCAAAGCCCCTTCATAGAATCCCACGCTTTGTGCGCTCATGCACCATGCCCGACGGCCTTTCGAGGTTTTTCCTTATTAGTCGTAATTTGAACTTTTTGTTATTGACTTTTTAACCACCGACTAACTCGACCACAAACTATTACCATAATTTCTTAAATTAAGTAACAACACTTCTCCTGCCCTAAACAGAATCGAAGCACATCAAAAATAACAAAAAAAGCTATTTGACCCTCTGCAGTCTCTTCTCACTATAGTCGCGCAAACAAGGAGGAAGAAGAAGAACCACAAGCAGGCTTCCCCTCTCTCTTTCTCCTATGCTTTGTCTTTAGGTGTTTCCGAACAATGATCGGAAATTGCTGAATTTAAACTTTTGCTGTGGAATGCTCTGTATATGGATATATAGCTGAATGTGTTGGTTTTGACATAGTATGACTAGATTTTGGTATCACGAAAATGCTGTGTTTTCTTTGATTAAGCCCGTACTTGAGCTTTGCCATTAGTGCCTAGGCTCCAAGACCCTTTGCACTTTACACGCGCTTGAGCTTTGAATAACTACGAATACAGTAAGTCATGTACTCTTATAGTCCATCTCTAGAAACATCACCATGATTTTAAAGCATCTCAAGAAAAATATAGATACCAAGGTGGCAGAAACCTTAAATTGATTGCTTATCTCAAAAAGGACACTTTGCATAGTTTGCAGTGGGTTTGTTGCAATAATCATGATGGGGATGATCAACAGCCCAACAGATTAATCCACTGCCGGATTTGTCGAGGATTCAAATTTCTGCCTCATTAGTGCAAAATCTTTCCCAAATTACAAGCTTTATGCTATCAATCTTCATATGGATGAATTGCAGACACAACTAAAGTATTTGCTAATGCACATTTATCATGTAGTCACAACTATCATTTAATTGTTTGAGAGAATTATCTAGAAGCGAGAGGCAAGCCAAACAAGATACTGAGCGTAGTATCTTAAATTTACTCATCAAATTAAAGCAGTCATTTTCTATTTCTGCACAAAACAAATTTACAACTCTCACCTTTTACATATCAAGGCAACCAGGTTCGCTGTGAAGTCTCTAAGTTCCCAGTGGTCATCTGCAAATCGACTTCCTAATCTTTTTGCAACAAGACAAGTAACAACTGATGGCATCAACTGGTGTAGCTACATGAAAAACCAGTTCATTAGGTTGATAACAGTAGACTTGTTAAAACTAAAGAAGTCACGCGATACAATGGACAAAAGCAGGGACCCAATTTTGTTTCTAGACCCCATCCATTCTTTTCCTATTTCATCTGATTTGTTTAGAAAGTTCATGTTATAGTTTCTTGTAACCCTGCTCGAACTATAAGAGAACTGATTAGCTAATTCCAGCAAATGAGTATTGTTGAACTAGAAGTCTCACTCAGACCAAGAGTCAAATAGCTAAATGCGAATGTCATTCATTTTGATATACAGCTGTCTATGCTTTATCCTTGCAGGAAGCATGATATGCTGTCGAAGCAGCTACTTCCAACCAAATGTGTGCCCTGGGACTCTAACGAGCTAGCAGAGACTAATATACTTCCCAGCAGTTCAAGCAATCATATATAGCTTCTACCTGTACAAAGTAATAAGTAATCCCTATTAATCAGCAGCAGAGACTTACATAAGGCTCAATGCGTATATGTGGATTCTGGAGAAGACTCCCAACAACACGCATCAATGCAAAGAGTAGAGGGAAGTCACTCAAACCACGAGAAACCTATAATTGAAAATCAGCGTTCATACAAGCAAAGGAGAAGACTACATGGTCTGAATCACAGGTAATGTTAACAATATAGCCTGGAAAGTACCTCGTCTGCAATAAAGCAAGTGAAATAAGGAATCAAAGGATGGAGTCCCGAGTCTGTGGCCAAACTCACCAAGGCTTCCTTGAAAAGGACAGAATCGGACCTACTCACAGTGAGCTCAGTTATCTTATTGAAGTATAACTGCAAGAACAAAAGTGACTTATACTATCTGCAGATTGAGAACACTAATTAAAGAAATAATGAGCATAGAGTAAATGATATACCTGAAGCTCCCTAGACAGTACATGTTTGATGGGTAATCTAATATCAACAGGAAGTTCATCATCTTTTTTCTCAGGCTTTCTACTCTCAGAGGGAGCAGTAATTACTGTTGATCATGTACAAACAATTTAACGGTCAACTCCAAATATAAATTGTTTCAGGGATTAGAAACTTACTTTAGGTTTAACAAAAGAGCCTAAAGATAAAAGCGGTTTGTGTATGAATGACTAAAAGGCAAATAAGAATAACATGTCCTGATTTACAATTACTTTTTATCTCGGTGCATAGAGCAGCAATCGGTAATTGAGATAGGTTACCAAAAAGGAGAGAACACCAGACTTGCTACACCTTAGCAAGGATCATGTGGTGCCCAAAGGCCCCAAAGCTCAAAGCTTTCCATTAGGAAAAAAAGGAAAGGTGGCCTGTTGTACAAGGCTCCTGCCACTGTTTAAAGAGAGGCTAATTTTGCGTTTTGATACGTGGCCTCCAGGTCAGAATAGAGCAATCCTATCATTGCACCAAGGCTCACACTCTAAAGCTCAAAGCTTTCACTCAAATTATTCAATCCATAACAAACTTTGGTCCAGATCACACAAATACTAGCGAATAAACACTTAGAAAACCAAAAGAACTCAGCAAGCTATTTAGACTAAAATACCAACAAAATGCGAAACAGAGACACTCTCTGTCCCTCATATTAAACCTCAAACACAATTACACAAACCCAATTAATCTAACTATAACTGCACTAGAAATTCAAGATATTTGATATGGCCGTCAAAGTTGTAAAAATCTTGTCCTAGAGCTAGGTATCTCTCTACGATCCTGGACTTTATGTGTCAAGTTACCATTAGCTCTAAAAGCTTAAGCTGTTAGAAAATGACCCAACAATGTATATCATGTATTAACACTCCCACTGTACAAAGCCCAGATTGCACATGGAAATTCAAACTGATGAGATAGAAATGGCACCGCTGCTAAGTGCAGAAAAAGACAGTAGCAAACTAAAGAGAGACATATAAATGGGACCACATGCAAAGGGAGGAACCAAACCCAAGACCTTGCACAAATGAGAACTCTGATACGATGTTAAGTTCTCATCTGCTCAAAAAGCTTAAGCAATGGATATCATGCCTTAACACTATGCTCCTCAATTAGGATTCCTTGGGAGCCCGCTTCTTACATGTAGAAGTTAGATATCGTGCCTTCTAACTTTAGAGGCAGAAGAAGAGAATAGGCGTAACACCAGATTCTTCAATGTCAACTTTACCGGCTAATTTAAACCTTAAAAATAGAAGTTCTACTTTTCTCAACGAAAGACAAGAGAAGTTAGGTGTTAATGAATACCTTCCACCGGAGCATTTTCTGGAATAGCGGGTTGTACACCTTCAATAGCCAACCAGTGACAGAAAATTGATGTATCAAGAGGTGCTTTTGGTAGAGGAGCCTCAATAACCTACGTGTCAGAGAAGGCGGGCGGGGGGAAGGAGTAAGGAAACATGGAAAAGTGCTTCAACCATATACTCAGTTGACGTGATCAGAAATTCTTACATCCTTAAAATCCACATCTTTGTCATCAACATAAAACAGATCCTTGTGTCCAAGAGCTCTTCTGAACCGCAAAGGATCACCAGAGGCAAAGCCATATATCGGCTGAGATGACAACATTTTTCATTGTTAGACTGTAGATATAAATATTCCAAAACGGTTACAATCTGATATTTTCATAAGTGATTTTGTTTTTTTTTGGGCAAGAAATTCGAGAGACCTTCCTAAACTCCTTTTCCTGTAGAAACAAAACAAATGATAACCTTATCAATTAAACTGCACTGAGCTTCCTTAGTAACTTAGGAAGACCATGCTTATTTAACTGACCTGTCGTAACAATCTGTATACTCTGTCTTGCCAACTTGCAATTATGAGGATAAGGGACCATAAGTAATGTTCTACGTCAAAGTTCACCTTAGTATGCAATAACAGCACGAGTAAGTCCATCGTCTTTGAAATTTCTTTTAAGCCTCTTTATGCCTAAACAAAAACATCTAGGAGGACACAAAAGCAAAACTTCCATGTTTAACCAAGAGGCGGTTTCTTTACAACACTGCTTATCCAAATAGTATATTTACTAGAGACACAAAATGTTTCACTTTCACTAATTCAAGGCGTAAATTAAGTAACTTTCTTCTTGTACAGTAATGCATATCCTAACAGACCAACGACCTCTACAATAGAAATTCTACATCTACACTGTTGACTCATCACAAGACGCTGGTGGATAGACACAAGCCCTTGTGTGTTATCTCGATATTGTCTATTATAAATGAAAGAGTGAGGCCTCTGTGGTACAATTAACACAGCCTTTTCTCAGTCTCTCTCTCTCTTCAGTCTCTTCTTTTCTCAAAAAGCCATCGCTTAACCCCAAAATATCAGTAATTACATTCGGAACAACTAGAAATTCGCCGGCACAGGAGAAAAGTCACCAGACATGTGCTGACGTCAAAATTCAGGTGCTGACGTCATCACTTTCTGACAGCCAATGTTTAAAAACTCTAGGGGTTGAGTCAGAATTTATGCTGGTTAGTTTGATGATCTGTGCGCACTTTTCTAAGTCTATTTAATCGTGCTCTGAAGCCCCTATATTGGCGAACAGTCACCAGGTCCAGTTGCTGTTTTTCTTTTATATGGCTACTCCTGCTGCTGCAAGCAACCTCTCTGGTGTTCGAAAACCATAGATCGTCAGCACCAGTAGGTTTTGAGTGTTGAATCATCTATTTTAGAGAAACGGTTAGAAATTTTTTATGTTGTGGAGTACTTCAGGCAAGCTATTCCAGACAGCTGCTTAAATTTTTGCAGGGTATGTTTCTTTTCTGGGACTTTACAACTTATGATTTAGCCTTTCTAGGGCTCTATGTCCATGGCTCGGATGAAAATTGATTATGCAACCTGTTCTTAGGCTTTTAATGCCTTGAAACGAAGAAATTCAATTTCTTTCATATATTGGTTGCCCGGATGCTGTGAATCGCTACCTTATGTTTGGTACCATTGTTTGCGGCTCATTATAACTTGGTTGGTCGGTCTAGCATTTGTTGGATTTACAATTACAACTGGAAAACAACAATTTGAAGTAAAGGGTGATTCCCAGGAGGGCATAACTCTCAGGCTCATACATAGGCACTTGATGACTAAATACTCCCACCTCTGCACTTGTCCAGTCTCATCTCATTTAGCTCATTCTGGTATATATATACATCAGCCCTGGGTGTGTCCATACCCTCAACTACAAGTATCATTGACTCTGGTGCTGCTGAGCAGATGACTGGTTGTTCGGGTATGTTTCATACTTATGCTCCTTCATCTGGTAAGTATAAAGTTCAGGTGGCGGATGGTACACTATCACAGGGAATGGATCTATTCTTTGTTCCCCTTCTTTATCAAGTCTTTAGTCCTTCATATCCCGTCCTTTTCTGTTAAACCATTTTCTGTTAAACGTCTAGCTTGAGGTTGCACGTTCTCTTATGCAATGTATGCACACTCCCAGAATTCGTCCCCTATTAATCATCTTCCTTAGGGTTTTCTTCCAGTTCAGACACCAGCTTCTCTTCTCCTAGGGCAATAGGTCTCATCTCTTCCCCCACATGTTTTTGGATATGTTTGTTATGTGCAAAATAATAGCCCTTCACCGGGTAATGGATCCTTGGTCTACTGGTCGTGCATTTATTGGGGTACCTTCCAAATCAGAAAGGATACAATAGCTATGATTCCCATTGTGGTCAAGTCTTTGCTATTCATAAATGGTAGTTTTTGAAGACTGAATCTTTTTACACTAAATCTTCATCTCTTCAAGGGGGCAATAGTACTACAGAAGAGGTAGTAGAGTTGCTTCCATATCTGTGTCTATCTCTTTTGTCCTACTGCAGATCCTACTCTAGGGATGTTTACATCTGGCATATACCAGAGGCAAGATGGAAAGGAGGAAGAGAAACCTTTCGAGGGGAAGCATTCTGATAGGCCTGAGATACAGACTTACTCTCAGGACGCATGTCTTTAGGTCAAAAAGTGCACCACACTAGTCATCTTCTCCAAAAACGGGGTCTAGTTTTTCCAACTAGCACTACTTCCTTTGTTGCTCACCAAACAGTAGTGTTTATGGCGACTAATCTTCATATTGTTGTCACAAAAGGAGTCCGGGCTTGTATGCAACATCCTATCTCCAATTTGTCTATTCATTATCTTCTTCATATCATGCTTTTCTTTCTTTTTCGTCTTCTATATATCTGTTCCTCAGGTTTGGAAAGAGGCTATTGAGGATCCTAGTTGGAAAGTAGTTACGATAGAGGAGATAAATGTATTGATGAAGAATGAGACATGTGACTTCCCTCCCCTCTTCCACATGGGGAGTGACCAGTTGGTTGCAAGTGGGTCTCTACAGAGAAGCACAGTCAGATGATGCTCTTGAGAAGTCTAAGGCTAGGTCGGTTGCGGGACATGAGGTTGACTACAAAGAAACTTTTGCTCCAGTGGTAAAGAAATTCGGATACTTCTCTCCTGTGCTGCCATTAAGGGGTGGAATCTCCAGCAATTGGATGTACAAAATGTACTCCTGCATGGTGATTTGGCCCCAGGTTTCTCTTCACATGCTACAGTGGGTAGGGTGTGTAAACTCAAGAAGACTCAATAACGTTTAAAGCAGTTCCCAAGGGCGTGGTAAGAAAGATTTCCTGAAGTCATGCCGCAGTTTGGATACAGCATTGTCTACATTGATGATAAAGTTGTAATAGGTGATGATTAGAAGAAAGTAGCTTTGCTTATAGCCTTTCTTTCAGAATAGCGGCCTTGGTAAGAGCTATTACTTTACTATACCTGTAAAGGATCTGTATTGGAAAGACTCATTTGGATAAGGAGTTTGAGATTAAGGACATGGATCCTCTTCGAAATTTTCTTGGGCATAGAAGTTGCAACATCTAGGATACGTATTTTTGTGTCTCAGTGGAAATATGTACTTGCTTTCTTGTCAGAGATTGGTATGCTGGGATGTAAGCCAGCTGAGACTCCAGTTAAGGCCAACCATCAACTTCATGGTGGTGTCGGCAATACATTGGAGAGAGAGATATACCAGCGACTTGTTGGTAGATAGCTATATCCTCAGAAGCACGGACTCGAGTACGGGTACGGACTCAACATGGGTGTGGATACGCCCATACTGCATCTCTAAAGAAACAGGATACAGGTGCCGCTAGGATGCGGCAAATTTTTACAACTCTAAGGAATTAATTTTTACTTCAGAAATAGATATGTTTAATGGACTCTTGTATGATTATATGGACATTGTGGATTATTTACAACTACAAGAGTTAGTCCAAAAAAAATACAGCTGTAACCACTAACCAGTCCACTAATGCATGTGAGTACCAAAGACCACAAGTGACAAAGCCCCACAACACATCGGCAAAAGATTTCTTTGGTTAAAGAAGGGAGATGGAGACTGCAGATACACGAACCAGGATTCGCAGTCGACAACGGCAGACCTGTTGTCAGATTGTCGTCGCTGTTTACTGTCGCCACAGCTTATTCTTCTTCTTATGATCTGTTTTCCCTTTTTTGGTTATCCCGAAAGAATAGGAGCAGTTTGATCGCCGATCGACGGCTCTGCCTCCGGTCGCCAGAGGCTGCTGCTGCTTCCTCTTCTCTCTCCTCTCAAAAACCTTGTTAACCAGAAATCTTAACACCCTTCTGGGTTTTCTGGTTGTTCGATTATGTTTTGATGTATAAGCAGAATATAAAGCCATGGCTCAAGGTATTTATGAGCTGATGCTGTTTAAGACCCTATTGGGGGACTTAGGGATAGCTTGGTGGACCTATGAGATTGTTTTGTAATAACAAGGCAGCCATTTACATTGCCAATGATCCAGTTCAGCGCGACAGAACAAACCACGTTGAGGTTTGATAGACACGTCATCAGGAAAAGCTATGCAATGGGCTTATTCGTATTCCCTTTGTTAAGCCCGTGGATCAACTTGCAGGTGTTCTAAATAAGGGCTGCAGTAGTTAGTGTTGCATTCATTTTTGTTTGTTGGGCATGCAAGATAAATATGCACTAACTTGAAGGGGAGTATTAAGGCCCTTTTCTATCTTAATGTCCTTTACTGTCTATTTAATTGTAAGAGGTTCTCATATATATGTATATGTACGTGTATATGTATATGTACACATACGTACATAAATACACCTTTTCTCAATCTCTCACACTTCTCTCTCTCTCCTCTTTTATCAACAATCCATCACTAATGTAGAGTGCATTATCTACACACTTACACTAGGGAATGGAATTTTGAGCACTGGAAATTTACCTCAACGTTCCTCAAGTTGAGTGCACTATCTACATCGTCTGTTGTCAGCGTAGTTCTTTTTGAATGGCGCATGCATTTGATTGCCTCCTGCAGTTCACAAATAAGAAAAACTTTAGGTCTCAAATAATCTCATCTGTGAAATTAGAATGAGAAGTTTATTCAACACAGATTTTACTATGTATATATCGTTTTATTATCCACACACAACTCCTTAAGTGTAAAAAAAAAACTGACTTTCCCTAAATGATATACCAGAGGAAGCCTTGTCCACTATGCCGTCCTTTCCAAGGAACTCTTCATAGATTGTCTGGATTTAAGCACTTCACAAGAGTCGACAAAAAATTTACAGATATTTCTGCCCTCTAAATTTAATGGACGTCCAGTGCATGCAATATGTCAGAAAATCAATAGTGACTGTATGTGCGGGTCTCTCCACAAACATGACAGCAACTAAACCTCATTGTATAGCTTAAGGCATATGAACACGGATGCTTACACACTGATGCTTCAGGCACCATCGCAATAACTACGTACTTGCTTTCATCACCAGGGTGAAACTGAAACTAGTGGCACCTCTACAATAACTGTTCAAAAGAGTAATTTCCTCATTTTCTGTATACATTTTTTTTCTAATCTGAGCTTTTTAATAACGATGAGGATTAGTAGAGCTGCAGTAGAAGCATGTCTGTGTGGAAGACTAAAGGAACTGTTTTAACAGTTTGTATCATGTTTCTGCCGGGGAAGTAGAGACCGATGAAACAGTATTTGAATTGCACATGTGATTTATGTACTTGGCCAATTTTTGTCATGTAGCATCCCTACCTTATTGGAGTCTGGTAGACAGAACTGCAGTGCTTATAATATGTTACTTAATACCTTTTTTCTTTGGCAAAAACTATGAACAAAATCTTCATAATGCTTGACAATATCCATGTACAACCATATAGGATATTGAGCATCCAGATCTCATCTAGTGACATCACATAGAGCACTCTGGTGCTTGTTAAGTTGTAATGGCAAACAACAAATATATATTAGTAGTAGTCTCAACTCTCAAGCTCAAAGTTCCAATGGCTTATTATACATACCCATCACTCAATGACTTATATCAAAGATATATTTCAGCTTTAACTCGTTACCATTGACTCAGCCAGATACCTGGTTCTATGGAGCCTATTTATGGCAAGACCAAGTCTTGGAACATGTCCAGATAGCAACCAAGTGATTGATCCTTTCATTGTCCTAACAGACAATAACGAAAACTCATATTACCTGCATGATCTCACGCATCCGATATTCCACATCAGGAGCAAGTGCAAGAGCAGCATCTGGAGACAAGTTATTAATTCCAATGCTTTGTGCGATGACCTCAACTGTCTCCTTAGGCACGATACTCATTCTTTTTCTTTTATCACTATGCCATGTAACACCCACCTCAGAAATATGTAGCCACTGCTGTAACAGATTGCAAGTGTCATTTTAGGGAAGCAAATAACATTCGTCAATTTGAAGACTTCCTAACCTGCATCTAGCTATGAGGAAACCCTTTCGTCAAAGAAAGCCAAAACATAGAAACACTTTGGCTGAGTGGCGACCGGTTACACTACTTGATGAATAGATTAGTAGATATACCAATTCATAAACAGCATAGTGATTATGATACAACATACAAAAGATGACTACACTCCTAATTTGAATACAGAAACATGAATTTTACAAAACTGTAACTTTTTTATTCTAAACTTTTCCTTTATTGCTGTATTTGTGTTGTTAGGAAACTAAGATCATACGTCTGAACTGCCTAAGGTTTTAAGAACCACCACGGCATGTAGGAATGGCCGTTGTACTTACTAAAACTCTGCTGTTTTATTGAGGCAGGGAATTACAGTGAGTACTTTCAGGGTCCATTGGCCTAATCTAATCTGGTATTGGAGTATATTTCTTATACTTCTTGGTTCAGCTCAGCTTTTCCTTTTCTTCTGTATATCATCTTAATGCTTTCTCATCACATTCGTAGCTCTTCTTCAACGGCATGACCCAATGCCCGACAGCCCGTGTAATTCATTTTTTCCAACGCTATACTAGGCGCACTGCAGATATAGAGGTGGAATTTTTAGACAGACAGGAAGGTTGGGAGACTGCGGGATATGATACTTGACGTTGCACATGGACAATAAACCCAAACATCAAACCATGGCATGAAACCTATAGAAATTAGCTACGTCACAGCCGCAAAACGAGATTAATCCACAAAAGGTACAATAGAATCTGGAGTTCGACTAAAAGTCAACTATGTCAAAAGCGTGCCTATTCAAAACAAGTTACAAAGCATTGCCCAGCCTCCACTGCTTTTGAGCCCTGAATTCCACATACTTATTTATATATGCCTAAACCCTAGCTAATTGATCTAAACCTGAAACTCTGCAGATATTTTCTTTACACTCATCTACTCTAAGGTCATATGGAAACTTGCTTAGAAAAGAACTTATATGATGGGCAAGTTGGTGGTGGAACACAGAGCTTTATTTTGCCGTGCAAAACTTTTGGGTGGCAGCCTTGAAGATAAAATTAGTAAGGTACCTTTAGAGCAACTGGACGAGAAAATTACGCCCCAAATTACACAACGCATGACATTGCAAGTCAAAACACACGACATTGCAAGTCAAAACACACGACAGTGCAAGTTGTCTCGTTGAACCAAACAAGACTCAGAAAACCGTTGAGGGTTTTATAGGTATTGTTCGCTGAGGCATTTCGTCGAACAATTTGCAGGCGTTTCATGTACTGGTAGAATGTAAGAAAGCTCATTACACATAGAGTGATAGCGATAGCTTACCTCTAAATCTATTGGCTTCTTTTCCCCGCAGATTCCAAGCTCGTGATGGCTTATAACTACACAAACTTGTTTGATCAACACTTAACGCAATTGCACCATTTTTTTAAATTGCTCTAGAGCAGTGACGGTGGCGAAGGTGCAGGGACTTTTCAAGAGGGTAGTTGTGAGTGTAAAATATTGTAATAGGAGGGGTCAAAACATAGATTTTGAAGGGCATATCTTGAAGGAGACACAAATTTGAGGCGTGGAAGAAAGTATTGAAAAGTTTAGGGCCGTACTTTCATTTTCGATTTTTTACAATGATGGTAAAAAAAAATGTGTACTTTTATCATTTTCTGTTTTTGTTTTGAATAAAATTATTTAAATAGTGACAAAAAAGTGAAAACACCTCAGAGGGGTTTTCAGTTTTTTCTAGCTAAACTTAACCCAATATCAAAAGAAGTAGCAAAATTTTTTTGCTAAAAATGATAAAAGTATAGGAGTGTATTTTCTGACTGAATACAAAAATCATGAAAATATAAAATGAAAACACAAAACGAAAAATGCTAAACATACAACCCTTTAGGGAGGCCTCTTGGATCCCCGCTAAGTTTGTGAGTTTAGGCCGGCAGAGGAAACTATTTTCTTTTGCGTTGTATGTGAACTGTAAAGAAAGACGAGAAGTTAGTATTACTGAAGTGACTTTTTCATTTTCAAAATCAATATGGTTTTAGTTTTGGTTAAATATGAAGGAGTGGTGTTGATATTTTAAAAACTTTTATTTAAACCATCTTCATTTCTTTGTGTCCAAACTTTTCTTTCATACTGCTTCTTTTCTTCCCAAATAAAAACTCACAAACAAAAAAATGAAACAAGAGAAAGTGGATTATTGCCTTCCGTTTTCTTTTCTTCCCAAAATAAAACTTGCAACCACAATGTCAGAGTTGTATTTGACGAAGTAACCTGAATCCTCGACACCCTATAACTTGTGTTATTTTATTTGTGCTCATTTAACGAAATCTCTTGGCTAAACTTTTCTTCTTCTTTTTTTTCGTACCACGAGAACAAACAGAACTGCATAGTAACAACCAACCTAGGGTGGCGAGTTCTTAACACAACAGTATTCAGCACCTCCTTTAAAATTCTGTTGATTTTAGCCATTGGATGTATGGAGGAGAAAGAGGTGGAGATGGTTAAAGAAAGAATGCATGTAATTCTGAAATTATGTATAGGATAAATTGCACTAAACATCCTGAGGTTTTTACCTTGTTCTCAAATAAGACCATGAGATATCAATTTTAATAACTAACACCCCAGCATTGAGAATTTATTCCAATTGGACCCAAATTGCTTTTTTTATTTAAAAAGTGGTGGATGGTCGTCCACCTTGAGGGGCAATCTGGGTTAAAAAAAACATTTGGTGGTCTCTCTCCCTTTCCCTCTCTCTCACACACTGACCCCCCCCCCCCCCCTTCCGCCATACAATCTCCCCTAATCCCGTACCCGGCATTGCCTCCCTTCCCCCCCCCCCCCCGCATCCCCTTAATAACCCACACATAATGACAGTGCACTTTGCCTGCACACGCATTATACTAATACACACACAAACGCGCAACGCTTACGCCCACAATTCCAGACATATACACACACCTCGCAGTTGTACACATACTCTGACATACACAATATAACACATACATTGTACACACGCACACATACACGCTGCACACATTCACACACTATACACACGTACGCAACCATACATGGTTGTAACACGCACACATTGTTCACACACCCACACACTATATACACAAACAAAGCCATACACGGCTGTAACACACACCCTCACACCATACCAGAGACATGCACACACCCCTTCACGCCATACCCACACTCATCCCCGCTTGTGTTACACACAGAACACCACGCACACACAGGATATAGCTAGGGGTAGAGGTGGGGAAGACAAGCCTCGTCTTTGTCAAAATGGGTTTGTATGCGGAAATTTTTTACACACACACAGTCATACATGGTTGTAACACACACACACACACACTGTGTGTATGTGTGTTACAGCTATTTATGGTTGTGCGTATGTGCGTGCCTGTGTATATAATCTGTGAGTGCGTGTGTGTATAGTGTATAAGTGTGTGTATGTGTGTGTTTGTATGTGTGTTGTGTGTAGCCATCCTTTGTATTGTGTGTAGCCATCCTTTGTATTGTGTGTCTACGTCTGAAGTTGTGGGAATGATCAGTGTGTGTTTTCGTGTGTGTGTGAGTATTCTGGGTGTAACAATGTATGTGAGTGTAGGGAAAGTACAAAGTGCATTGCGTTTCTGTATGGGTGATAAGGAAGATGCTGGGGGGGGGGGGAATTTGGTCCAATTGGAACCAATAATCAACGCTAGGGTGTTAGCTGTTAACATTGAAATCTCAGGTCTTATGTGAGAAACGGTAAAACTCAGGGGGTTTACTGCAATTTACCCTTTTGTATATATGAAAAAGATATTCAAATAGAGAAATGGGATGAAAAAAGAAAAAAAAAAGATAAGGTAAATGTGTTGGGGTGTACATGGTGTTATTGATGGTCAACGGGTCGCTCAATATGAGTGACTTTTAACTAATGACACTAAAAAAGTATTATTAAGCATTTATTATTAAAAAATAAAAATGTCTTTTATAAAGATTTAATGTCCATATATGAGGGTTGTAAGATATTCTTACAGCCGAGTTACAGCCAAATAAATATATACATATTGATTTAGATTTAGGGTGGTTACATAAGAGATAAGAGATAGAAGGGGTTTTCACCTAAATATTGCAATTTACATTGACAAGCTTTGTGCATTTTGGAACTGATTTACCTGCATATGGTAAGTCGTGGTTTGTAACTACAATTATAAAGAAATTATTTTCATTGCAAAAAACCTCAAGACTTTAAACATGCAATTTTATGCAATATTATTATTTCAGGCCGGCATAATGTTAATTACATTGCATGTCATCTTTGGTCTTTGTGTTCATGCCCACCATGCTTCTCCTGTCGCTTTTCGGTATCCAAGCTTTTCAACAAGTAGACACATAGCCCGATGTCTTACTTCTTTCTGAATTAGCTAGTGGATAAAATTCAATACTCTCAAGCCTCCAATGTATTGATTTGCGAAAGACACTAGCAAGGAAATTTATGAGAACACTAAGATTTAGGGTTAAATACACGTAAGTACCCTGAAACTACCACTTTGTCTCAATTGAGGGTCCCAAAGTTTAATTTTTACACATAAGGGTCTGAAACTACAATTTCGCAATAGATAAAGACTTCCGTCCAAATTCCTAACGATCCAGACTTTTCCGTCAGGGGCATTTTTGGATTTCCATATTTTCGTATTTCCCGCCGTTCACTGTTGACTTTCCCCTTTCCCCCTCTTTCCATCATTTTCCCACCTATTCCTCACCTATACATACACATGTGTCTATATACACATACATACATGCTTCATTGAGCTTTCTACAAATGAGGGAGATGGAAAGCAACAAAGCGTACTGCTACTGAGGTAAGGGGACCAGATCTGCAACCTCTTGGACAGCCAAAAACCCAGGAAGAAGGTTTTGGGTGTGTACTGCTACTGCGGTAGGAGAACCATCCTCATTCACCAAATAGCAGTACCACCACCATTCTGGATGGTTACCGAGAATGAAATCGCCAACCAAAAGCCAAGATTTACAGCCTGATACCTCCCTATCTCATGCAAATCAGAGGGCATTACTCATACAGATTCAAACTTCCACACACATCCTCTGGTGTTCTTAATTTCCTTAACAGGTGAAGAAACCCAGGTTTTCACCAACGACAAAACACCTATGTCAACTACCACCATGTTCTTCACCCATTTCTCATTAGAAAAATTGGTCCAACCCGTGTCATCAGAGTGGCACATTGAGGGAAGGAATCTAGAGTTTAAGGTGGTAATCAAGCTAAGGTACGTAGCATCACATCCAAATTAGAGCTATGTTAGCTCTGTTTTTGGTTAATTGCATCTTGATTTGCTACTGTTGGCGGAAAAAAGGGGAAACTTGGAGTTAGAATCTGATGAACATTTTCGGTGATGGTGAAGAACAAACCGCCGCTGGTAAGTTACCCTTCACATACCCACATTTTGTAGCGTCAATCAGCAATAGAGGGGTCAAGTTATAGGAGGTGATGTGTGGGAGTTTCACTGTTGGGTGAAGAAAGTGAGGGCTCAAAGAATCGTTCGAGGCAGTGACCATGACCGTTCACCTTGACGAGATGAAGATCACTGGGTTTGTTGACCGGTTGATGGTTTCGGTATCGAAAGCCGAAGGGACGGACTACAGAGGATCGAAGCAGCCAAATATGTCAGATCGTGTCCCTGTTGGCCGACGACGGGTCTACACCGGTGGAGATCCGGCCGATTTCAGCTTTAATGCGATGGTGGTGGCGCTGGGGTGCGCCGGTGATGGCTTGTTCTTGGTTTTGACAGAGATCACTGGCGACGACATTGGTGGTCGATGGTTCGGCGGGGGTGTGATCGGTGTTAGACGTCTGTCGGTGGCGCTGCTATGATGCGGCGGTGATGCCGACCGGTGGTTGTGATTTGGTGGTGCGGTGGTGAGGGCGATCTACATGTGGTCTGATTTGTGTCTCTTTGTACTGTTGGGGCTTGGGTAAGGGGTGGCGTGGGGTGCGGTGGGGTGGGTGATGGGTGAGAGGGCAGTGGGTCTCTGAAGAAGAAGAAGTGCAAAATTACAAAAGAGAAGAAAAACAATTTAATTTGTTCGGACAAATTTGCCCCTAACGGATGGTTCCAAAGTTAAAGAATTTGGACGGAAGTCCTTATCTCTTGCGAAATTGTAGTTTCAGAACCTTATGTGTAAAAATTAAACTTTGGACCCTCAATTGAGACAAAGTGGTAGTTTCAGGGTACCTACGTGTATTTAACCCAAGATTTATATATTCTAGAAGGAAAAGTTACATAATAGCAAGATAAGGAAATGTTTCTTCTCGTTGTATCTTTTCACACGTGCACATACTAGTTTTGTACCACTCTTCACAATCTCTGAGACACCCTCCCCCTTCTCCCCTTACAAGACATACACCAGCCCTTTTTATAGATAAAGAATGGATTTTACATACATACACCACCCCTTTTTATAGATAAAGAGTGGATTTTACATAGGATTCTTCAATAATTAAGCCTTTATCATTTTTGTGGGTCCCACTTTTGCCTTGAATTCTGTCTTATCTAAAGCCCTCACGTGACAAAATATTTTTCTTTTATTTATGCTACCCCACTTGGTTCGATCACTTTTCATTTGTTAGTGTCCATTTCAATCATGCTTATTATGTGGATCGATAACCAATTTGTATAGTTCACATATTTAGCTAGGGAGATCAGGTTGGTCCTTTGTATTAAATTGTTTATAAAGCTTGATCACTTAGTCGAGCTATCCCTAAGCTTGAAGCTTCTATGAATGCATTCCATCCTCATAGAATTACCGTCCTTTGCCATCGCAAAAGCATGTTACTTCTTGATTAGCTATCATATATCCCATAGTGGCGTGGAAAAACTAATTCTTTTAAATTTTTCTTTCTCTGCATTATGTGTATTTCATAGTTCATCAATATTATTTACCTTCATCAGATTTTTATTAGTTGAAGGATAATTGAACTAAATGTGGTATGGCTTGAAAGAACTTTATTTCAGTCCTTTTCTACCAAAGTTGACAAATACTTGGTTTGTGATAATCTTCTAATTGAATGCCATAACTATAAGGGGATATCTAATTAGGGCTGGGAATTTTTCAATAAGTTGAAAATCTTCACGGTCATTTTCAATTGTATACATTAGTCTGTGATCAAGCCACTCGTGATTTATTTTTATTGATGGTAGCCTGAAGCTTAGCCATCCATAGTCCTATTTAAGGAATGTTTTCGTAAGAGGCATTTGACGGATTTCTTCGTGCTAATTTTCTTTCTTTGCTAGCTTCTTCATCTTGTGAGTGTTATCAGATGATGGAAATGGGAATGGAAATGAGGATTCCAACTCTTCTTGTAATTTGACTCTATTTTCCTTCTCTTGTAAATGTATATTTACATCTCCTTTCTTAATGTTAAGTCTTTTTTCTAGATCCTTAACATAATCGGTTAGATTTTTTAAGAGTCCTTCGTTAATATAATCGATTAGATTTTCTGAAAGTCATTCTTAACTCCTTCGCATGATTTTCTTCCATATGCCTCCAAAAAGAATTTTTCACTCTCTTTACATAATCCTTGGATCATAAAATAACTTTGTTTGTATTATCTTGGGTTTCGTTATGATGGAGGTGTTTATGATACTCTCCTTTGAGGTTTATTCATCTTTATTTTAAGCAAAGGTTACGTTTCACTCTCGTGGCCAATCTTGGCATGGGCATTTTACTTTTCGTTGGGGTAGTGAGGTTGTTGTTGTCTTGCCAATTTATGTTAAAGAACCTTGTTGACAAGGTTCAAACCACAAGGTTCAAACCTTACTCCCTTTATCACAAGACTAGTGGGTTGTTCTTGATTCTTAAGTTTGCATTGCTATGATTTATGACATGTCTATTTGCAGTTTCAACAATTTTCCTCAGTTTCCATGTTCATTGGAGATAAATTTGTAGATGCCAAGGAACTATCCTCTGTTATTTTAAGATAGAAGACATAATAGTCAAATTTTCCTGATGGTTCTCTGATTAACCACATTTTAGGTCTCCTGGTTCATACTCTTCTTTCAAGGCCTTTTGTGTTGTTATTTTTCAGGGTTACTACTTCCTACACCATAAAACTTAATTCACAAGTTAGAAAACTTGCAATTACGTCTTCAGCTGATGACTTGTATTCAACATTAAATAGTATTGCAACCATTGATGTGATTGACAATCACTAGTATATCATTTATTTAATTATACAACAAACTAGTCTCCATGTTTTTTGTAAATGTTGTCCATCCTTCTTTGAAATGACGGTAGAGTTTTTCCAACCCAAATGGTAACACAATCCATTCAAAATTTCCTTGTGGAGTTTCAAAGGCCATTAACATAATTGACAATCCTTCAATTATGGTTTGCCAATATCCGCTCTTTAATCAAATTTTGAGAATAGGTAGGCTAGTTGAATTTTATTTATCAGCATATTCTTGTTTAGAATGTTGTAGCCGTCTTTGACTGTAGCTGCATTTAAAGTTATGTAGTCTATTACTAATCTAACTTTTCCTCTAGCCTAAAACTGGACTTGAGGGAGGACTCTCACTTGATCTTATTAGCCATTGTTCAAGTATTTTAGAATTGGCTTGCAAACTCCTGAACCATTTCAAGACTATGTTGTCTTGGCTTTGTATTTGAAGCATAATAATTATCCTTTCTCGATGATTTAGCGCAAGGATTATCCTTTCCACATAATTTTAGTGGATTATTACTAAATCTTTTCCTAACATTTTTAAAAATTGTCTACACTAGAAATTTCTTTTTTTTTTTATTTGATGGTGCTGGTTTATTTCTTTAACCCAATCGTTATCCCCGTTTGCTTTGGCATTTTTTGACATTGTTTATTCCATTTCTCCTTCAAATAGCCTTTTCAATAATGATACTTCCATTGAGATCTCACCGTGTTGGGCTTCGTAAAAGGGTTCACCTTGTATTGGAAGTTGGACTTCTCCAAATTTTTCTAGATGAAATCTAAAAACACATTTATCTTTCTTCAGAAAACAAACATGCTATATCGTTTTGTTTTCTTTTTCTTATTGGGCTGTCAACAATTAGACTCTTCTTGTGATTTTCTTTTAGGGCACGAGGCTTTTTCACAATTCAAGGTTATATTAGATCTTTTTCTAAAGTATCTTCTCGTAGGTTTTGATTTTTCTATTAATGGATTAAAATTTTGTTTCTAAAATATTTTTCCCATTTTTACATATATTTTGTTGCTTTCTAGGTTCCTTTTCTAAATTTTCTTTGAGAAATTTGGTTTTCTTTCATAACCATAGCTAGTTACTATGTTGCCGACATTCGCGCAACAATTATAACCCATATGAGCCTTTTCATATTTTTTATGGCCCAACTTTCCAATCTCCTATATAATATTTCTTTAATATTTACTATGTTGCTGCTACTGTTCCTCATAAGGAATCACAAAGCATTCCTCTATGTAGGAGTTTATTAAATTCCGCTTGCGACAACTTATCCTATAGTTTGGGGAGTTTGACATTATATATCTTTACCAATGTAGACTATCTCTTAATTCGAACTTGTAAATATATTTTCTAAGATTTGTTATGTAATTTTTAAAGTATGAAATATCATGGATTTGAAGTTTGGTCAAATATGTGAAAGCAAAGTTTTTTCTTGAATTGAATGCCTATATTGTTCATAGATATACCTGACAACCTCTCTTTTTAGGTTATGTGCATAAAATATTATCTATTCTTCTTAGCCTACTTTCTGCTTCATTTATTGTTTCATTGTCTACTATGCTGTTCGAAAATTTATCTGTGTTTCTTGCAGTGTTGCTCGGATGAAAATTTTCACTGCATTTTTTCCGTTAAATTACCACATATTATGATAGTTCTTAGAAATTGTGCCCGGTTATCGATTACTTACTGAATAATTTTCGATTTACAATACGAACTTTTGTTATTCCACCGAATTATTTTAAATTCAAGGATGATGTTCTCTGAACGATTCTTTGATTCTGTATTACTACCCATGCCTTCGCAGGGTACGAAGGGGTCAGATGTATTCACTTTTACTCTCCCCTTTGAGGATTAATCGACCCAGGGAACTGAATATGACTATTTACTCTTTTGTGGCATGGAGATTTGGCTATTTACTCTTTTCTTCCCTGGGTTGTAAGGTATGGAGGGGTCAGATGTATTCACTTTCAATATTCAGGTAAATAAGTTGAACAATCTATTTTTAAGTAAATAAGTAGTAAAGAAACAATTTATAGGTCAAAAACTCAATATCAAAGGTTGAAAATATTGGTAAAAAGATATAGGTGGCACGATTTTCTAGCCACTAGCAGTGTGATACCTTGTTCATATAGATGGGTGGCACGTGAGCTTAGATTTTGCCCTCTTCTTCCCCCTCCCCCCCCCCCCCCCCCAACACTCTTATATAGTAAGCAGATTTGATGAAACCCTCCTCCCCCCCCCCCACTTCTATATAGTAAGCAGATTTGATGAAACCTTGAAGTCATCGGGTATTTAGCTTTAAGCCATTTTTTATGAAAAGGAAACATCAATAATTTATAGTTTTTTGTGAAATTGTTTTCCTTTTTTTTTCCTCCATTGATCAAGAAATTTTAGTAAACTTATACACGTAACGGAAAAATAAGATTCGATGACTAGATCACTTGATATCGGAAGTTTGAGGAAAGCAAGGCATTATTTAATTTGATTCTCTGTATTCTCTTTGCAATGAAACCTTATACGGCCGCTGCTAATGGTCTCTATCTCATGAGAATCAGTTTATAAAGTATCTAAAACCCTACTTTAACAATAATAATATATTGAGTAAAATACGTTGACTTTCCCTAAGATTTTGGTTTATTATACGTGAGTCTCTTCTAGTTTTAAAATTTACACTGTGCTCCCTTATTTTGAATTTTTACTAACAAATGACCCCCCCTAACATTACTTTGCCATAAAAACAGTCATGATGTTAGCAAAAATGCTCTTCCAATATACTACTAAGCCCTTAAGATAAAAAATTGTCAAAGTGCCAATAGAAGATAGTGAAGTAATGCCTCTTAAAAATGCGCAAGCATTACTAATATCTCAAAGAATAGTGCCAGGCGTTTCAAGGTTTTAACAACCTCATAGGATGCACCTCAATCCCATACTTTTCGAGCAATTCAGCTCTCAAACTGCATAGCAGGATTTTTCGGAAGATGAAAACCAAGTCTCTTGGCTATGCACCTAGAATTCGTATTTTTATTAATCAGGTTGTTAAAGCCTAAAGGCTTTGAAAAGTGCTGACAATATTCCTTGAGGTATATGCAAGGCTTGCGTATTTCTAGGATGCAGTACTTCACAATCTGTTATCGGCGCATTGACAATTGTTTGTCTTAAGGGCGTATATGGTATATTGGAAGAGTATTTTGTTGACATCATAACGACAAAGTAACAATAGGGGAATCTTTGTTAGTGAAAATTTAAAATAGGAGAGCACGGTGTTATTTTCAAAAATAGAAAGGATCCATGTGTAATAAACTAAAACCTTAGGAGAGATCAACGTATTTTACTCTAATCTATTTTTACGGTCTGGTCGAGCGTTTGAAGTTGTTGGCGGTGGTACAAAATGACATTTCTTGGTGACAGGTAGTTCAATCAACGATTTTCCTTTGAATTTTTTTCCCTATTTAACTTTTTAAAAGCTCAAATCGGGCATTTATTAGTGTTTATATAACTGATCTCTCCCTTTCGTTTGATTTTTTCCCGAAATCCAGAGTGATTAGTAGCGTGTGCTCTAAGTGCTTAAGCTATTATAGAATGGCCCGAGAATGTATTTCCCTGCACGTGGAAAGACAAATTAACTTGTGGCACCACCGGTTCACGAATGTATATATATATATATAGTACTATTACAAAGGGGACAAAATGTAAGCTTAAGCTTTTTAAGTCCCACATCCTCAAGGAATAAGCCTTAATTTGCTTCCTTCATATGAGCATTCTTTTGAATTATATACCTGACTTGAACATGGTATCTCAACCAAAACCACCGCCTTATTTCTTAGTCTTATGAGGCATTTCGGTATTGTGTAGTAATTTTAGGCCCCCTTTGTTTTACGAAAAATGCTTCACGGAAAACGATTTTTGGAAAACGTTTTTCCGAAGTATGCTTTCCAGAAGCCGTTCCTGAAAATATTATCATAAAAAAAAATTCCACTGTTTGGGGGTCGTGCAATGACACAAATATCTATACAAAAAAAATGTTTTTCACTATTTTTGTTGTCTGGGCATCGTTGTGTGTTTGTGTGTGGGGTAGGGGTGGGTGGGCATTACTATCTGTTTGTGTGTGGGGGTGGGGGTGGGTGGGTGCTGGTGTGTGGGGGTACGGGGTGGGGCGTGTGTGGGGAAGAGGGTGTGGGGTGTATGTGTGTGTTGGGGTGGGTGGGTGTATGTGGGTTGGTGGTGTGTGTGTGTGTGGGGGGGGGGGGGGGCAAACATGTGTTTGTTGGGGTGTGTGGGAGAGAGTTTGTGTGGGTGGGTGGGCATGCATTTGTGTGTCGGAATGTGTGTATAGGTGGGCGTTTGTGTGTCGGCGGGTGTGTGTGTGTGTGTGTATCAAGGTGGGGGAAGGGGGTGTGTGTCAGTTGGCGGGCGGGCATGCAGGCGCGCGCGCGTGTGTGTGTGTGTGTGGGGGGGGGGGGGGGGCTTGTGTCGGGGGGTGGTGGGGTGTGAGAGAGTGTGTGTGGATGTGTTAAGTGGTCCGAAAAATGACTTACCGAAATTTAATCGGTAAGTGATTTTCCGACATTTTGCTCTTCAAAATAAGTTGATTGGAAATTATCTTATGCATGCACCAAACACCTGAAAATCTTTTCCGTAAAATGATTTACATGCACCAAACACCGAAAAATGTGGAAAACCTTTCCGAAAAATGATTTTCGTGAAACAAACGGGGCCTTAGTCAAGGTTCTTTAGTTTCACCTTAATGCCAATATTCAGTCCTTGCGTAATTTCAAATTAAGGTTCTCAATTCTCACCATCACCCTCATATCGTAATGGATCAAGGATTTAAATGTTCGTCGTCGTCATCTACTTTCACGTCTCACGTGGTAGCAGGTTCTAATATGACCCATAACTTTGACAAGTAATAGGCGGTGAGTTTGCTACTTCTCGATGGGTTGAACACCATATATAAGAAGCAGACCACTACTTATTCCTTGCTGATGTAGGATAACAACTGCACATTTGGTAGATGTGAAAGTGGAATTGCACTCAAATAGCAAACGTCAATTTAACTAAGTATTATTCGAGAAATTAAACTAGAGTAAAGACAATGAGTAAGGTCAACGTTTACATGCACTAAATATAGCCCATGCAGTAAAGAGAAAAAAATCTAATCAAATGGAGATAGTAATGTGTTATTGATGCATGTCTATTGCTTCATTTTAACTTCGAATAACCCATACCAGAAAGAGAAAATTATTTTCTATTTCGTATTAGATTTTCCCTATTGGATAAACTTGTAATATCATGATTCATGACTAAAGAATCAGTTTAAATGACAGTCCTCAGTCCCTAGTAGATAGTATAGGAAATTAGTGTTGTGTGAGCTCCATCGTCTTTAATCATGTCCACATGAAAAATGGTTGCCAATTAAGCAGGCCATTTATGGACCACCTCTCTCGGGTCATGAATAGTAATATATCGTGCTTTACCTTTTTATCTGCACGACTGTACCTTCATCTTCCTCTGCTGCATATTGAAGAAACTTCAGTGCGCAGCACATGGGAATTTAATTATGATTCATGTGTTCTTCCACTGAGGGAAAATGCTTTGTACGCTCGAGGGACAATGGGACTTGCCAAGGATCTTAACAGACTAGTCTAAGCATCAAAAGTATTACCAGGTAGTTGTGTTTAGTTGGTGTTAAAGAAGAGGGAGGACAACCTTGTTGCATAGCTGAATTGGCCTCAGATGGACATATTGAAGGACGTAGTCAAGTCCATGAATGTGAAAGCATTATTATTCTTGTAAATCTTCAAATCAGTCCATTAATGGCAACGTCAACTTGGTTGAGATTAGACACCACCATCGTTTTATTATTGGAGCTTCCCAAACAGTCCTTGAAGAAGTGAACATGTTTGGGAAAAAACAAATGAACTCAGCACTCAGCAGCATCTCAAGCAAAGCCCACTAAAGTTAGGACCAAAAGCAATCAACAGGAGGGAATAGGCATAGCCCCAATAGCAAGCAAACTTTATGGGGCCACTCTGCTGCTAGACATGTGCAAAAAGCAATAGCCAAAAGCAATAAGAACTCCAATCCATCCTTTCTATCTACTCTGCACTTTACAGTTTTCTGATTTTAAAGCTTGCAAGTCCAGCTCTAAAGTTATGCAAATGCTGCAGATCTGCTGACTTAATCATACTTAACTTGTAATTGTTTTATTAAATAATAAGTAGTACATATTTTTTCCAGCTCTTTAGGCACAGGCAAGTGAAGCTTAATATATTGCCTACAGAACGAGGAAAGTAAGTAACAAGCAGTTTTTCCACTTTACCCTCAAATTTGTTCCTTACAGTGTGGAGGCATATCTGCTACAAAGTTAGAGACAACCCATCTGAGAATTATGCCTTGGGATTGCTAAGTTGGGATGGGAATTACTGGTGAGCTGGTTAGGAGTGTCTTCTCCAAAAGCCGGTCCATCGGTGCCTATGAGAGCAATGTGAGTCATTCTGCTTGTAGCTTAATTTCTAGCCTTCTTGAACCCATATCCTGGCCTTATCATTCAAGAAGTTAAATTTCTTTGTATGTTAACCGACTTGATCATCGCTAATAAGGTAGCAACAAATGAGGTGTAGATACGCAAAAGATATTGTGGTTTAGCCCTTCTATGTAGTTAAATGCTTCTTGTCATTCTAGTTTCATAACGATTAATGTGTATGACTTGTTATTCTCCTGCAATTAGGTAAGAAGCAACTCAGTAGAAAGAAGAAGATGGAGCTCAGTGAGATCATACCTGTGTGGTGATGAATTCAATTCAGTGCTTGCGGAGGAGGATTCAGCTTCCTTTAGGAGCTCGAAGGCCACTATTTCACAGCCTGAATTTAGTTCAGTCTTCGAAGAGGAGGATTCAGTTTCTGTTAGGAGCTCCGAGGCCACTGTCACACAACCCATAATAGAGAAATTACTTGACAGAGGAGATGTCCCTATCAAAGAAAATAAGGAAGAAACGCAAGAAGAGAAACAGAATTGTACTTCACAACTATTTCGCAAAGATGATGCAGCCAGTGTCATCCAGTCAGCATTTAGAAACTTTCTGGTCATTTCACGCAATACATACTTACGCAGTTAACATAAATTTTAGTAATAACCGTGTTAGCATACATAGTCTAGTGCATGCCTTTGCAGGGTATGGAGGGGTCAGATGTATTCACTTCTACTCTCCCTTTTGTGGAATAATCGACCCCCAAAACTGGATTCCGAAAAAAAAAATGATCAAATAATGTTACATTCCAAACAACAATTTCTCTTTGTATCTGGTTTTTGGATTTGAATTATAGCTTATATAACCATTTGAGTGAATGTAAGCGAACTATTTCAGGCTAGGCGTCAAAATGGAGTCAAGTTGATGGATGGGAAACAAGAGCTTGTTGAAGGAAGAAGAAGTCCATGTAGGGAGTCTGTAGGTACATCAGTAGAAGTCCAGACCGGAAACTCAACAGAGGTTTTCTCATTTCAAGAAGAAAGCACAGGTGTGCCGCATCGAATGCAACAAAAATTAAGAGCCCAAGCACTGAAGCTAAAGGTAAGAGGGAGAATATTTAATAGTTGCTTGAAAGGTTCTATAAATGTCGCTGTAACAAAGTTTATAGCAATAAGAGAACCCTCCCTTTTTACGTAGGAAGATTGCCAAGAGATCTTAATCGGTTGTGCTTCGCTTAATTTCCTACAATCTCAATGTTGTTAATGCTTCCATTGTAAATGGGTGTTATCATTGGATCGTGGAAATGTTTCCTTCATCATACTCGATTGGACGAAAGAATTGGCTTGATCTTTTGTTGCAGAGGTGCAGCTACTACTTGAATTTAGTGGATTGTAACAAGAAATTTGACTTGCTTAGTTAGGATGAAATGTGACGATTTTTTATAAAGATTAGGATATAAACAAGTGCAATTAGCATCATTTAGTCTGCTTTATGTACTGAATTTGGCAGGAAGATTGGGACGATAGCACCGTGAGCAGTAACATATCAAAAATGAGGATTCAGAACAGATTGGAAGCAACCACTAGGCGCGAGAGAGCACTTGCTTATGCCTTCTCACAACAGGTATGGCTCAAACACTTCAACTAAAAAGTTATTTGGAAAATTGTAGAGTTGATGATGAGTTTATTCAACTAAAGTGTTTAGTTTTCTTGCAGCTAAGAATCTGTTCAAAGAAGAAGCAAACCAAATCCGAAGGTACAGATCCTAACATGGGTTGGAGCTGGCTTGAACGATGGATGGCAACCCGCCAGCAGGAAAGTTCATTGATGGACATAACCAAGCAAATGGAGACATTTACTAGCAACCAAAGATCAGTGGTCAGGAAGAAATCGTTTGATCTAGCTGGAGAAGAAAAAGAGAGTTGCGGATCCAATGAAGTATCTACACATATTGATTGCATTTCAGTAGCCACAGGAAAAGAGAGAGATGAGTTTCGACCGAGGCAGAATAGACTGAAGGCTCCAGGCATGTCAAGACGGAAAACTGTGCCAGGCTACCAGTACAGGAAAGAGCATAACAAGGTAAAAATCTCAAGACAAACAATTGCTACTGAAGTTCCTGTTCGAAAAACATTATTCCCTCCTGAAAAGAGAGGCCAACTTTCTGAAGATGTCATCAAGATAATGTAAAGAAGAAAATAAGTGAAGGAACAGAATTGGAAGCATAAATTGTCCATAAAACCCAAAGTTCATTGTGAAGGGGATGATTCAGCTAAACTCCGTGAAAGCATATTGGTCTCTATTTAGCCACCGAGGAAAGCTAGCTGAACTTGGGAGAAATAAATGGGATTGAAACTATGCCAGAACTAAGTTGGATAATGCCGAATTGTTGATCTCTATATGTTACTTTGCAATCCTTTTGACTTGCTGAATTTTGCCTTTTGATATAGGTGAGCGGGAAAGACTGTCCAGAGGAGGACGAGAAAGACAATAAGAATAAGCCAAGGCAACCAGCAGGAAGTAGTGAAGAAATCTTATGTGAAGATGCTTCATCTGAAGTATCCCCTTATGTGATGAGTAGTGACCCGCAAGAACTCCTAATTGGGGCTTGAAGTTCATTAACATAGCACAACTTCTGATTGTCAGTACTTAACGTGTTGTGGCTTTTGAATAAATCTCATTGAACCCCCTTTGTACATGCTATATATGACTCCCATACATTCTTCATCTTCGTGAAACGAAAGTTTCAAGCAGTCCCAGGAAAAGGTATTGCTCAACTTCTACAGCCATGAAAGACTGGAGGAGGTCGGTACTGCCATCTTGTTTTGCCCCCCAGACTTCATGAAAGTACCAAAACCTTGCTGAACATCCCTATGGTAAAAATTCTCCATAATTAAGCCTGAGAGAACGGATTATTTGACACCCACTAAACTATGCCCGATTAATGAACTTCCTAGGACAACTACACTCAATTGACATTAGAACCAGGTCTTAGCTTTTGGTTAATGGGAATACTGCTGTTCATAGCAAAACCAGACACTAACAAGTGACAACGGCTTTGACAAGATTTGAATTCCTTGAAAAGCTGTCATCTACTAAAGTGTAACAACTAATAATTGTTAAATCTAATTATCTATATGTTCCCAAACCATTCTGGTCGTACCCAAAGGCCCACTGCGGTCCCATTTTGCATGACACGTCCGCACAAGCAACAGTCATTTTCAACGCTCACAACCGGTCAAAGCGTGCACGCTCAAGTCACGTGCACTTCTTACTTCTTCTACGCGACTTCGTCACCAAGAAACTCATCATCGTGCGACGCCGCATCACGCTTCGACCGTCGCACTTCGCACGTCGTCCGTCGATGCGCCATGGCACTTGCCCAAGGAGGTTGGCCTTGGCCTCCCCCTTGGGGTCGGCCTCGGCCTCCCCCAAGGGGTCGGCCTCGGCCTTCCCCCAAGGGTTGGCCTTTGGCCTCCATCCTTAGCGCCTTCACTTCTCTTCAAGAGGCCTTGCATCCTCCGCGACCCCTGTCGCCCGGACACAACTCCGCGACCCCGTCGCCCGGACGTCATCTCCGCGACCCCCGTCGCCCGTCGTCCGGACGTCAACTCCGCGACCCCGTCGCCCGTCGTCCGGACATCGCCCGCGCCCGCGCGCCAACTCCACGACGCTCATCGTCCGTCGCCCGGACGTCGTCTCCGTGACCCCCGTCACCGGCGTTCGGGCGTCACACTCCAACACTCCCCCGCGCCCGTGCGCCGCGCCGCTGATACAGCCGTGCCTCCAGGCTCTCTGTCACACTACCGTGCCCCCGGCACCATAAGCACTTTGTCGCACCCATGCGCCATCATTGACACAAACGTGCCCCCGGCACCTCACGCACTCCGTCGCGCCCATGCGCCACGCCACTAACCCAGACGTGCCCCTGACACCTTACTCACTTCATCGCGTCCATGCGTCACAATCATATCATCATGCCCCCGGGCACCACACTCATTCATCACACCATGCGCACCTTGCCTTGGTCATGGAACATGCTTCAACCCACTCTCCGGAGTGTACATCATCCGCGGGGATAGGCGACTCCTCCGGGACACTATCTCTGCCAGGGAGCTCTTCAACTCCCCTTCCGCCAGGTAGACGGCTCCTCCGGGATGCTACCTCGGCCAGTCGGGTAGACGGATCCTCCGGGATGCTACCTTGACTCGCTCCGAGTGCTCCGGCATGAGGACTCACCCGCGGGGATAGGCGACTCTTCCGGGACACTATCTCTGCCAGGGAGCTCTTCAACTCCCCTTCCGCCAGGTAGACGACTCCTCCGGGATGCTACCTCGGCCAGTCGGGTAGACGGCTCCTCCGGGATGCTACCTTGACATGCTCCGAGTGCTCCGGCACAAGGACTCACCTGCGGGGATAGGCGACTCCTCCGGGACACTATCTCTGCTAGGGAGCTCCAAGTGCTCCGGCACGAAGACTCCCCTTCTGCAAGGTAGACGGCTCCTCTGGGATGCTACCTTGGCTGGTCAGGTAGACGGCTCCTCCGGGATGCTACCTCGGCCTGCGGAATAGGCGACTCCTCCGGGACACTATCTCCGTCAGGGTGCCTGCGTGACTGGCCTACGTGCTCCGGCACTGGGGGCTTGCGTCGGCACCCCTAGGGACTATGACCCCCGAGTCACTCCGAGACGGGAGCAGGTCTTCGGAGGGCATCGCGCCTAGTTCACCTGGCAGTTGGGCGTCGGGTCTTCCCCACCGCTACCAGGCCTGTGGGACTCCGCAAGGGCTTGGATTAGAGGCTAGATCAAGGGGGTTCTCTGGCCACACCGATGCGGTGGGAGCCAGTCTTTCCAGACAGACAGAGCGACGCTGTGCGGGGCAGGCCGGATGAATATGCGATTCGACAGTCCGTGGAGCACCGGCACCCGTGGACCCCCCGGTGATGTGTCACTCCTGGGGAGCGCCACGTGTCGGTTAATGACATCATCATCTCAATCTCTATAAATAGAGGTCTTGAGAATTCATTTGAGACAGGACATTAAGGTTGGACATTTTCAGAACTCTCACATTTTCACTCTCACTCTAGAATCCTAGAGAGAGAAACACACAGTGCCCTGACTCTGGACCTAAGCATCGGACTGTGATTGTCATCGTATATTCATCCCGCGCCATCGCCCTCGCAGCACTGCCACCCTCGAGCTCTGTCTGGGAAGCCCTTGGTCTCTGCCCTTGTTCCACCCTTGCTGTGTCTCACATCAACATACTTGGAAGCTGACGCGGACTGTAACCTTTGTGGCACCTCCACGTAAGCACGAACCCACTTTCCTTGGCATCATTTTGGCGACTCCGCTGGGGAGGTGAGCATCGTACTGCAGTCTGTCTATCTTCCGCACTCAGTCTCCATGCCTAGACAACGAAAAGCTACGAGGGCTGCCAGCCAGGGCCTTATCCATGCCGTGCAAGAAGAGGACCACTCTGGTGAACAAGAGGGGACCAGTGATGTGCGTCCCCAAGACCAGCCACAAACTACCGCACCTGACATACAAGTTGCAGTCAATGCGGCCATCCAGCAGTTTTCGCCCACTATAGCCACTATTATGACAGCCATGGTGGAAATGCAAAAATCAATCCAAGTCTTGACTTCACAATCACCGATTTCCCAAAGCCTTAGAGCTCTGCACCCTGTGCCCATTACTCACCCCGTGTTATCCCAAGATCCAGGTTTGGCCCCTCCTGCTCATATCCAACCTTCAAGGCCTGGGCTAGTTTTGGACACTGCTCAGGCCCCAGTGTCGCGACCACCGCTGCCTTGGTCCTCCGGGCCCTCGATAGTAGGACTCGCGGCACCTCAGCCTCCGGCGCCACGCATTGCCCTTGCTCGAAGCACTTCAGAGACTCACGAATCAATTGAGATGGAGCCTAACCCGAACATAACTAGTCGAAACCTAAACACAAGTCATTCCCCCGGCTTACTCCAGTCGACCTTTCCTGACGACCGGCCTCCAGCAGCTGACACTACCCATGTACAAACCATGCCCCAACAAGTTGCTCACCACCACCAACCCCTCTCTACCATCGTCATCCCCTCAATGCCTCAGGTTGTACCGTTTGGGGGCTCTGGTGCTCGGATCATCACGACAGGGCACAAACCCTCACATGCGTCGTACGTCACCAAGCATGACCTTGATGCCCTCCTTCACCGTCTCAAGCAGTCATCCTTACCCCACTCCCCCTCTAAGCTGTCAGGCCATGCTCCCTACTCTAGCAGCCTCGCTACCAAGCCTTACCCCGTCAAGTACAAGCAACCATACTTCACTTTGTTCAATGGCAAAGAGGGCAACGCCCGCGAGCACCTCACCCGTTTTGCTGGCTCCCTGGAGCACTACGGGGAGGACGACACTTTGAAGTTTCAAGAATTTCACAAGTCCCTGACTGGCCGCGCCTACTCTTGGTATCATCAGATTCCCGACAGTACTATCCACTCATGGTCCGACATGGTCCAGCTCTTCCTTGATAAATTTCACTATGAGACGGAACGTGTGACCATCGTTGACATTGCCGGGATCCGCCAGAATCCCGGGGAAGACCTCAACACCTATGTTATGCGATTTCATCACAAGTGCTTGGAATGCACTGACTTCAGCAAAGATGAAACCCTTGTACCCATTTGCATCAAGAACATGAAGGACACCTACAGGGTCTACCTTGAAAACCTCCAGCTTCGGTCTTGGGGACATCTCAAGGAAGCTGCACGACGCACCTATGACTCGGTCGGTCCGTCAAAGACCCCAAAGCCCCAATCTCATATTGCCGTGGCCGCGACGATGGAAGCAGCTAATAACGACGACAACAACCGCAAGCGTCAGTCCCAGGGAAGGGACGGGCGCCCTGACAAGAGAGGGCAGCCAATGCCTGCCCCGGAATACCCGTGTGACTTGAAGATTGTTAAAACTCTCCTCGAGACATGGATCGACGACAAATGCCATAACCTTGCCAAATGCCGACACTGAACCTACCCCGGAAGACTTAGCCCATCCCAACTACTGCCCCTATCATCGGAAGGTCGGTCATGGCCTCAAGTGGTGCAGGGGCCTCAAGTTTGTCTTCGCTGACAAGATTGCGTCCGGAGAGCTCAAACTCTAAGTACGGGACATAAGGGCATGCCTTAGTGCATTTTCCACACTTGTAATTTTTTCGTTCATTTTGCAAGTTTCCATGTACGTCATACCCATGTATCAAGGCATGCTGCCTATCCTTCGTTATCAATGAAGTTCCATTTGCCAGACTTAGAAAATTTTCAAGTTATATTACTCTTGCACAAGTCCCTTGATATCACCCTTCATGCCATCACCCACTCCCTTAGGGGCTTCACCCCTTCCCAATCCCTTCGGCCTCACATTGCAATGACTTGGTACGTGGTGCGCGGGGTGGCTCGAGCCGCGCTGCTACGGTCGCAATATCATCCTGCATTCACTTTTCTTGACACTTAGAAAAAATTTCATTTTTTTCGCAACCGGTCATCGATGATCATCCTCAGTGGTCTTCCTCGGCATCCTTGTCTCAGCACAACACTTAGAAAAAAATTTCATTTTTTTTCGCAACCGGTCATCGATGATCATCCTCAGTGGTCTTCCTCGACATCCTTGTCTCAGCACAACACCTAGAAAAAATTTCATTTTTTTTCGCAACCGGTCATCAATCACCACCCTCAACGGCCTCCCCTTAGCATCCTTGCCCGAACTCAAAAAAAAAAATTCAACACTTAGAAAAATTTTCAAGTTTTTCATCTTCCCCACTACTCCCCACATACATGCTCTCATCACTTTCTCTATACCTCCATTCACTCTCCCTCTCACCACCCAACACCCCATCACCCTTTCCCCACTTCATAAACAACTTCTCTCTCTTATGAAAAAGTTTTCATTCTCCCACCATCCCATTTCTCTCACTCTCATCTTGCACATTATGAAAATGTCATTGGGGGCTCCCTCTTTAGGGCTGTCCAAAAAAAAATTATGTTTTAATAAATATTATTATTATTATTTTATTTGAATTTCAAAAAATCTGGGCAAACCCTACTCGCGAACCCAGATTACCCGAGAGCCCGAACCCGCCCCGAACCGACCCGCGCCTCCCTCTTTCTCTCTTTCTACGCCCATATGCCAGACCCACCCGAGCGCGACCCACCCGAACCCGACCCGCGCCTCTCTTCTCACAAACCCTAATGCAAAAAAACCCTAATTTTTTTCCCCATCTCTTTCTCTTCTCTTCATGCGCCGCCCAACCCCCTTGCGGCGCCGCCCACCCCCTTGCGGCGCCGCCAAGCACTTCGGCCTCCTGCCGCGCCTCCCCCTTCCACCGCCGACGACCCTCGGCCTCGCCCCCACCTCCCTTCTCTCCCCCGCCCCTCCTCCCCCCTCGGCCTCGCGCCGCGGCACCCCGCCGCCGTCGCCGCCCCCCCTTCTTCCCCCTTCATTTTTCCCCTCCATCTTCCCCCTCCCCTCCTTCGGCCTCGGCCTCCCCAACCCCCTCCCCTAGGCCGACCCCAACCCCCTCCTCTAGGCCGACCCCAACCCCCCCACTCCTTCCCCCTCCCTCTCCTCTCTTCCCCCTGCCCCTCGCCCACCCGCGGTAAGCCGCCGCCAACCCCGACCCCGAGCTTCTTCTTCTTTCTTCTTCTCACCACCCCGCCTCCCCCTTTCCCCTTCCTCCTTCTCCCCCTCCCCCTTCCCCCTCGGCCTCGGCCCTCCCTCCCCCCTCTACCCTTCCCATTTCCCCCTCGCCCACAACCCCGCCTGCGCCATGCGGCCTCGGCCAAGGGGCCCTGGTCGGCCTTGGCCTTGAGGCCTTGGTCGGCCTCGGCCACTTGGTCGGCCGGCCTTGGCACTCCCTCTCCTCCGTCCCTCATCCCGCCCCTCAGCCTCGCGCCACCGCGGCTGCCTACCCTTCCCCTTCATCTCCTCTCCACATGTCCCCATTTCAGCCTTGCTTCCCTCCACCCATGCCGAGGCCGACCATCACGCCACACCCAAGGCCTACCACTCCATCTTCAAGAACCTCTCCATAACTTCTTCCCCTTCACCACATTTGATCCGCACACCTTGACCCAAGGCCAACCTTCAACTCTAACGCATGACCATCATCCATGCCCATTGTGGCCTCCATCACCAAGGCTACTCGTCGACCTCATACCACACCAAGGCTTACCCTCCAAACTTCGGCCTACACACATTTACCCAACGACCGAGCCCCGACATCCAAGGCTGGCAACTTAAAAAAAAAAAATTTGCAACATAGACCGACGTGCATTGCTCGCGCCCATGCGCCCGTCGTGGATTGCCCCTGCATCGCGATGCCCGACCGCGCCTTTGTCGCGACCCGCATCACGACGCCCTTGACATCAACATCAACATCCTTGGTATGTGGTGCGCGAGGAAGCTCGAACCACCTACACCTACTCATTGTTCGACGCTCATCTTCCTCCGTTACCCGGGCGCCGTCTCCGCGACCACCGTCGCCAGCGCCCGTGCGCCGTCTCCCTGACGCTTATCGCCCATCGCCCGGGTGAGATCTCCGCGACATTTGTCGTCCGTCGCTCGGGTGCCTTTTACATGCTCGCGCCCCTGCGCCCTATCATCGTGCGTTTGTCTCAACCCCCAAGCATTCCAAGCTTCCGTAGGTGGTGCACGAGGTGGCTCGAGCCACCTACTCTTCATCATCATCATGCATTGACGACCTCAACAACTCGCCGACCAAACAACATAAAATCTTGCTAAGTATTTATGCGTGCGGCACCCGCTCGGGTTGCCCCTCCGCGCACATCACACGCAGGGGGCTTATGTTCCCAACCCATTCTGGTCGTACCCAAAGGCCCACTGCGGTCCCATTTTGCATGACACGTCCGCACAAGCAACAGTCATTTTCAACGCTCACAACCGGTCAAAGCGTGCACGCTCAAGTCACGTGCACTTCTTACTTCTTCTACGCGACTTCATCACCAAGAAACTCATCATCGTGCGACGCCGCATCACGCTTCGACCGTCGCACTTCGCACGTCGTCCGTCGATACGCCATGGCACTTGCCCAAGGAGGTTGGCCTTGGCCTCCCCCTTGGGGTTGGCCTCGGCCTTGGCCTTCCCCTTGGGGTCGGCCTCGGCCTTCGCCTTCCCCTTGGGGTCGGCCTCGGCCTTGGCCTTCCCCTTGGGGTCGGCCTCGGCCTCCCCCTTGGGGTCGGCCTCGGCCTTCCCTTGGGGTTGGCCTTGGCCTCCCCCTATGGGTTGGCCTTGGCCTTCCCCCAAGGGTTGGCCTTTGGCCTCCATCCTTAGCGCCTTCACTTCTCTTCAAGAGGCCTTGCATCCTCCGCGACCCCTGTCGCCCGGACACAACTCCGCGACCCCGTCGCCCGGACGTCATCTCCGCGACCCCCGTCGCCCGTCGTCCGAACGTCAACTCCGCGACCCCGTCGCCCGTCGTCTGGACGTCGCCCGCGCGCCAACTCCACGACGCTCATCGTCCGTCGCCCGGACGTCGTCTCCGTGACCCCCGTCACCGACGTTCGGGCGTCACACTCCAACACTCCGCCGCGCCCGTGCGCCACGCCGCTGATACAGCCGTGCCTCCAGGCTCTCTGTCACACTACCGTGCCCCCGGCACCATAAGCACTTTGTCGCACCCATGCGCCATCATTGACACAAACGTGCCCCCGGCACCTCACGCACTCCGTCGCCCCCATGCGCCACGCCACTAACACAGACGTGCCCCTGACACCTTACTCACTTCATCGCGTCCATGCGTCACAATCATATCATCAGGCCCCCGGGCACCACACGCATTCATCACACCACGCGCACCTTGCTTTGGTCATGGAACATGCTTCAACCCACTCTCCGGAGTGTACATCATCCGCGGGGATAGGCGACTCCTCCGGGACACTATCTCTGCCAGGGAGCTCTTCAACTCCCCTTCCGCCAGGTAGACGGCTCCTCCGGGATGCTACCTTGACATGCTCCGAGTGCTCCGGCATAAGGACTCACCCGCGGGGATAGGCGACTCCTCCGGGACACTATCTCTGCCAGGGAGCTCTTCAACTCCCCTTCCGCCAGGTAGACGGCTCCTCCGGGATGCTACCTCGACCAGTCGGGTAGAAGGATCCTCCAGGATGCTACCTTGACTCGCTCCGAGTGCTCCGGCATAAGGACTCACCCGCGGGGATAGGCGACTCCTCCGGGACACTATCTCTGCCAGGGAGCTCTTCAACTCCCCTTCCGCCAGGTAGATGACTCCTCCGGGATGCTACCTCGGCCAGTCGGGTAGACGGCTCCTCCGGGATGTTACCTTGGCATGCTCCGAGTGCTCCGGCACAAGGACTCACATGCGGGGATAGGCGACTCCTCCGGGACACTATCTCTGCCAGGGAGCTCCAAGTGCTCCGGCACGAAGACTCCCCTTCTGCTAGGTAGACGGCTCCTCCGGGATGCTACCTTGGCCGGTCAGGTAGACGGCTCCTCCGGGATGCTACCTCAGCCTGCGGAATAGGCGACTCCTCCGGGACACTATCTCCGTCAGGGTGCCTGCGTGACTGGCCTACGTGCTCCGGCACTGGGGGCTTGCGTCGGCACCCCTTGGACTATGACCCCCGGGTCACTCCGAGACGGGAGCAGGTCTTCGGAGGGCATCACGCCTAGTTCACCTGGCAGTTGGGCGTCGGGTCTTCCCCACCGCTGCCAGGCCTGTGGGACTCCGCAAGGGCTTGGATTAGAGGCTAGATCAAGGGGGTTCTCTGGCCACACCGATGCGGTGGGAGCCAGTCTTTCCAGACAGACAGAGCGACGCTGTGCGGGGCAGGCCGGATGAATATGCGATTCGACAGTCCGTGGAGCACCGGCACCCGTGGACCCCCCGGTGATGTGTCACTCCCGGGGAGCACCACGTGTCGGTTAATGACATCATCATCTCAATCTCTATAAATAGAGGTCTTGAGAATTCATTTGAGACAGGACATTAAGGTTGGACATTTTCAGAACTCTCACATTTTCACTCTCACTCTAGAATCCTAGAGAGAGAAACACACAGTGCCCTGACTCTGGACATAAGCATCGGACTGTGACTGTCATCGTGTATTCATCCCGCGTCATCGCCCTCGCAGCACTGCCACCCTCGAGCTCTATCTAGGAAGCCCTTGGTCTCTGCCCTTGTTCCACCCTTGCTGTGTCTCACATTAACATACTTGGAAGCTGACGCAGACTGCAGCCTTTGTGGCACCTCCACGTAAGCACGAACCCACTTTCCTTGGCATCACTATATAATATATAAGTCGAAGTTGAGAGAATGTGTATACTCATCGCTTACGTGGACACTCTTTTTTTCTGTCACGTGAATTTTATTTATTTTTTTATATGAAAACGATTTTAATTATTTACGATTATCACTTTCTGTTTTTGAATTATGTTCTCTCACCAATCAGCTAAAGTTATCTTATCAATTTAAATTTCAAAAGTAATTCACAATTATAACACCTTAATCCAGTTTCCATAATTATTATTTTCTCATCAATCTAATTAAAATATGATTTCATAACTATTCTCAAAGTATGTCAAGCCACAGCTACTTAGATACTCTTTCCTTTTGCCATCTAAACTAACAAAATTTAATTTTGATTATTCTATTTATCATATTGCTTCTTTCTCTCACGTATGTATTATCTTTTTCCTTTCTCTCCGCAAGTTTGTTCACTTCTTCTCTTTCTCTCTCTCAAATTGACTTAGATTCACTCACTTCATCCGAAAATCCTTGACTCAAACCCTTAATCCAGCAAATCCCCACTTTATCTTCTCACATCACTCTCATTTTCTCATAAATCTTCTCGTCTTATCTCTTTATGTTAAAATTCTATTTAATTGTATTGTCCCTAAACTACTCATCCTCTAGTCAAAAATGGGACCACTAAAATGATGTTGCCTTAGATATTGGCCGTGTATATTCCTTTCATGCTTCGGTAATAGTTATTAGCAATTAATTATTTTTAAGTTAGCAATGATACAATAGATACCATGTGTATTATTCTTGGCAATGTGACGATATAAGTAGCCTCAATTGTACAAAGGGCTGTATACGAACCGAGTTCAAGCCGAACATGGGTGTGTTCGTGTTCGTGTCTGGTTCGTTAAGCTCGGGCCATGTTCGAACTCGGCTCGAGTTCGTATAAGACTCTGAAATGTTCGTTCTAACTCGGCTTGTGAAACAACTCTCAAAGTTCAGGCTCGACTTGGTTCGTTTAACATATACAAACCAAACTCGAGCATGTTGCTCGTTTGTTTTCTCGTTCATTAAGACCAAAAGAAACCTAGATCTGAAACTTCTAAATATCTCAAACACTCAAAAGTTGGAAAAAAACAAAAAAAATTAACAAGAAGAACGACCGAACGTTAGATCCCTCAGATTGTTGTTGACCAAACCGCGAGAAATTGAGCTATTCAATAGATACAGATGAGTGTCTGGATCTGTATGACGAAACGAACTACGTTGGGAAGTGTCTGCGATGTTATGATGGTTGGCGTGTGAGTCGCGTGTTCGCTGCCGAGGGAGGCGACGACGTCGCTGGTTGCTCTGTGTTTATCTGAGAAAGAGAAAGAGGCATGCGCCGTTGAGCTACGGAAGCGTGTGCTGTTAAGCTACGAAGGCGTGCGCCGTTGAGCTACGGAGGCGTTGAGATGTTGGTTGATCTGTCAGTAGCGTCCTTGTGTGTGTGTGTGTGAGAGAGAGAGAGAGAGAGGGGGGGGGGAAGGAAGAGAATGAGTCTTTTACGAGAAAGAGAGATAGAAGGTTTGAGAGAAGGTAAAGGAAAAGGTGCGGCTGCCGGCTTGAACTTAGTGTCGGCTTGAACTTAGAACAAGGGTTTGGGAGAATAAGGGTATTAGGGTTTGGGGGTTATTTTTGTACTTGGAGTTGGGCTTGGGCTTGGCTTATATTTGGGTTTATAAGTGGGCTTGGTCTTGGCTTATATTTGGGTTTATAAGTGGGCTTAGTCTTATATCTGATTTGTTTTAGGTTATTAAGTTTATTTTACATGGATATATTTGTAATTAGTTATGCTTTAATTATAAAAATATTAATTTATTATACGAACACTATGTTCACGAACACAATCATGAACATTTTTATGTTCATGCTCGGCTCGTTTATTAAAGAGCTCTAAAATATTGTTCATGTTCTGTTCGTATATTATACAAACGAACATGAACGAGCTTTTTAGGGAACGAACTACGAGCTGTTCGTGAACAACTCTGTTCATTTACAGCTCTAATTGTACATAATCTTTTCTTTATAACATAACGTGTTTGGTCAATGCAAGATCAAAATAATTGGACAATCCTTAATTTTGGAAGCTAGGAAATATTTTTGGTGCAACTATAAATTTACTTTAATGTAGCAATTTTCACTATTGTTCGTTACATTTATCGAGTCATCTTCGCAGTACCTTTACCATTTTGTCGCTGAAAGTAATTATTGAAAAATTAACTCTCACTGGGGATGGGGGAAGGGGTTGCAGCTACAGCCAAAGTTACCACCAAGTTTTTTTTTTGAGAAATATGATCATTTGTATACAAACGCACGGGCCAAAAGCTAATATTCCTATTAACTTTTCTTCTAACACTTTCAACGACAATTGTTAGCAGTATTTTTTAGCGTCGCTAAATAAAAGTCAATAAATTTAGCAACCATTAATTGTTGGTATATGTGAGTATGAGGAGATTTTTTCAACCTGGATATTAGCTACAATTTTTTCACGATTTAATGCCTAACATCAAGATGTGAATGCAGAAAACGTCCCGTAAATGTACATACGGATACACTAAGGAACAAATCATCCAAGATATCTTGCTCATTATATAGGCATTTAACTCGGTTTTTAAGAAACGAATAACCAGTAAGTAAAAGCATGAGAATCTGGTAGTAATTACCAATATTTCCTTACCAAATATAGCGAGTGGCATCCATTTCGATGACACTGGCATCCATTTCGATGACACTGTAAGTAGCAGTACTAGTTTCCACCTTTCTCTCCAAGTTTGATTCACATTTTGCCTTTCTGACCTCTAGGAGCTCAAAAGTTGCAACAATTAATCGCGTTTTTGTGAGATCGAGCAAAATATTTAGTGCACGCTAATAAAGTGCCAAAACGCTAGCATGGGGACTAGTAGACTCTAATTCTACTATCAAGTACAATATAAAGGCACATTTCAACTTTTAAATCCTTTCCAAAACATATTTCTAAGCAACGTAAGAGTAAGGAGTTTGCTTGTTTTCAAACAAACTCCTTAAACCAACAATCCCTTACTCGTTTGAAAATAAGAAACGATTTTAAATCATCTATAGCCAAGATCACAGAGTTCTGCCAAAATCCTAAATTCCAAAATTCAATTTATTTATCACACATGTTGCTTCACAGTAAGGTAATCTTCGTTTCTTGTACGTAGTATGAATTTGCATAACCATAATTGCCCAGAACATGGTGACTTTTGCAAGGGAACCAGAGTGCACTAGAGGAGTCAAAACACCTCCGCTTTAAAATGGAACAATCTACCTGAATTATCCATCCCCTTTGCAGGATAAGAAAACTTTATTAGTCGATTTTCTATGATTAAGCCTATGGGGAATAACCTGTATTAGTCTCACTTAGTCAGACGGACTCATGTCAGGGTAAATTATTTCACTGTAAAACTAATGGAAAGGCTTCTATAAGGGTAACTTGACCCTGCACTAATGGGTTTAATTGAATAAAATCTTTTAAGAACCCTTTTACTTTGATTTTAATTAGGTCTAACAAGCTTAACACATTATTCGTGACGAATGCGGAAGTATTTTACTTTTAAGAAATAAATCGAATTATATTATACATAGCAAAGTTCAAAGTGAGGAAACATAATTTCTCTTTCTTACTTGGTATGTCTATCATTATGGCATTTGGCATCCAACCAATCAAGTGAATGTTACATTTCCGTCATCTTCCATGTCAACATGTCCCACTTAAATACCAACTAGCTTTAATTCACGTACGTTACACACGGAACGTTGCATCATCAATCAGTGTTATATATTATGAAATAATATTATTACTACAACTTCAGTAAATGTTACTGGCTAATATTACAACAACTTATGGACAAAACTTTCTTCTGAAATATAGGAACTATAGAGCTAAACTCAGAAAAAGAGATACTACTATGATAGATTTGCTGGTATGATAAATTTAAATAAAATTTGAAAACATATAATATTCAGAGATTTGAACACCAGAGTAATGAAAATATCATGCACACAGCATAATTGTAATTGTAGTAGTACATACGAGGTTGTCATCATTCTCTGCCCTGACATTGTCACTAAAATCTTCACTGACGTTTTTATAAGGCATGTCACGCTTCAATCCAGCTTGGGGGAGAAAATATTGATCCTAACACTACCGCCACTGCACCTTCATAACCATAACCCATGTGAACCTAGAGTTGTCAAAAGAGTCGGGCGGCCCGCGGGCTGGCCCGGCCCTGTATATGAACAGTAGCGGCCCTAATGTAGTGGGCTTTGGGCCTGGGCTTGGACCAGGCCAAGATTTCTCGGAAAAAAGCCCGGGCCAGGCCCGGCCCGGAAAAGCCCGGTTCTGGCCCGGCCAGGAAAACGGCCCGGGTTCGGCCCGGTTCTGGCCCGGTTCAGCAGGCCCCATCTGGTTTGAAAATTTGATTTTCCCCCCCTTTTCCCCCCAACGGATTTATTCCCCATTACTTCCCTAAATTCCACTTTTACCCCCCCAATAGCAATATAACGGCTAGTTTGGGGGGTATTTTGGTCTAACTTAATTTTTTCAACTCTTTTAAGGGTTTTTACACTCTTACCCTCCCCAACAACTATAAACGGATAGTTTTTAGGGGTATTTTGGTCTTTTGTGAAGTTTCCAAAATCTATAAATTCACACTAGTTCTCTCTAATTTTTCACACCAATCTTCTTACTCTCTCTTATCTAAACATTCTACATTTCTACAAACGTTGCTACTATTTCCCTCTCCAATTACTACTCTTACTAATTACTACTATTATTTTACTAATTAGTGGCCTTGATAATTATTACTCTTGTTTACTAATTACTACTCTTGCTAAATCGTAATTACTAACTAGTCCTCTCATTAATTTGTTATTCTCTAATTCTTTTGTCTAGTAATTAGTAATTAGTGAATTTTTATTTATTAATTACTATTACTAAATGCTTTTTAATTACTAACTCTCCCCACATTGGATCAGAATTACCCTCGGTGATTAATATTTGTTACTCGTTCATTCTTTTAATTGTTATTTCTTATTACTACTCTTATACTTGTGTATTTAGTTACTCTTACAAAGTTTAGCGTGAAATATGGCTGGATTATTGAAGAAAATGAGGCGTGCATCGTCATCACGAAAAACATCATCATCATCGCAAGCACCACCACCAGCACAAGCGCCAGCGCCACGGCCATCACAAACACTAATCCAAGCACCAATACAACCATTCATTCCTGGACGAATGAGTACAGGCTGTATGATAGATACCCAAGCCAATTAGGAGTTCAATCAAAACATTCCAGATTTTGAATACACGCCTGATGAAGACCCCCTGCATTATAGTCAAGGATGCAGCTCGGTTGGCGAAGCTACTACTCCGTGGCATAATCTCAACCCTATGCCTGGTCATGATGAAGAAGGGCCGAGCAATGCCTCCGGTAACGTGCCAGAAGTCCAAAAGGGGAAAAAAAGAAAGCCGAGTGTTGGAATCATTTCGATGTAGTTACAGTGGACGGCATCCGAAAAGCTCGATGTAAGTACTGCGCTAAATTATTTTCGTCTGGTAGTGGTAATGGACATCTTAACAGGCATTACCCTCAGTGTGCACCTCGACAAGGCCACGTCGAACCTACCCAAACGCAGTTATCTTTTGACGGTAAGTTATTTGTTTATAATCAGCGAGAGCAAAGAGACGGTCTCGCTGAATTTGTTATTCATGATGAACAAGCCTTTTCTTTTGCCGATAATCCTAAGCACTCTAGATATATGAACACATACGTTCAACCTTTGTACAAAAAGGTTCATAGAAACACAACTAGATCCGATGCACTCCGACAGTACAATGCTGCCAAAGCACGCCTTATCGATTATTTCGATAAATTTGACGGTAAAGTTAGTCTTACTTCTGATATTTGGCAATCTCCATTTACTTTTGTTAGTTATTCTTGTGTGACCGCTCATTGGATTGATGCAGATTGGGTTATGCACAAGAGAATCATCGCTTTCGAGCACTTTCCTTTTCCGCACGATGGAATGAACATTGTTATTCTTATATTAAAAGCATGTACCACATTTAAAATAAAGGATAAGATTATGAGTGTTAGTTTTGATAATGCTTCTAATAATAAAGGATAAGATTATGAGTGTTAAAGGACACGCTTCAACCTGTACTTAATGGTGAATTATTTCATGTTCGCTGTGTTTGTCACATTATTAATTTAATTGTTCAAGATGGTTTAGCTGCTGCAGGAGATATTCTTGTCAAAATGAGGGGTATGACAGCGTATGTTAATAGCTCGAGTTCGAGAACACAACAATTTAAAACGTTGTGTGTTGAATATAATATGCCTCGCAGGAGAGCAGTTACAGATGTGGTCCACATGTGGAACTCTACATACCACATGCTTTTACACATTCTGGCATACCGAGAAGTCTATACGCATTTTCTACTAACCCAGTTCCCAGCCGGCTTGCCAACTCAAGAGGAATGGCAGATGGCCACATACCTAGCTGAATTTTTAAAGGTATTCTACACGTCTACCAATTTATTGTCTGGTACGTACTATCCCACCTCTTCTCTCGCTGTAATAGAAATTCTCAAGATGGCTACAATGTTAACAAAATGGAGATATATAGGACCTTTTAGGGAAATAGTAAAAGTGATGGATGAAAAGTTTAATAAATATTGGAGTAAACTGCCTGTTATTTTTACTGTGGCTACTTGTTTAGATCCTAGGTTAAAGTTGCATGGCGTGAACGCCTCGATACAAGAGATATCGAAATTAATGTGCTACACAGCAGAGGAGACAACCACACTCATAGCAAAAGTGAGCAAGAGGTTTGAGGACTTGTTCAACCTCTATCGTAATTCTGCTGACGTGCGCGGGCGAGCTACATCATCCACTGTTGAGAGGTATTATGCGCCATACCTTCAGGGCTTTGAACATCTAGTAGCAAGACAACTACCAGGTGAAGGTACTTCTAATTCGGCAGGTTCGTATACTTTTTCCTCTTTTAATGAGATTGGTGTATATGCAAATACTGATCATTATTCTGACTTATCAATGCAAGAACATGTTAATTTTAATTTGTTAAATTTTTGGAAACAAAATCAAAACATGTATAAAACTTTATCCCAAATTGCACGGGATGTACTGCCAGTGCAAGCCTCCACGGTTGCTTCAGAGTCGGCATTTTCAGCCAGCGGGAGGGTTTTGGATGACAGGAGGAGTCGTCTTAACCCCGAGTCGCTCGAGCTATGTGTATGTTGGAAGGATTATCTTGATGCGAAATACCGCGAGCAAGATAAACCGATTGATGATAGGAAGAGCAGTGACTCGGATATTGAAGTACTTCCGGATGATTAGGTAATTTCTTTTTATTTTCCTTCTCTTAAGTTTTAAGAATAAATTTTTTCACAAAATATACTTTTTTTCCATATATATAAAATAAATTTTTACAAGCAAGATATATATTTTTTCGTATATATAAAAAAATAGGTAACTTCGCCTGTTTGTTTACAAGCAGCCGGTCCCAAGCCCGGATAAAAGGAAGAGGGCCTATGAACACATTTATTTTTCTATACTTATTACTTAAGATCGTCTCGGGAATTAACATGTATCAATCCCGGGTTTTCGGCCAATTAGTTTGAAGTAAAATATCAAATAGTAGAAACAGTCTCTCTTAAATAGTAATAATTGTTATGTGTTCAGATTTTATTAATAAAGATCACCAAGAAGAGTAAGAAAAGATTTAACATATAGCAAAAAATAAAATGAGAGACAAATAAATACATCTATACATACATATATATATATATATATATATATATATATATATATATATATATGAATATTACATATAATGAAATAAAAGGATAAAATTAGATTTGTCAAAATTTGAAAATTGGACATGCCTAAAGATGAAATTTAAAATTGAATAACAAGAAAATTTAAAAAAAAAATTTAAAAAAAGGGCCCGGGCCGGCCCAAGCCCGGCCCTAGAAATTGGGCCTAGGGCCTGGGCCTAGCATTTCTCCTCAGTCGGCCCGGCCCGGATTGGCAGCCCCTTGGCCCGGCCCCGGCCCGGCCTCGCTTCAAGCCCGATGGGCCCGGGCCGGGCGGCCCAAGCCCGGCCCGTTTGACATCTCTACTTTTGTTGTTACAATATAGCCAGATTTGATAGAAGTGTAGCTCATATATAAGGCCCTGGAAATGTCGGAGGTTATGGGTAGTGGGTGATATTCTTGCAGGTTTGGAAGCTCAATTTAGAAGAGCATTCCTTCTAAGAGTTGATTGAGCTTTTAAGCACTAATCTCTGCCTTAAATTTGCAGAATATCAATGGCCATGGATTGAAATGATATATATTGCAAGATGTTGCTGTAGGGCTGGAAATATCACTCTCTCAAAGATTGTCATGTTTTCTATTTTCATGCAATTTTAATTATGTCTAAGTGATGTCTTTCCTTTCCCGAACAAGGATTAGTAGGTTTAGTTTGCAAAATGTCTTATTCTTATTTTCATGCAATTTTTAATTATGTAAAAGCAATGTCTAATTCCTTTTCTAAACAAGGACTAGTAGTTTTAATTTGCAATATGTCTTAATTAGTATTTACTCTTTTTAATTTGTAATACAACGTGGATGCATATACCTTCTTAATAATAAGTGATTTTTTTGTTTTGAAAAAAAGGGGGGAAAAATTTTAAACGGGTCGGGTCTAAGTGACTGACCCGTTTTTTACCCAACCCGCACCACCCAAGGCATGTTGGACCCGTTTCTGACCCAACCCATATCTGACCCATAATTCTTTGGCCCAACCCTACCCAACCCGCCCATTGCCACCCCTAGCTGTAGACCCAGCTATCAATGACATTCGCATCCTTCTGCAGTGCAGCCACCACCATTTAAATGTGGGATCCGGATCCTCTGCCGTGACCAGGGTTGCAGCAGAGGTGCTGTGGCCCCAGTCACGGCCGTTGGATCAAAGTAAGCGGAGGGCAACGGATGAGATGAAGCCACGTCACCGGACACATTGAAGCCGGGTCATTTACTCTCCAAACCAAACACACTCTCCAAACTCCCACAGCCCATTCACTCTCCTTCTGCCGGCGATATACGGCGACGGCGCATCGTTTGGTGAACCGGCCGGAGACGCGAACCACCGATCCACCTTCCGGCGAAACGACGACGCCGGAACCGCATATCCAACAATCTGAACCAAACACTCTCTCTCCAAACTCCCACAGCACCTCTGCCTCCTTCGGCCGCCGGCGTAAACCAGCACTATTTCCGGCGATATACGGCGACGGCGCATCGTTTGGTGAACCGGTCGGAGACGCGCACCACCAATCCACCTTCCGGCGAAACGACGACGCCGGCAGCAACGATCCACGAACCATCACCCATCGGCCACTCTCTCTCTTCTCTGAAAATCGAAGCCACGAACCATCACCCATCGGCCACGACGCAGCGATTCCGGCGACGCATCTGCAGATCTGTAACTATAAATACTACAGTAAGTTGCTTTAAAATGAACGTAGTTATTGCAGTGAGGATTAAGTTTTGTTAATTGCCTGGTGTTTAACTTCTTATGAGATTACATGGGCGCATCAGTTTCCACAAAGCTTTTGCTGTCCTCTTATTCCGATAAATGGCATGGTTCTTCAGATGTACAACAGGAAGTTTGATTAGCTCCAGCATTTCCCCAATGTAGTCAAGTTTCCTTGCCTTATCCCTGTTACTTTTCATTTTTATTTGTTAGAATTGGGCATTTCCGAGTTGAACTTGAAATCTCCTGTAGGGAATGGTTAATAATGACATATTGCCGATAAACTGTTAGGATTTATTGCGAAGGTTGCTTCTCCAGTTCTCCCTCAATATACATATTGAAAAGTATCTCTTTCCCTTTAATTATAGGAGACTGCCATGATTCTTCTGGACAAAAGGATAGATGTATAACGGGAGCAATTTACAACTACACAATGCAACTTATGTCGGGTTATAGTGACTTGGATTCAAAAATGAAATGTAAGAACCATTGGACCTGGTTTGTTACTGGCTTTACTATTTGGAACTCATCCTACGTGGCTGTTGATGACAGACAACTTGACGGAGGCACTCATGTTTTTATCACATTTTGTCGGTGATGTCCATCAGGTTGACACATTAAAATTATTAAACACATAAGGCACTATGTTTTTTAGTACTGATTATGTTTTAAGGATGTCAGGATGCTCTTTTGTATGTCTATGGGAAATATAGGTACTAATGATGAGATTAGTGGATTCCTTTTACAGCACTTGGAAAAAAAAATGCATTCCTGCAGAACGTATTAGTGTGTGAATAGCCCACCCAGAATTTGACCATAATATTTAGGAAACTCATCCAATAGTTGATAAGAAATCTAGTTCATTAGCAGGATTGAAATGACTGGCTATCAGAGTTGCTTACTCTACGAGAGTAATACATGTTGGTGATTGCAAGGAGTATATCTAAATTCGATATAGCATAGGCAAGAATTTTAGCTGCTATATTGGCAATAATATGTTCCTTTACGTATGTATTTAAAGAATTTCCTATTATTTTCGCATGCCAGCTGGAAGTACACTAGACAAATCAGCCCCTTGTGGTCTTAAACCCTGAAGATCCTTACCTTTTGTTCGTAATTATCATGTTTTTGTGCGGAGGAAACAGTACCGAATTTGATGGAAATTTTGGTACATGAAACATGAAGCGTCCAACATTGTATAGTGATGTCAGCTTTTCGGATCTTCTATTTTCAAGTAGAACAACTGTGACTGAACTAAGAAGATGATATGGCTGATATGTTGAGCTTTACGTAATTTTTAATTTACTTTATGCAAAGGGCAAAGAGCAGTTGCAGAATTGCGTGAAATAATACTCGAGAAGCACTGGCAAGAGGAAGATCCTTGGCCCCTCTTCAAATTTCGACAATCTCTCAGCAGTTGTATCAGTCATATGACTTGAATTTCGTAAAGTTAGACATGATCAAAGTACTACTTTCTGCAGGTACGCTTCTGAAAGCTAGTTCTTCCATCATCATTCTCCTCTTCTTATGTCCAGCCAATGTTGAACACCTTATAGATCCCACATTTTGTGATATTCAATGTAAGATTACTCCATTATGCCCTACAGATTAATTTTTCAAGAGGCAGAACAGCGTCTCCATAAAAGCGGCCAGTGAAGGTATGCAACCTTCCTACATGACTGGGAGGCCGTGCTTACGAACGCAAGTCTCTCTCCAATTCGCTTTGGACTGTCATCTGCAAACCTCAACCTCAATATTCTGTTGCGATTGACACGCTAATGCCTCACACTTCAGCCAGTTGAGTGGCTAATATTCAGTTTGGTGCTGCTTTTGAGAGTTCCAAGAGCACTTTCGAGCCTGAATGTAGATTGCCAGGTGCATTTGGCTACTGACTGCTGGTGCAACGCTACTTTTGCATTCAATGATAAACTTGTAAGGCCAAAACCGCTTTTAAAAGCAGAAGCAATTCAATCTGGTCTGATATTCCCAATGTAACAAAACCTATCCGCAATGTGAAAATTGGAAGATAGCTTTATCTTCAATCTTTAGCTAGAACTGTATGTAAGTATACATAGCAAGGTATGCTGCTTTAACTGTTATGGTACTATGTGGTGGCGCCAGGTTAGTATATGCTTTTATGCCAAGAGTTTTAGGAGAAACCAATGTGCACTTTGGTTTTCCCCTATTATTTAACCTCAAGCCTTTCTTTTGCATATCATTCTTCTCTCTTTATCTTGTCCCCTCATGTTTTACTGCAAAGCAGAACAGTCAGCTGTAGACCCAGCTATCAATGACATTCGCATCCTTCTGCAGTGCAGCCACCACCATTTAAATGTGGTATGCATTCTCATCATCTTTTCTTTTAGAATTGAGTTTTCTGGTTTAAATATATAACTTGATGGACGGCGTAATTCCTAGAAACATGGATAAAACATCTTTCTTCAGTTCTCTAAGTTTCTAGTTCTAATCTGAGATGAAGCCTTAGCTGACGATGGTTTGTCATTCAAAAAAGTGCAAGTTTACATGGATAGTATCTGGATGTTTTATGTTTGCGAAAGAAAAGGAAATTTCGAGCATGGTTTCTAGTTTCTAATTGAACATATTAGGAACTATGGCTTCATGCTACACTATGGAAAGTATTTCGGTGGGATGTCGGGAAATATGTAGTTAAGCTTGGTTAGTAGAAGCTTTATGGATGCTTGGACTGCTTTAATAGACTGCGCTTTGAAATGGACCCTGCTATTTAAGATATGATCTCTACATGTTATTTCCTTTTGCAGGTGTCTGTTGGAAAAGGGTGGGTACCTGCTTAAAACTACCATGGATCCATGGATAATGCGATTTTTTAGCTTCCAAAGATCTAACTAAGTCTACTCTGACTATCTTTAGTTCTTTCGGCTTTGTAGGTGAATGCAAATTGTAACTTTCCTCGGTTGATAAATTACTTTTTCTTACTTCTGCAACGTTGTGTTACATATGTGTACATTCGTAGCTAATGTGAGCTGTATGTGGAGTTAGATTTTTGGTAAACAAATGTTCTTTTGGAAGAAGCATCTGTGAGCATCACTCGGAGCAAATTTTCTTCATCTAGTTCAGGTTTCCAAAGAGGAATCATTCCATTTTCCTGTCATTAGTCGAACATATTGCCATTAAGCTACTTTGCCTAAAGGAAAGAGTATACCTGTTCTTACCGTTTAGCAAAATTGAGGATGCTACTTGTTTATACTTTTTATTTGACATTTAAGTGTCTTCATTAAAGCGGACCGAGAGAAAGGAACAAAATGTTCATGTACCTTCATTCCCCCTTGCTGTGTCGTGCATTGAAATAAGTGGTCCATTTGTTGTCATTTCAGCTCCATTATGGGTTGGGTGAGATTCTCAAAAGCAGGAAGGAAGGTTGATTGCATAAAAAATCCTAACACCGTAAGAACAAGAAACATTGATTTGTATTGTTTGGCATGGCAACTTCAATAATCAGGTCTACCAGGTTTTCTTGCAGGTCTACCCTATTCCTGTGCACGTACAAGAGGTGAAAGGTATTTAGATGATCAAGGGAGCTGTCTGCTAAGATGTAATTATCTAATACTTTACTCAGGAAACCGAAGTTATTTTTCTCGAAATTATTTCAACTTCTGAGCTTCCGACGCTATCCTCAATCGGAAAACGGAGCTCATAAAATAACTTATGTAAATGGACGAATTCTGTTTAATTGTTTGATTTATCCACTTTATATGTTGCTAGATACATTTTAAAAGTGCCTCGTTAAATTTTACGAATAAGCTTAAGGATGGTAATGCTACAGCACTAACTGATACTCGGGGGGGGGGGGGGGGGGGGGTTGTACTCCCTCAAATTTTGGGAAAAATAATAATAATATATATATATAGTTTATTTCATTTTCAGTCGCTCTCTTCTCCTCTTAGTTTCAGCTTTCACGACCTCACTCTCTGTCTCTCTCAGTTCTCACCGTCTCACACCGTCATGGCCACGGGCGCCTCACTCCGGCAAATCGCAGACGGGCGGCGGCGGCCACGACACGAGCCCACGATCTGGGCTGTCTGGGTCTGGATCTAGATCTACGCGCCGACGGCGACGACCTCACCTCAAGTCATCCGGCGTCGCGACGATTGACGAACGATCTTCAGTCTTCAATCCACCGGCGGCCAAGAATCCACCGCCGGCGACAAGGGGTATGTTTTCAAATCCCACTTTTGTCACAACAGTAGCTCCGCCCCTGTGGACATAGCTTGAGTAAATTGTACTATTCACAAGTTATAGCAGGTGAATTGCACTTGATTTAGTTGATCATTTGATTTATTAGCCTTCTCTTTGATATCCAAAGTTGTGGTATTGGTAATGTAGATGGGGTCAGTGTGGATGGAAGCTAGTCAGTGTTACGGTTACTTTAAGAGATTTGGGGAGTGGTTTGTTCTGTCTTTTTGTGGGTTTCGGATTTTATCTGCATTCCTGTTGAAGACTGAACAGTGTTTGTTGCTGAACATTTTCAGCTGGCTAGGTTTTCTTTTTCCTTTTCTTTTTCGTACTCAGATTTGAAAGACCCATTTATGAGTTTAGCATTATTTGTACGATTATGATGCTTAAAATTAGAAATACTGCCCTTAAATGTTTGCACATAGATATCGTTAGTGTCGCTGATTACGTACTAATCGCGGAGAAGGAATCAGGTAAACATTCTCTTAAGCAAAATACCTAGTTTCGTGGCTTTAACTTTCAGCAGCGAAAAACCTGTGTCTAGTTTGTGTCATGCAGTGGTCCAGCGATTAGCTGATGATGGGTTTTGCAGAAGGAACCGCTGCATTGTCATCTCGGTTAAGTATCATCTCAGTAAGAACGTCTTCAGCTGAGTCTTTAGATCTGTCTTCTAAGTCATGATTTATGTTTGCTTACAGGGAAGAGGTTATCAGGATGTTTCAAGTAGAAGGTAAAGACTGCTTACAGGGAAGAGGTTATCCGGATGTTTCAACTAGAAGGTAAAGACTGAGTAAACCGAATATCCAACTTCCATTCTAGTCTTATAGATACTTGGTTTTAGTGAGTATGTTTGCATTTTATATTTCTTAATCAGGTTTTTGCGGCTCGTCATTGGAAAGCTACCGCGCCTGTGTCATGGTTTGGTAGATTGTGATTCTCATGTCTTTGACATCTTGACGACCTACCGATTTGGTTAAATGGTAAGGTTTCTAGAGTACAACTTCGTAACCCCAAATTTCTTTACTTGAATAGGCAAATTGCAGTCATGAGTTGATGCACAACTGCACTGAAAGTGCTATAGGATCCTCTACATAGATATCTGTTAGAATTAAAAAGTTAAGCTCAATTTATTCTATCTCTATTGTACGTGTAGCATCCACCAACTCCTCTTCCTCGTAAATTAAGCTGACGTAGTCACCGTCACCCATTTTGCCCTCAAAGATATGTATAGGAACATCAACCATCTTGTTCTCCTCTTTGTGAAATATCAGGATCGTGTTGTGTCCGGGTATTTCAGTGTTGACTACACACTTTCTTCTTCACGGGGATCTTCTCAATTTGCTTGATCCCCTTTCGTATCCCGATAGACCCAGCACGCGTCACCTACTTCAGGGATAGCATTCTGTTTGAATGCTGAGACTGCAGCGGTCAACTCCTTATCTTCGGTGTCTTGAAGCCTCACCTGCTTATTATTTCGCTTGGAGAGAAAGTCCTTATAGGTCATTCTGGTAAGTCCCATTCCGTCCTTAAACTTGGATTTTTTCTCTCACATAGCTTCCATGGACCCGAACCAAAAAATCTCTTGTTTCCCTGCAAATGTAAGCTTCTACCACTAGTTCAAACTAAACCTTATTCTAGATCTTTTACCAACCTTAAGAAACATCATGCAATCTCCAAGCTTAGTGGGAGTAGCAAGTCCTGTAAAGACGCTCGCCATGAAGGGAGAACGTGGCCAGCGAACTTGGACTTCCGCACTACAAAAATTTGCAGCTCATAACATCCACAGGCAAATTTAATGCATCGAAGATCTCAATAGAGTACTTAATGTTAAGTTAGCCTGGGGATAATCAATTATGTGATGTATAGTTGGTTTTCGACCACTACAAGAAAATAGGCCTGTAGCAGCACGCCCAATGCTTGTTATGGGTGATTGCTGGTACTTGGTTAATTTTGGCAGAATGAAATGTTCTTTGGGTTTTTGAGAGAACCAAGAAGCTACCATTTCAAGTCTTTATAGAGGTGCTTTCTGAAATTTATTCTATGAGTAATTAGGTTTTTGATTGTTTATGCAGTGATACTGACAATTCTGAGTATCTCATGATGTAATTAAACCAATTTGCAATTTAATAAGAAAAGTGAAAGCCATGAAACTTTTCTGATTATTATGCATAATGGGTTAGTATGTGAAACTTTGATCACTTCAACACATTTTTGCATCTATGAGGATATAGCTCTCTAGCTTAATTCTTTTAATCCTTTTTCTTGTTGTAGCTGGGCTACCCTTGATTTCCAAATCTATTGAAACTTAAAAATCTTACGTGGATTTGCGAAAGTCCAACTATACAACATAGAATTTTGGGCGCTGCTATCGGCTAGGTTTTAGACTGCTGGTCGAAAACCAACTATACATCACAGAATTGACTATCCCCAGGCTAACTTAACATTAAGTACTCTATTGAGATCTCCGATGCATTAAAAATTTGCCTGTGGATGTTATGAGCTGCAAATTTTTGTAGTGCGGAAGTCCAAGTTTGCTAGCCGCGCTCCCCCTTCACGGCGAGCGTTTTTGCAGGACTTGCTGCTCCCACTATGCTTGGAGATTGTAGGATGTTTCTTAAGGTTGGTAAAAGATCTAGAATAAGGTTTAGTTTGAACTAGTGGTTGAAGCTTACATTTGCAGGGAAACAAGAGATTTTTTGGTTCGGGTCCATGGACGCTATGTGAGAGAAAAAAATTAAAGTTTAAGGACGGAATGAGACTTACCAGGATGACCTATAAGGGCTTTCTCTCCAAGCGAAATAATAGGCAGGTGAGGCTTCAAGACACTGAAGATAAGGAGTTGACCGCTGCAGTCTCAGCATTCAAACAGAATGCCATCCCTGAAGTAGGTGACGCGTGTTGGGTCTATCGGGATACGAAAGGGGTGATCAAGCAAATTGAGAAGATCCCCGTGAAGAAGAAAGTGTAGTCGACACTGAAATACCCGGACACAACACGATCCGGGTATTTCACGAAAAGGAGAACAAGATGATTGATGTCCCTGTACATATCTTTGAAGGCAAAATGGGTGACGGTGACTACGTCAGCTTAATTTATGAGGAAGAGGAGTTAGTGGAGGCCACACGTACAATAGAGATAGAGTAGATTGAGCTTAGCTTTTTAATTCTAACAGATATCTATGTAGAGGATCCTATAGCACTTTCAGTGCAGTTGTGCATCAACTCATACTCATGACTGCAATTTGCCTATTCAAGTAAAGAAATTTGGGGTTACGAAGTTGTACTCTAGAAACCTTACCATTTATTAGCGACCAAAGATCAGTGGTCAGGAAGAGATTGTTTGATCTAACTGGAGAAGAAAAAGAGAGCTGCAGATCCAATGAAGAATCTACACATATTGGTTGCATTACAAAAGATGAGTTTCGAGCGAGGCAGAATAGACTTAAGGTTCCAAACATGTCAAGACGGAAAACTGCGCCAAGCTACCGGTACAGGAAATAGCATACCAAGATAAAAATCTTGAGACAAACAATTGCTCCTGAAATTCCTGTTCAAGAGACATCATTCCCTTTCTGGCTTGCCCTGAAAAAACGAGGCCAACTTTCGAAAGACGTCATCAAGGTAATGCAAAGAAGAAAATTAAGCAAATGAACGGAATTGGAAGCTATAAATTGTCCATAAAACCCAGAGTTCATTATCTAAGGTCTCTTTGGAAGGGAATGATTCAGCTATAACTGTATGAAAAGCATATTGGTCTCTCTTTAGCCACCGAGGGAAAGCTAACTGAACTTGGGAGAAATAAATGGGATTGAAACTATGCCAGAACTAAGTTGGATAGTGCCCGAATTGTTAATCCACATATATTACTTTGCAATCTTTTTGACTTGCTGGATTTCGTGTTTTGATATAGGTGAGGGGGGAAGACTGCCCAGGGGAGGACGAGAAAGACAAGGAGAATAAGCCCAGGCAACCAGCAGGAAGTAATGGAGAAACCTTATGTGAAGATGCTTCATCTGAAGTATCACCTTATGTGATGAGCAGTAATCCGCAAGAACTCTTAATTGGGGCTTGAAATTCATCAAAATAGCACAAATTCTGATTGTCAGTACCTAAACTTGTTGTGGCTTTTCAATAAATCTCATTCAACCCCCTTTGTACATCCATTCCCAGGAGAAGGTAGTGCTCAACTTCTACAGCCATCTAGTTTTGTCCCCAGACTTAAAGAAAGTACCAAAACCTTGCTGAACATCCCTAGGGTAAAAATTCTCCATAATTAAGCCCGGGATAACTAGTATTTAACATGGTATGCAATGGCATTTGAACCTACAAAACTATATGCCCGATTAATGAACATCCTAGGATAACTACACTCAAATTGACATTTGAACCAGGTCCAAAGCAAAACCAGACAGTAACAACTAACAGCGGCTTTGACAAGATTTGAATTCCTTGAAAAGCTGTCATCTACTAAGTGGCCAATAGGATTGCACATGGTGATGATTTAATGTCGAACAGCAAGATGGGAATGCATAAAACGTCCCGTAAATGTACATACAGATGCACGTTAGATAGGCATTTAACTCGGTTTTATGAAACGAATAACCAGTAAGTAAAAGCATGAGAATTTGGTAGTAATTACCAATATTTCCTTACCAAATATAGTGGGTGGCATCCATTTCGACGCCATCTATAAGTCGCAGTACTAGTATTCCACCTTTCTCTCCGAGTTTGATTCACATTTTGCCTTTCTAACCTCTAGAGCTCAACAGTTGCAAAATATAACTGTAAGAATTCAATCAAAAATAAATTAAAATAACATAATTCCTTTCATCTTTTCAGTAAAGCATATTTTTCGAAATAGAATATTTTTAAAAAATATGATCACTTTTTTGTGAGATCCAGGCAAGCACGCAAAATATTAAGGGAAAAAATTTGGCTGTTACTCCGGTTGGAGGAATCTTCCTCTTACCCCCTATATAGCGACAATGAATCGTGTCTAAAATTTTTAGTGGCTTTTATTTAGTGATACTAAAAAAGTAATGCTAATAATTGTTGCTGAAAGTGTTAGAAGGAAAGTTGCTAGAAATATTTAGCGACTATTAATTGTCATTATAAATGGGGTTGAAGGAAGATTCCTACTATTCGAATAGGAGCCAAATTTTATTCAATATTAAGTGCGCGATAATAAGTTCCAAAATGCTAGCAAGGGGACTAGCAGACTTTAATTCTACAACCAAGTACAATATAAAAGCACATTTCAACTTACAAATCCTTTGCAAAACCTATTTCTAAGCAACGCAAGAGTAAGGAGTTTGCTTGTTTTCAATCGAACTCCTTAAACCAACATCCCTTACTTGTTTGAAAATAAGAAACGATTTTAAATCATCTATAGCCAAGATGACAGAGTTCTGCCAAATTCTGAAATTCAATTTCTTTATCACATATGTTGCTTCACCGTACGTATGGTTATAAATGAATCGAGTTGTTCATAAACTGCTCGTAGTTCGTTTCCCAAAGAACTCGTTCATGTTCGTTTGTATAATATACGAACAGAACATGAACAAAATATTAGAACTCGTTTATTAAACGAGCCGAGCATGAACATTCCAAAGTATTCACGAATGTGTTCGTGAACAGCTCGTCTGGATAATAACTTAATTATAATATGTTCCAAATCCAAAAGTCATATAACTTAATTATATTATAAATTAGTTTAAACTTACAAGCCTTAAAATCAAGTAGACAATTGGATCAAGTAAGGTGTAACTCTGGTTTGAAAATAATTGTTTTGAACGAGAACATGAGTTTTCAAGTTCAAGTTCGGTTCGGTTCGTATAAATAAACGAACAAACTCGAGCCGAACACGAGTTTTGTAAACGAACCGCGAACGAGTTTGAACAAAATTTAAAGATTAAACGATACGAACAAGGCCTGAAACTAAACAAACGAGTTTGAATACTTCTCTGTTCAGCTCGAACTCGGTTCGTATACAGCCATACTTCACAGTAAGGTAATCTTCGGTTCTTGTATATACTGTGAATTTGCATAACCATAATTGCCCAGAACTAGGTGACTTTTGCAAGGGACCAGAGTGCACTAGAGGAGTCAAAACACCACCTCTTTAAAAGGGAACAATCTAGTGAATCTACCTGAATTACCCATCTCCTTCGCAGGATAAGAAAATTTTATTAGTCAATTTTCTATGATTAAGCTTACGGGGAATAACTAGTATTCCAGTCTCACTTAGTAGCGTTTGAAAATCATTTGGTTTTCAATTATTTTCTCCAGTTTTGTAAACTGGAGAAAAAAAACGCGTTTGACACACAGTTTCGTTTTTTTTCTTCAGTTTTGAAAACCAGCTTTTAAACATAGCTATTTTTGAAAACTCTCGTTTAGGAGTTTTGGATTTTCAGTTTTGATTTTTATTTTGAGACCACCACTACCACCACCCTCCCACCGCCACAGCCACCGTCTGCCGCCAGTGACCGCTGCCGGCCACTGCCACCTCAACCACCAACAAAGAAAAAACTCAAAATAAAAACTGGGTAATCAAACACCCAAAAGAAAGAACTCAAAATAAAAAGTGGGTAATCAAACACCCATTTATTTTTGTAAAAAATAAAAACTAAATTAGTTTTGATTTTTATTTTTTTGAAAACAGAAAATCAAAACTGAAAGTGATTTCAAACAGACCCTAGACGGACTCATGTTAGGGTAAATTATTTCACTGTTCAAAGATGGAGGAAAACTGTTCCCTAAAAAGTTTTAAGAGCAACTATTCAGTTGTCGAAAAACGATGGTCTGGACTAATTGAAATCACTAGATCGAAGGGCAAGAAGCATGGCATATCAGAAGAAACGAATTTTCTATATTGCATTCAAAGCGATGTCCCTAAACAAGATCACCTCAAGCCATAGAACTGATGGACTACTTACTGGAATGGGAAGGTTTTGCTGGTTTATGGTGGAAAGCAATAAAAACATATATCCTTACAAAATTATCTACTCTTCACTTGTTGGCACCATTCGGTTTAATATGCAAAACTGTTTAGCACGTTAACGGTAATGTGCAGACTGTTGTAAGATGAACCGAACAGCCGTCGGTTCAATTGCATCTCATGGGCATGGATAATACAATTGCTTGCTTTTGGAAGAAGGGTTACGAAAATTTCTGATTTTCTCTCCCTCTCTCTCTTTAAAATCCCCTTGAGACCTTATAGTTGCAAAAACGCAATCAACATACAAAGAAAGTTGGGCTTCATCATACCATGGGAGACGATTCACTAGACCTGGTTTGCAGCAATCCAATTTCATAGACCCGGTCTGTCTACCATGTTAAGTAATGTACCCGCCAGCAGAAAACTTTAATAGCTGCTAAGTAACAGTGTTCAAGAAGAGATTGTTTGATGTGGCAGGGAAGAAAAAGAGAGCTGCGGATCCAGTAAAGGATGTGAAATCAGTTTAATAGCAATCAGTAGCCACACTGAAAGAGAAAGATGAGTTCCGACTTCAGACTAAACATGCATGTAAATATGTCATGACTCCAAAGATGAATTCTGACCAAACTTCAACATTCACCAAAATTTGTCTTACTAAATATAGCTAGTTGCATCCATCCCCCATGCCATCTTTAAGCATCAGACTTGGCTCCTCTAACCTCTAAATAGTTCATTAAAATGGGGAAGCTTCTTTAATTGTGCTCAAGGTGGTGCTTGTGCTTCGTGTGATCATGTTGGCATAAGTGCTACTGGAAGTTCCAGAAGCTTTAGTACGCTTTCTCAACATAATTTTCGCTGCCCTGCAATTTGTTTACTGTTGCAGTGTTTGATGACAGTTTTCTGCTTGTTAAGTTTGGGTTATGGCTTGTGGTGTCTTTCCTTCGCTCTTCGTCTGTTGGCTTGTTTGTCTGCAATAACTGTGTGTTCAGTCCAATTACCTACATTCATTGTTTGTTTGTTTGGTTCGGAGTAATCTTAACTTCATATGCCTTCCTTGTTTTTGTGCTTCTGGGACTGTAGCATCACAAATTTGAATTGCATTTCTTGCTTGGTTAAAGAGTATTAGCTCCTCTAGTTAGTAGCTATTGCGCTTTACTTCCTACTACTTCAAGAGGTTCAGCTAATCAGAGCAACTATTTACTCGTTTAGAACTACTAATGATTCAGACCATGTTACGTACTTGAAATCCGTAGATTAGGCATATGATCATGATTCAAAATGCAAAGAATTTTTCATAACATATTCGTTGATTCCTTTCGATTAACAGCACCATGCGGCAATTTCAACAAATTACAAATTTCAAAGGATCAGAGACAAAATTTCAACCAATTACAGGTTTCAACGGATCAGCATGTATGAAAAGTTAATCACTGAAAGCCAATAAAAATCATCAAACCTGCACCCACAAATTACCATCTTCATAACCGAGGCCAAGTGTTGAATCTTCGACCAATATATGTGGACTAGTGATCACGGGCACCCATGGCAGTAACCATGATCACATTCCTAATTAATAAGATTTTGGTTGATCCCACTTGTGTTCTATGTGGATCTGCTGCCCATAATCAAATTCAACTACCGCATTAGTTTGCTGATATCAAGCGTATAATCTTGCTTAGATGCATTTTGGCTAAATAAGGGCTGTATACCTTGTTGTAGGAGATCTTGTGCATTTGGTTTGAACTCAAACAATTACCGTTACCCAAAAAAAAATCCAGAATTGTCCATGGACCAAAATCAAATGAGCAACTAAACAAACCAAATAAAGAAACCAAACTAGAGAAACCTAAGTGAGGCCATCAGAATCAGGTGGAGGATTAGATGATGTTGAGGCCCGGCTGCTACTTGCACCGATGTTGCCTCTGCTGCTGCCATCTCCTACTTGTGTCGGAAGCCTAACCAACGCAAACCGCAGTGCACCATCCACACGGAACGCCCAAAGTTGTATTACCTGCTCCTGTAGAAGATGATTCTTCTCCCTAATATCATTCCACGTTTGCGCCAACACGTACGAGGAACTGCATTTCCCCTTGTTCTTCTTCATGTCCCACCTCCTAAAACTGACACGATGTTCGTTGAGCAACGTATCGATCAACACCACATCCATGGCCTCCACATTCTTCCCGTTGTGGCCTCCCAGGAACTTCTTCTCATCCTCCGTCAGAAACTCCTTGTCGACTTTACTCACTGGGATCGAAAGCCGGTTGTTACTCTTACGAACATCTGTCGCGAACAAGTTCTTTTGAATCACCAACTTCACGTCTGTACCCCCCATACCAATAATTTTATTCTCGACATCTATAGGAATTTCAGCTGTTTGATCGGGACCATCAAACATTTCCTTTTTTGTCCCTCTGATACGCTTATGATTGTCCTCGTCATACTTCATCTTCTTTTTCATCTTTTGCTTCGTGCTAGCTTTTACTTCTCCTCCACTTTCACTACTGCTACTGAACTGAGACCTAACACGCTTCAACGCGTTTCTGATCCTAACTGGAATAATTGAATTTTTATTATTGTTTTCTTCAAAGACATGGCTCTTGAATGACTTTTCTTTCTTCATCCTCTCTTCCTTGGTCAATCCAGCTCCCTTATGCGTCTCCAATATAGGCTCCTTCTGACACTTTCTGCCCATTAAAATTCTATGGCCCTTGGATATGTCAAGCGCAGCGCTCTTCCAACAATGTAAAGGATCTCCTTGACCTCTCTCCATAAACTTTTGCTCCTCGTTGTAGATATCAAGCGCCACGGGGTCACAAAGACTTGGATCAAGACGATATTCTTCATCTCTCTTCGTGCACGATGCAGCAGAAACAACGCTTTTATCAGACTCAGATACAGTGGTTCCATCTGCCTCTCGTTGCTGGTGTAATAAACCGTAGGCAACTGAATATACTGCGGTCAAGACATCCAATGAGGACCAATCATCGCCGACCTCAATATCTTTCACGTCGTCCATCGTCAACCACCGCTTATTCAACATCTTGAAAGAAGTACAGTTTGCTTGATAACGCAAAGTCTAGACTTCTTGATCTCGATATATACTTGTCCGACTGTTGCTGTGAGGTCGTAGCAAGGGAACTCCTGAACAAGGGGCGCTACTTTTACTCTGTAAGAGAGTAAAGGACTAACGGCTTACAGAAAGCAAGGGCCTTTAGGTACTCGACCAGATGAAGATCGGCCGGCACAAGGTTTTTAGTTTACCCAGTAGCTAGCGCACAAGACTAAGCCTTGAGAATCTGGGTAAGAGGAGAATTTCTATGGGAAGCAATGTAAATATATATACAGGAGCAGCATTGTTGAAGATCCAACAGGGTTAAGGATTCCTACCTTGAATAAACTTAGAACTATTAAGGTAAGCCTTTCCAGTAAAGAATTTGAGATACTTTCGTAATGGAACTCGAGTTCCTATTGCAGAACTGATTGAACATCCTTGTGCAACAAGGAAAAGGATTTTCATCATGTCTACATTGGAAAAAAAAATTGTGAGGTTAAAACAATTCTTGCTCTTAGCTCTTTTAATTGCATATTGATTCTAGATTAGAATTTCTAGGAAAATCTAAATTTCTTTCAACATTCTTCTTCGTGTAAAATTCTTTGACAACTTATAATCCAGTAAAATCTGGAATAGGGAATAGGAAGTAGAATTCGTTTCTTTACTTTTCTTGAAAAGTAAAGAAACGAAATAGTTGGCATATTTCTAGAAAATTTTGCTATTATCAAAAAAAAAATTATTTTCTTTGGGAAAAAGGTCTCCGTAAAGAGGATGTAGTTTACTCTAGTTTGAGTAACCAAGAGATGCTATAGTTACATACTTCATCTCCTAATGTTGAGATCATTGTCGTACCTCTTATTGTTCACATGATTGGGCTTTTAAGTTAGGTGATTGTTTGATTTTCTCAAGCGGATGAAACTTGTAAAGACTTCCTACGAACTTAAAGACTCGTGTTAATACTATCATTTAGGTTTCATATAACTTTTGTTCTTTTTGCAAATATTTATACAACAATTTGAACACGTAAGCATTAACTGTAATTGCCTTAGTTTGACTTTGTCAAATAATTATTTAGTCTTTAGTAATTTCTCTCTAAATTTAAACTGATTGTAAGACAGATTCTATCCAGAACTTCAAGCAAACAAAGGGGATTTCCAGAGTATTGCAGCGCTTGATGTGAATGTTTTTCTTCTGATGTTTGGGTGCTTTATTTTATGAACAAATTTTGGCTCCTACCCCCGGTTGTAGGAATCTTTCTACAACTCCGTGTATAGTGACAATTAATAGTCACTAAATATTTCTAGTGACTTTTCTTGTAACACTTTCAGCAACAATTATTAACAGCACTTTTTTAGTGTCACTAAATAAATGTCACTGAAGACATTTAGAGCAATTGATTGTCACTATATAGAGGGAAAGAGAAAGATTCTTCCAACCGGGATATCAACCAAATTTTTTTCCTCGTTTGATTTGCCTCTACGGGCTAGTTTGATTGGGGCTAGAGATCCCTTTCTTCCCAACAGATTGGGTCATAGCATTCTACCCTTTTAGGGGGCTAGTTTGCAGCGGCCACTCTCTAGTTTTACACAAGTAAGTTTTGCCATTTCGTTGAGCAGATGAAGTCAACCAAATTAAAACAGATTTTCATGACACGCCACTGGTCCAATCTATAAACTTCACTCTGTTGAATATTTCCATGGATAGTCTATTCAAGTACAAAAGGTTTGTGGAAGATATGACGCTTCAATTAAGCTTAACCGGCATGCTTCATGCTTACAGATCGCCTCATCATATAGCTGAATGTTGATTCAATCAATACATCTAGCCCCGGTAACACAAGTACATGTTTGCGCATTACTTGAATAATTGTGCACAGCTTCAGGAAAACACGTATTAACGGCATGCAAACACCGTGTGGTTTATTAGACAGGGGATGACACTTCAACTCCCCAAAGAATTACTATATTGATGGCAACAGACATGAATATGGAGCATATAATTCGATGGAAGAGTGTTCCAGATGTAGATCATCGTTCCATATATTTTTGTGAGGAAGGCAAAGAATCGGGCAAAGGAGGATTGGGATCACGAGTCTGAACCCAGGATGTCGCGGGTCAGTGACAAACCAACTGGATAAGGCCTATAAATTTTTGCTTTTATCTTTGGAAAACTCTTGGCAGGACTATCACCAAGATTCTTCTTTCTTGTGTTTATCACTAACTTCTCTACTGCACTTGACTCGTTGGAATCAGCAATGAACTGAAGCCCCTGGAAAAACAATACTGGACCCTGTCAGCCATGAGAAGTGGACTCGTAATCCCATCAAGTAAATCAAGTTCAAGTCACTGACCTTCAGCGATTGTTCCTCATAACTAACTGTTGATTGGTTTATTAGCTTAGCCCCAACGTCCTGTCCAACCCCATAAAGCATACACCTCAGTAAGATATCTTTGTACAGAAAGACCAGGGAGATTCAAAATGATGCCTCAAAGCATATAATGATGATTTTGATGCAAGTATCTGTTCTTTTAACAACTAATTTCCGATAAAGTAACGAAAAAAAGGAAACCTATTCTGTCCACACAAGAAGACAGTCCACTAATCTGCTCGAGGAGCAGAGAGAGGACAGAGAGGGGAGGGAGTCATGCTAAACTTGAGGACATGCACAAAACAAAGACCACCATTTACTAACCATTCATGTTACTTTCCGGACTTGGTCCCTATGTTTGTCCTCACAGGTGACAAACCAACAGTTTCCGCCAAAGGAAACAACACTAACAAAGAGTTTATGGCTTCAATTATGTTAAGATAGAAGCTCCAACATCAACTCCCCTTAGCAGCCTAACAACTGTGAGCTAAAACAAAGAAACAAAAATGGGCAGAAGGCGAAAAGGCTTCCCCAGTTTCCTTAGCTAGTAGAATGAAAGAGGAAATAAGTTGAACTAAAGGATGCCTACTCTAAAACCACGTGCATAGCACAAGGCCATGACGTAAAAGGGGTGATTTTTCGCAAATACCTTCCATGTATGTAATTACTAGTAAACCTTATCAGGGGTTAAAGACGAAAGCCAAACAAGGAAATGCTGCAATATAATCCCAAGAATTACGTGGCATGGCAGGAGGCATCCATTCATTTGGTCCAGGACCAATGGTCCCGACCATCTAGGACTGCCGGAAATATTACAAAAAAAAAAAAAAACTATCCCCCTTAGCCCCTCCTCCTATCACATCAGCCCCCCTAATCCAATGGTCTTAGATGGTCGGGACCATGCAATATTTACTCCAATTTTAGGCATGACCAGGACTACTCAAAGCTTGGTATCACGAGCATGGTCATAGGTCTCAGAACCTGCTATGGGATCCGCAAGAGTATTAAATCAGTGGCTAGAGACATGCTGATGCAGCAAACAGGTGGTGAGCAGCTTATTTGGTTTTCGCAGAGGAAACAAAAATCGTGAAAAGTGATACTTGGGGAAAAAACCGTGCTGTGTAGGTAATATTGCACCAAGAATCTCCTGAAAGTACAATTTACCTGAACAATGGCAGCATTTCTCCCATCTTTAATGCCACCAGCTGCTTGGCACAGATACCAAAGACCTGAATTAGTCATGTCCTGTAAGACACAAAACCAAGGGGAACAGATAAAAGAGGCCAATAAATTAGTTGATCTTCTTACTAGCTCATAAGGCATAGAGGCAGGACATGATTAATAGAAAACTAGGAACTCAACCTGTTTGCCTTCAAGAACCTCAAGTTTGCCTTCCTGTTAAGTTAATCGACATAAAGTTAGTATTGACTAAAGAACCCCTGTCATCATCCTAATCCAATTGACTGCAAAAACTCACCATTCCAGACACCATTTGATGAATTATTTCTATGTCGTAACCAATTTGATTAAGGCTGGCTTTTGCCTCATTTACCTGCAAAGAAAGAACTGTGAAGTTACAAGTGTACTGAACTATAGATGTACATGTATTCTGATGCTAGTTCTTCCATCATCATTCTCCTCTTCTTATGTCCAGCCAATGTTGAACACCTTATAAAGAGAAGAAGGTTCCACTTTTTGTGATATTCAGCATAAGATTACTCCATTATGACCTACAGATTAATTTCTGATGCCAAGGAAAGTGGGTTCGTACCTACGTGGAGGTGCCACAAAGGCTGCAGTCCGAGTCAGCTTCCAAGTATGTTGATGTGAGACACAGCAAGGGTGGAACAAGGGCAGAGACCAAGGGCTTCCCAGACAGAACTTGAGGGTGGCAGTGCTGCGAGGGCGATAGCGCAGGATGAATATACGACGACAGTCACAGTCCGATGCTTAGGTCCAAAGTCAGGGTCCTGTATGTTTCTCTCTCTAGGATTCTAGAGTGAGAAAGTGAAAATGTGAGAGAGTGAAGAAGAAGTCCTTTAAATGTCCAACCTTCCAAATGAATTCTCAAGACCTCTATTTATAGAGATTGAGATGATGATGTCATAAACTGACACGTGGCGCTCCCCGGGATTGACAAGTCACTGGGGGGTCCACGGGTGCCGGTGTTCCATGGACTGTCGGATCGCATATTCAACCGGCCTGCCCCGCACAGCGTCGCTCTGTCTGTCTGGAAAGACTGGCTCCCACAACGTCGGTGTGGCCAGAGAACCCCCTTGATCTAGCCTCCAATCCAAGCCCTTGCGGAGTCCCACAGGCCTGGCAGCGGTGGGGAAGACCCGACGCCCAACTGCCAGGTGAACTAGGCGCAATGCCCTCCAAAGACATGCTCCCGTCTCAAAGTGACCCGGGGGTCATAGTCCCTAGAGCTGCCGACACAAGCCCCCATTGCCAGAGCACGTAGGCCAGTCACGCAGGCACCCTGACGAAGATAGTGTCCCGGAGGAGTCGCCTATTCCGCAGGCCGAGGTAGCATCCCGGAGGAGCCGTCTACCTGGCAGAAGGGGAGTCTTCGTGCCGGAGCACTTGGAGCTCCCTGGCAGAGATAGTGTCCCGGAGGAGTCGCCTATCCCCGCGGGTGAGTCCTTGTGCCGGAGCACTCGGAGCATGTCAAGGTAGCATCCCGGAGGAGCTGTCTACCCGACTGGCCAAGGTAGCATCCCGGAGGAGCCGTCTACCTGGCGGAAGGGGAGTTGAAGAGCTCCCTGGCAGAGATAGTGTCCCGAAGGAGTCGCCTATCCCCGCGGGTGAGTCCTTGTGCCGGAGCACTCGGAGCGAGTCAAGGTAGCATCCCGGAGGAGCCGTCTACCCGACTGGCCGAGGTAGCATCCCGGAGGAGCCGTCTACCTGGCGGAAGGGGAGTTGAAGAGCTCCCTGGCAGAGATAGTGTCCCGGAGGAGTCGCCTATCCCCGCGGTTGAGTCCTTGTGCCAGAGCACTTGGATCGAGTCAATGTAGCATCCCGGAGGAGCCGTCTACCTGGCGGAAGGGGAGTTGAAGAGCTCCTTGGCAGAGATAGTGTCCCGGAGGAGTCGCCTATCCCCGCGGGTGAGTCCTTGTGCCGGAGCACTCGGAGCGAGTCAAGGTAGCATCCCGGAGGAGCCGTCTACCCGACTGGCCGAGGTAGCATCCCGGAAGAGCCGTCTACCTGGCGGAAGGGGAGTTGAAGAGCTCCCTGGCAGAGATAGTGTCCCGGAGGAGTCGCCTATCCCCGTGGGTGAGTCCTTGTGCCGGAGCACTCGGAGCGAGTCAAGGTAGCATCCCGGAGGAGCCGTCTACCTGGCGGAAGGGGAGTTGAAGAGCTCCCTGGCAGAGATAGTGTCCCGGAGGAGTCGCCTATCCCCGCGGTTGAGTCCTTGTGCCGGAGCACTCGGAGCGAGTCAAGGTAGCATCCCGGAGGAGCTGTCTACCTGGCGGAAGGGGAGTTGAAGAGCTCTCTGGCAGAGATAGTGTCCCGGAGGAGTCGCCTATCCCCGCGGGTGAGTCCTTGTGCCGGAGCACTCGGAGCGAGTCAAGGTAGCATCCCGGAGGAGCCGTCTACCCGACTGGCCGAGGTAGCATCCCGGAGGAGCCGTCTACCTGGCGGAAGGGGAGTTGAAGAGCTCCCTGACAGAGATAGTGTCCCGGAGGAGTCGCCTATCCCCGCAGGATGATGTACACTCCGGAGAGTGGGTTGAAGCATGTTCCATGACCAAGGCAAGGTGCGCATGGTGTGATGAATGAGTGTGGTGCCCGGGGGCATGATGATATGATTGTGGCGCATGGGCGCGATGAAGTGAGTAAGGTGTCAGGGGCACATCTGTGTTAGTGGCGTGGCGCATGGGTGCGATGGAGTGCGTAAGGTGTCGGGGGCACGTTTGTGTCAATGTTAGCGCATGGGCGCGACATAGTGTTTATGGTGCCGGGGGCACGGTAGTGTGACAGAGAGCCTGGAGGCACGGCTGTATCAGCGGCGTGGCGCACGGGCGCGGCGGAGTGTTGAAGTGCGGCGCCCGGACGCCGGCAACGGGGGTCGCGGAGTTGTGTCCGGGCGACGGGGGTCACGGAGTTGTGTCGGGACGACGGGGTCGCGGAGTTGTGTCCGGGCGACGGGGTCGCGGAGTTGTGTCCGGGCGACGGGGGTCGCGGAGTTGTGTCCGGGCGACGGGGGTCGCGGAGTTGTGTCCGGGCGACGGGGGTCGCGGAGTTGTGTCCGGGCGACGGGGTCGCGGAGTTGTGTCCGGGCGACGGGGGTCGCGGAGTTGTGTCCGGGCGACGGGGGCCGCCCCTTGAAGAGAAGTGAATGTGCTAAGGATGGAGGCCAGAGGCCAACCCTTCGGGGAAGGCCAAGGCCAACCTCATGGGGAGGCCGAGGCCGACCCCAATGGCGAGGCCGAGGCCGACCCCAAGGGGAAGGCCAAGGCCGAGGCCGACCCCAAGGGGGAGGCCAAGGCCAACCTCCTTGGGCAAGTGTCATGGCACATCGACGGGCGACGGGCAAAGTGTAACGGTCGAAACGTGATAAGGCTTCGTACGAAAATGAGCTTCTTAGTGACAAAGTAACATGACGAAAGTGAGAAATGCACGTGACTTGAGCGTGCATGCTTTGACCGGTTGTGAGCGTTGAAAATGACTGTTGCTTGTGCGGACGTGTCATGCAAAATGGGACCACAGTGGGCCTTTGGGTACGACCAGAATAGGTTGGGAACAATTTCAAAACGCAGAAACAGCGTCTCCATAAAAGCGGCCAGTGAAGGTATGCAACCACTCTACATGACTAGGACACCGTGCTTTACGAACGCAAAAGCCTCTTCTCCACAAACGGGGAGCCACTGCACTGGTGCCCTTTTGGTGTGGGTGTGTTGGGAGCCGGGGGGAGGAGGCAATAATATGAGATATGAAACAGAAAACTTCTCCAAGTCATGCCACAAAATGGGAGCCCGTGCACTGGTGCCCTTTTGGTGTGGGTGTGTTGGGGCCCGGGCGGAGGAGGCAATAATATGAAATAAGAAACAGAAAACTTCTGCAACTCTGCTGTATAATGAGATCATATAGTCGATATGGCACGCTTGAGCAGCCCCATTATGATTGAGGGAATTTCCTCATATTTTACATGCTTTGACATTAATTTTTAAACTAATATCAGTTTCTATTTCCTCCAATCCCTTCCTTATTATTTTCGTTCAACAAGGCCAAACAGCTTTCAAAACAGTCCAACTAGTACTGCTAATTGATATTTCTAGCGAGAACAAGATTTCGGTTGATCTTATGGTGCTAAATATGATAACATTAACAAGATTTTCTTGCTTAGATATAGCAACTTAATATTTATAGTTGGACAAATACATCTGTCAACCTCAGAAACAGCAAAGATTTACCTACATCATTTGCAATAAGCTTAGAAGTTTCCTTTTGTTCATCCAGCTTCCAGTCCAAGTTTTCCAGCTTCTTTGTCAAATGCTTCTTTGTTAACTAAAATCAGTAGTAGAGCCCAAATTTAGAGTGCTCATAAGTAAAGACTCTCCATAACGAAATAAGCGATTAATCAGTGGCTTGAGGCTAATCCAACATACAGCCAATGATTCATGAACATGCTCCAACTGCTTCGACACATTTGCAACAGCATTTGCCATATTATGCTTTGTTACAAACATAACATCAGAGAACGACCAGCCCTGCAAGATATACGAGAGAGATTTTAAACACCAAATAAGAACACATTTATGCTATTATGAGGACAACATCATAGCTGCAAAGTCTTGCCTTCCACCACATGTAACAATATCCCATTGCCCCAATTGCTGCAGCTGGCACTAGATAAGAAGCATAACTTCCTGCACCAAAAATGGGGCGGAGGGGACTGAATCTCAGCATTCATGAAACTTGTGCGATATAACTAATAGATGATATTGTGACCAATAAAGAATACAATGAGTACAAAATAATGATGAATGGCCGTATACTGAGCATTCAAAATCATGCATATGGTTGCCAACTTTCATTAATCGAGTATAAAATGACTTCCAGAATAAAACAAACTTACCTGGCGGTTCTAGATTTACTTTCCAAAAGCCTGTGAATTGTGATTTAGGGCATTCGGAGCTCCTTGCTTTTATGCTTCGTGAAAGAAACTTTTGGTATTGGCTGGGAATTGTGGACCTATGCATGTGCAACTAAAGGATTTCTAGTCATGGAAATTCAGTAATTAGTGCGTTTCCTATCCTCTCAATCTAGTAGGTAGATATCTAGTAGGCGGATATCTAAGCAGAAACCTTTCTCAGGCTTAAAGGTGCAAACATCAGAAGGCTGCTCGGTTAAAAACTCTATAACCTTAACAATTTGCTTATAGTTATGAGTTGTGGCAGTTAAAATGTTCAGTATGTTCCAGTACCAATTAGTGGAACTCAAGGTCTACTGGAAATTCCATATTTTCAATGATCTAATGGATTTTGGGGTTAATGATAAGACTCTCTCTTTTAAATACACGTTTTTGCAGATGCGTCCATACAATACCAAGTACCAACTATGACCCATAAGCCCTTGTAATTTGATACACCGTTACAAACCGACCCAAAAACTAACTTCCATCCAATTTTAAATGGTAAAGTGCAGCTCACATGCCATTTTCTCAGGGGCACAACCATCCATTTCTTATGTGGCAAAGACTCGACACCTAAAAATCTAATTGCATAGCCACATGTCAAAGAATTGTCCACATGGAAAATGAAGCAATTTCTAACCCACTCTACTTTCTCTCTAAATAGATGCACCACCATGTTCCTCCACCAAATTGCACAACACAGCCATTCTGATAGTCGACAAGAAAATGCAAATCAAAAGCAAGTTTCAATCCGATACTTCCTCAACTTTATACAAATCAAAGTACGTTACTTATCGAGAATCAAATTTTCACATCTTCTGTTGTTTCTCTATTTCCTTTCCATCACCACCATCACCATCCCTCTAACCAACAACTAAAACCCAACACAGTTCCCTTTCACCGACGGCAAATACCTTTGTCAACCACCACCATGTCCTCGAGCAATTCTTGAATGACAAATTGGTCCAACCCTGTCATCGGAATGACGGCAGTGAGGGTGTATATCTGGATTTTGGGGTGGTAATCGGGTACGTAGCCATCCGATCAAAATTATAGCTCTAGCTCTATTTTTGGTAAATTACATCTTGATCTGCTATTGTCGACAAAAGGGGGGAAGCTTGGAGTAAGAATCTGACGTGAAGATGACGGGATGGGGAAGAGTTGTTGGAGAGGAGAAAAGTTTTGGGTTGGAGACCATGAATTGGGTTGTTAGATGGAGGTGGCGGCAACGGGGGTCATCGTGGTTCAAAGGGGATCATAGGGAAGGTGATGATGGTTGAGGTGGGCGGATTGGGGGAGATCACAGTGATTAATGGAGGTGGTAGAGGTTGGGTAGGGACGGCGACGGTGATAATGAGGTGGGTCATGCAATGGTGGTTAGAAGAGAATTTGTGGGAATGATCTGAGAGAAATTAAAAAATTAAAAAAACACGAAAAAAATCAGACATATAATGATGAATAAGGATTTTTCATTTTTGCCCCTAAAAAGATGGCATGCGAGCTGCACATAACCATTTTATGTCAAATTTGATTGGAAGTTAGTTTTTGGGTCAATTTGCAACAGTATATCAAGTTACAGGGACTTATTAATCGAAGTTGGTATTACATGGGCTAACTACAAAAACGTTTTATAGAATCCAAGGGACAGTTCTGTCATTAACCCTCGATTTTGGAAAACCTGCTAGCCCACAGAGCAATATGCATATCCGAAACAGCCTCAGCTCCTCTCTGCTGGCACCCAGGAGTTTGCCATAGGTAAGGTAAAATCAATATGACAAGACGTCTCTACTATAAGAAACCGATTCAAATGATGAACACAAAAAAGCATATTCCTAAAACTTGATATATTTGCAAAATTAACTTCACAGCACATGAGTGAACCAAAGAGCGGAAGCTAATATTCCGCTAATATAAGCTCTATTATCCTGGAATAAAAGAATGTTTAAGGGTACTAGGTTATCAGAAGTGCAGAACCCAATTTCCCAGCCTACTAAGGTATAATTTTGTGGACCTTATATTTCGTAAATATCTTATTATGACAGCTTGGACCAGACAATGTGGAGTAGGCTTCTAGTTGTTCTTGCTCCTAAGCAACAGTTTGGTCAGTCAACCATTGTCGTTTCAAGAGCCAGAAATGTGTTTACCCCACTCTTCTATGTAGTTACAACCACTCTCATACTCGTACCAAACAAACTGTTCTTGTAAGAGAAGCAAGTGTATATATTTGAGGGAAGTTGCGTGGGTGAGGCAGTACATTTACTAACTGGATTTATTGTACATTGTCCCAGAAGTAAAATTATCAGAAGAAGTTGTTTATCCTTGATTGCAGCAGCAGTAATGCTAAGCTTGTATTAATTAGTTCACTCATCAATATAATGAGATAAGGTTTCTGCAATATTATTCCAGTCTATTTGATTTATGATCCTACAAAATGCATAACATGATCCGGAAAACATGCAAGTTCACAAAATTTACTTACCACTTGAGCTAGAGTTCCCATTGAAAATGGTTACAGGACCTGATACAGTTAATTCCCTGATCTCTTGCGCCAGCTTTTGAATCTGAAGATAAAGCCCAAAAAAACGACGATGGAACAAAACACATAAAAATTGATTTCCATGAAGTTGTTCACAGGAGATAATCAATTCAGCATCTAATCATAATGAAACGGATGCAAATGTTTCTAAACAAATAGTTGAATGTCGCAATTTTTCCTTAGGGTATAGCTTTGTACACAACTTTACAATTGCTACATTTGGGCACTTTTATATGTTCTTCCATTGCCTATGGCCTATACTACTTTCTCACTTACGTTCTTCCATTTGCTTTACGTACTTAAGGGTCTCAAGCTCAATACTTTCTAAACCAATGTGTTGGCTCTAGCAGATGGTGGAAGAAATTGTCAAATAAGAGACTGAGTTCAAATGTTGTCAAAACATCAGTTAAATTTTCATTAACTGCTTTCAGTTTTTCACTAAAGAAGATGCCTCACAAATGTATCGAGACATAACCGTAGCTAAGCAATACCAAGGCATTGAAACAAGCAATGCTACAATCTCTTCATGAGTCGAGCTGAAGGAATAAGTATCCTTTCATGTGTCTTTGCAAGTGTGCCAGCAATTGGACATCCCAGCGCAGAGGCTGTGGTAAGCTCAAGCACGTTAACATTGTGCATGCACACGTAAAGAGAGGGATGGTGGCGATACCTTTGAAGGGTGTTCATAAGGACAAATCAACTACTAAAAGAGCAGATAGCTTGATATCCAAATATGTGACTGCACTACATTAGATTTTCCTTTCCTGATATCAATACAGAAAAACTTACAGCCACTTCAATAGTCATCGCGTTGCGAGGCGTTGTTGAGATCATACTTTAGTTAGTTAGAACTTAGTCTTTTCTATTTTCCACTGTGCTTCATCCTATGTCCCACAAAAGAGTTGAGCTTTGTACTGCGATAGCGCTAGGTGTTATTTAAGTTGGAGTGATTTATCCAAAATGCTTTGAGATATTGAATATCGATTTGGAACCTGCAGCTCATAATTCCCTTGCAAATGAACCTTTTCTTTGGCCTGCGGACCTGTGGATTCCCTGCGGGAGGGTGACACACTCTGTGTGGAGAAGTCAACTTATCATCTGTGTATTTAATACTAAATGATAGCTTTCTTGGCCTTTTAGCAGGTAAGAGGGAGAAGCTTATGATTTCACAAAAGTAAAAGCATCTATAGTACCAATCAACTAGAAGCTTGTAGAGATATAGGCACCTTAACAACCACCAACTAATCTATTCATGCAGCTGCATTTTTTATCCAAGCATGAGCTTTCTACTGAAGAGTTTCAGATCCAGAAGGAAATCAGTCAAATTTCAACTATCCAAGTGCTTGAGAACTTTTCAAATAAAATTTTAAAAGCTTGGTCAAGATGATGGTGGCTCGGGTGGGATAGAACTAGAATGGTTGCGCCTGGGAAGTCTCATGTTGCACACCCTTTTGAAAAGGAGGGTGAGCCTTGGCACGCTGGTAAGATTGCTCCGTGATGATCCGCACGTCACTGGTTCAAAAAGGGAAAAAGACTCTCCAAAAAGTGGGGCAAAGGCTGCATACACATAAATCTCCCAGACATTGCAATGGCAGGAGCCACGTGTGTTGGGCAAGCCCTTCTAGTAGGAGAAGGTGTACCTAAAAACCTTGTTCCCAGTTATCTGGCTACAGCAGATTTCTAGAACTACCAACATGATAACCTGAATTTTATGCGGCTGAAGAATCAAAATATATATTACCATCTGCTTATAAATCTCTGAAGACAACTAGTTAACAATTATTCAGCTAGAGAAAATTTTAATCGTTCAACATTAAGTACCTGCTTCTTATGAGTCAGAATTATGACAAAAATTTTCAAATATCTGCTTATCACCATATAATGGCCTCTAAATATTTATAGAATGCCCTAGCACAAAGCAGTTCTGTTACTGGCACCGCAGTAACATCTAATTAATACCTGAGCCATGAGAAGAGCAGCATCATATTTGCCAGGTGAAATCTCAGCGTCATTCACACCCTTTGTTAACTCTTGGAGCTGGGATATTAGTTCCGATAGCTGTCCACTCCTCAAAATAACCGAGCCAGTCAATCCTAGAAAGCAATCAAAAGCAAAAAGAATGCATATGGTAACAACTATTAGAGAATGCGCAATCTGTGCTTAACATTAGAGCCCAAGCCCTACACCATATAAAAACCTCAATACTGAAAATGAAGTCATTTCATTTACAAGGTCACAAACAGAACTACCACTCAAGGGCGGACCTGCTCATTCCCAAGGGGATACAAATGTACCCACTCATCTTTTAAAATTATTCACCTTCATATAGAAAACGTGGATAAACGGTCAAAGGCCTGATTGGTTTGCCTCTACTCCCCAACCATTAACCCTTCTAACCCTCTAAATCGGGTTATCGCCACGCATGTGAGTTGTCTGAGAGGATCAGTTATGGCAGGTCGGCAACTACCGTAGATTTCTTTGTATCTGAAAATCAACAATAGAAATCACCTACTCTACATTTGTTGAAAATTGATTGACACCTTTTAGCTGGACAGTGTATCTAATGCATTGGCATACCCGTTTCTTTGCTTATTACCCATCTCGATTAGGTTTTATTGGTACTTTCTTCTTAGATTTTTGCAAGTTTTAACTTCTGTGTCTTGATTTCGACCACTGTCTCAGTGTTACTCAAACTGAGCCTACATATCGACAATTCAACATGGAAATCGCATTGATTTCATATTTCGTATGCTTCTTTTCACCTTTACTGTTGAGGCAAACTACACATTGGATGGTCTTGTTGACTGTATTCAAGATGTGAGTGGAAGGCTGTTAGTGGATTGGTGATCTCATAGCTACACGCTCCTACTTCTAATGATCTCAGTATATGAAAATGTCAAAACGTACTCTTTGTACCCACTCAAACATATATGGTAATTTTGTGATCCCACGCAGAAAAGAAAAACTAATCCAAACTACTTCGTTTATGAGCCACACCTTAGAAAACTTCTCTATGGCGCAGCAATTCCCTATCAAGTATAGCATATAGCCATATACTAACTAAGTTTAATCTCATAAAGACAATCGAAGAAATATAACACCCGTTGATTAAAAGAAAAGGTGAAAGCCGTACATAATTCATATAGGCTTATCGAAACTAAGTTGAATTTTCCAGATGGAATATGAATTGGGTTGCAGGGGTCGGTAATACTGCGCATTACAATTGAATGGACGAAATTGAAAAGGAAGCCGATAAAGACGGTAATCATAAGTAGAGGAAAGGAGCATCAGCGACGAAAGATTACCTGCTCCGACGAGAATCAAGACTTTGGAGGTAGCAATACCGGTCTGCATCGCCATGTTTCCTCCCCGCGGAAGGTGATGTTGGCCTCGATTAGTGGTTCAACTTTGAATGTGTGCATAGATGTAAGGAAAGTTGCCAAAGCAGCGTGCAACATTCGAAGCATAGCGTACGACTCTTTACCATTCCACTGCAAAAAGTACTGGGTGTTCATATTTACTTGGTGCTTGGCAAACACGACCCGCATACAATTAAGGATATACAGTACGATAAACGTAATTAAAAAAAAATAAAATTGGTTTAAAAAAAATAAAATAAATAAAGATCCATGATGATTAGATTTTGAGTGAAGTTGCTGAAAGAATGGAGATAAAAAAAAGATTTTAATGTAGTGGGTAAGCGATTATTTGAATAAACTTTTAATGATAAAGTTGAGAATAAATGTGGCGTACAGGCTCGATTTGGCACCAGAATTGAGCCACTTGCATAACGTGTTTCACGTTTCAATGTTTAGGAAGTATGTTTCTAACCCTACGCATGTGATCCAATTTGATGGTATACATCGCAATATCGTCCTCTCGCAACATTCTCACTAACTCCCTTCTTAAATCATTTATGTTATTATTTACAGCTTCTCATATCTGTCACTAAGGTCGTTCTTTCCCAATTCACAATCGTTTCACACACTGAGACGATCTTCGTCATCTTCACCAGCTCCAACGATGGCCCTTTTGATTCATTTATGCAAAAGCAAGTATAATGTGTAAAAATTGTTGGAGAATAAGGCAGTATTGGACTCCCCGTTATGTTGGCCAAGGCAACCACGGCCTTGGCATGGGCGCGGCTTGGCCTTGTCCGTGGCTAAAATTCTCGCAACATTGAGGTCAGTCGTTTGAGGAGGTGCTGGAGGAACTCCGCTAGCAGATTGTCCAGTTACCTTTTTCGTCTTTCTAGTGGCAAGAGGAATGGTAACTTCTCCCCTTTTCCATGAGTTCTTTTTGGAAGCTTAGCAATGGTGTAGTATACTGCCTAATCTAGAAAGCGTGTGAGGGAACTCTCGCTCTGGAACTTAGTGTGGGCAAGTGATAGCCTAGGATGCCCTCGTCACTGTCCAATAATGGGGGAACAGGGCTGGAGGGGGGACTTGGGGTGCCTCTATCGGGGGTACGTTCTCATCTCAAATGTTATGGACGGGAATAGGGGATGGAGCGGAACTATGAGGAACGCAACAGTGATGTTCATCTCAGGGGTCTATCGATGGTGAATTATGGAGGTCAAAGGGTGTGTGAGGGTAGGGTGGCCTCAACGAGATGCTACAAAATTTGAACATTAAATTGTTTGAAGTACAAAGTAAAAATTAACAAGCATTTATGTAATGCTAATATTAATTATACCTGAGGTAGAAGGACGAAGTAAAAGGATGGGGCAGCTGGGGCTGCTGGACTTGGCCCCCTGGCTGGGAGCGTTTTGTCCCTTCTTCTATAAAAAGTTGTACTAAATCTACTTTTATCCCTAAAATTTGAGCACATGGGATGGAATCCCTCCAACTTAACCATGTTTTTGGGTGGGAATTGTTTAACGTTTTTTAAAACCGAAGTACCCTTTTTAATACACCCATACAAACACACACACCCCATGGTTGCCCTGCTTCCACCATAACCCACAAATACCCATACCCCGTAAGCACAGACACAAAGCCGCACACACTATGGGTTGCCCTTCCCCTCTTCCTCCCCTACCACCACAAACACATATAAATAAATAAAAAACATAGACACACGCGCATGCATTGCACGAGCACACAAAAACACATCGTGTATTGGTCGGTGTTTTTTTATATGTGTGTAGGGTGATGGGGGATAAGGCGAATCAGGGGGAGTCGGGAGAAGGGTGACAGGCTAAAGGGAAAGGCAGAGGGAAGACTGGGGGAGTTGCAAAAGGGGAGTGGGTGGGGCATGTTATGAGTTGGTGAGTGTGGGTGATGGATGATGAGAGGCAGTATGGTGGTGGGTGAATGAGGGGGTGGATTGTGAAGTGGTTGTACCCCCGTGTGTGGTGTGGTGTTGTGTGTATGTGTGTGTGTGCGAGCGCCCATGTAAACGGGGTTGGTAGGAGGGTGGGGCAAATAGATAAGTCATGGTTAGGTTTAAAAATTTTGGTTATAAAAAGAGGTAGTTATGATATTTCAACGAGCTCAATTATAGTCGTCCAATGTGTGCACTTTCAAGATGTACAGGTAGGTTTAGCACAACTTTTTTGTAAAAGACGGAGCTCAATCATAACTTTTACTATTTGAACTTTTGAATCCTTCATATAGCAAAAGTTATGATTGAGCTCCGTCTTGGTTCCACCCTAGATATAATCACTAACAAAAAGATCTTTTTTAGTGCTCTGATTGAGAAGGTTCAATCTAGATGCGCGGGATGGAATGGATACTTCCTCAATAAAGCCGGACGTGCGACCCTCATCAACTATGTTTTGTCATCCCTCCTCACGTACCACATGCATGTTTGTCTCTTTCCGGTATATGTCATTAAGAAAATACATTCAATTCTTGGCCGCTTCATATGGTCAGGGGCAGAGCTAAAGAGTGGGGTGCATTGGATCAATTGGAATGCGGTTTGTGCACCTAAAAATCAATGGGGACTTGGCTTCAAGGACCTTAGATTATTCAACAAATCGCTGCTAACAAAAACTAGTCGGAGGATTTGGATGGAGCTTCACTCGCTCATAGCTCAACACTTGCTCGGCAAATACTGCTTTCGATCTTCTTTCCTGCTGAGTCCAGATAATGGCAACTTTTCTTGGGGCGACGCATCCTAGCCGGAAGGAAAACACTCCTAAATGGGTTACATTGGCAAGTCGGGACGGGTTCGCAAATCTTAATTTGGCAGGATGATTGGATACCAAATATGAGCTCGACACCGGACTTACCAGAAAGTGACTCCGTAACACCTCCAGCATACGTAAACGACTTACTTATAAATGGAAAATGGGATAAAAACTTACTGAAGCAGTGGTTCCATCACAATGTGATCAAGAAAATTAAAGCCATTCACTTATCCCCGCATCATATTGAAGACAAGTTAGTCTGGAAGCACACTCCTTCTGGTATCTTCTCGGTCAAATCAGCTTACAATGTGTTATACCAGGCTAAAGCGACTGAATTACGTGAGACAAAGAATAATAAGGTCACCTTTAGAGATAATAGAATATGGCAGATTTTGTGGGCACTACCAATTCCACTAAAAATGTCGTTCTTTTTTTGGCAAGCCTTATGGAATCGCCTTCCCCTCCAATCCAAACTCCACCGTCTAAATATCTCCCTAACACCCTTATGCCCTCTGTGCCTCATCGAGCATGAAACAATTAACCATATATTCCTAACATGCCCTCAGGTGCGACCAGTATGGTTTGGAGGACCGGCAGGAATACGTTCACTTGATATATCTAGTACTTTTAGAGAATGGCTCATTGCTTGGCTGACTAAAACCAAAAATAAAAGCAAGTTCAGAACCCAAACAATTACTATTCTTACCACAATCTGGGGTATATGGATCCACAGAAATCATTACATTTTTTGTCAGGAAAATTTCGACCCTAGATCAGTCATTAAATATATTCAGTCCTTGCAAACAAAAATGCTAAACTTTGGTTCCTTAGTTTCGCATAAACAACCCTCTCCTACCCATCCCCCTGAGTCATTTACGCCCCATATTATCCATCATAGTAACCCACGGTGCGCTTGCCAATCTCCCCAACCGATCTCAATTTTCTTAGCATTCTATTTTGACAAAGCCCGGTTAAGAGTAGGGGTAGGTCTGACTTGCATCAATCACCAAAACTCAAGATGTGGATCAGCAGCTATATCTACTAAAAGCCTCTGATTGGATCTCGGCTCAAGCCAAGGCTTTACTTATAGGGATTTCTTGGGCTCATTCCAAGCTTTTAGGTCATATCATACTACTATCTGACTCTAAAATTTTAATTTCTCAATTAATAAATACTGAAGATGTTCCAGACACGGTGGCGCCAATTATGTATGATTTATGTCAGATAGTACACATTTTGTAAGTATTGACCGAGCTAGTCGCTTGCAGCTGAAGGAGGCCAGATCACTAGCAGCTTTTGCATGTCATGGCCGCATCGATGTTCATTAGGATTGGGTTAATGATTTATGTTGTAATTGATCTAGACTCTCCTAACCTTTTGTTTTATTTCCTTTTGTTTATGTTCTTTTGTAAGCACTCAAAACTGTTTGTGGGTGTACCATGACAAGCATTGTCATGACCTATTATGTATAGCCGACATGGCTATTTATGTAACATTTATATTTCAATGCAATTCTCTTTCTACCAAAAAAAAAAAAAAACTTCTGCTATCTTGAAATTTAGAATATGAAAGAATGAAAACAGAGCAAGTAAAAGACAAAGACGAAAGACTACGATTGGCAGCGACAAAAAGTTAATACGCACTAAAATAAAAAAAAAACACTAATACATTAATGTTGCAATACAATTGGCATTTTTTAAAATATTTAAAATATAATTTTTCATTACTTTCATAACTAAAGTATTAACAAATCCAAAGTTCATCACTGTCTCTTGTTTTTTTATGAAAGATGTCAAAGGTACTGGACATGAGGCTGAAAGAGAAGGGTTGCTCCTACGCACCGTACAGGCCTTTTTAGTCCTAGGTGCGTTTGACTTCTTTGTCGAACAAGGTGAAGCCACAAATCAAGGCAATTAGTACCCCTGCGCATTGGTAACTAGTGATCCATGGTGAGTTGTTAGTTTTCGGCGTTGCACATGTTACAAGCACACAAATCTCTAGAAGGCCTATAGAAAAAGAAAAAGGGTTTTATGTCTCATTTTCAATTTTTGGACAATTGTAGACAAATCTCTAGAAGCATTAATATTTTTAAATTTATTTTTTCATTAATATAAGCACTAATACTTTAGCATTTTTTCGTTTTCAACATTTCCATACCCAATTACGAAATATAGTCATATACTTTTATCATTTTCATCATTTTTTTGTATCTACTTTTTTAGTTATTTCTGTGTTTACCATTTTCATTTCCATTTTCAGCAACTTTTTTGGATCAATTCTTTTGTGTTTAGCATTTTCATTACTGTTACGACCATTTTTTTTTCTTCATATTATCCTTACCGTAGAGATGATATTTTAATTACCATTATACCCTTATTTTATTCCCCAAAATAAACATCTTGTCCCACTTGTCACATCTCTTCACACTACCCAACCATCTTCTTTACCTTCCCATTACACCCGTCATCTCTCTCATCCTCAAAAAAACTTCGTGCTTCTCCTCCTTCTCAATCTTCAAGCTCCATTTCCAACAAATCTGCCCCTCTCTCTCGCTTCCTTAAAACAACTTCGTGCTTCTCCTCCTTCCCAATCTTCAAATCATCTCCATTTCTGTAGGACTCGACAAATCCCTCTCCTTGCCAACCCTCACCATGACAGATAACATATTAGGGAAAAGAAAGATCCAAATTGCAAAGAGGGTGAGACAGACCAAGAGTGCTGCTGGCCATGCCCAGGAGCCTACGCGCCAGAGTTTTGGTTGCATGTGTCAATATATGATCTTCCCTTCCCTTTCCCTTAGTAAGTTCAACAAAATCAACAAAATCTTTCATGGTGATGACCTGTGTGGTTCGAATCCAGATCGTGGTGATCGAGATTACGATGAGGTGAACAAAAACGATAAAAAGGAAGTATGAGAGAGAGAGAGAGAGTGTGTGTCGCAATTTGGGAAGAAAATGGGCGAACAATGACATAAGAAATGGGCTCTCTCTTATAGAGGGTTGGTTGAGACTTATCGAGAAAAGTGGAAAACACCTCCGAGGTGTATTATGATATTTAACACTATTTATGTAACTACATCCAAAATGAAAACATAAAATGATAAAAGTACAAATCAAAAAACATATTTTTCGTCGGCATTACAAAAAACTAAAAATGGTAAACATATCGTCCCTAAACAATTTACCTATCATGACTCCATAGTCACCTCACATCTTTTGTGATGGTTCAACGCACTACTAATGCCTCTGAGGCACCGTCCACCTCTTACTTGACATTTGAGACTCACGTTAAACTCGTCGGATTTGTCCGTTAGTTCGAACAACTTTTATTAAGAAAAATATTAAAAATAACACAAATCTCGGAACTCTTTATACGCTGCTCCTGAGACATATTATCAATTTTTTTTCCTTTTTTGTCCCTTCAAAAGTTCCTGATCGTGTAAAACATCAATTTCGAATCTGTCGAACATCAACTTCAAATCTAATGATTAGCGCTTAAGTTTAAGTAGAGACTCCACCCAATGACAGAATTACAATAAGGAAACCAGTTCTTTAAGTTATAGCCGGAATATTCCGTCAACAGGAGGAACCCAAGCTCCTCAACCCCAATTGTGCCCTGCAATTCGATCCATCTCTACGCTTCCTCTCCCGGACAACCCATTCCCTCAGACCCCCCCCATGTCACCCACCACCATAGCCATATCCCTCGTCCTCCTATCCACCCTCTTCACCCCTTCCCACACCCAACCCTCCTGCCCCCCAACCACCGACCCATCATTCATCTCCATCCTCATCTCCCAAACGGGCCTCAATTTCGTTAAGGACTTGCTCATAACCAAGGCGGTTTCTTCCCTCACCCCCCTCCACCTGCCCCCAATCGTCAAAAATGTCAAAATCCCAGTTGCGGGCAAAGTCCACGTGGTCCTGTCAAACATCACCATTTACAAGATCGATGTTCCATCGTCGTACGTTAAGCCCGGTGATACTGGTGTCGCGATCGTCGCGGCGGGGACTACTTGTAACCTGAGTATGAACTGGCATTACTCTTATAGCAGCGCTTGGCTTGTGCCCGTCAAGATTTCGGATAGTGGGCGTGCTTCTGTTCAAGTACACTTGCTTAACTCGTGTTGGAATTTTATTTTTTACACTACCTCTTTTTGATGATTTCTGCCCGCTTTGAATTTTTGATGGGATTTGAACTTAAAAACATTGACGATACGTTGTTGCACAAAAATGAGTCATTTTCGTATGCTTACTGGGTCTATGAAAAAACACCATTACGAGCAATTGGGAGGGCACTTTGATTGTCATGCATATGGCGACATATAAAGTTGCAAAGTGTGCAACCCCCATGTGTTGTAACAAGTGACAAAGCCAGAAGATCATAGTTAAAGGAGAATCTCCTATTTACGAAAACAAATTGAGTTACAAGAGCTTGATTTTAGGGTCCTGATTTTAGCTTTATTTTAGGATCTAAATTAGCCTAATTTTAGCTTGATTTTAGCTTTGCCATTCTATAAAGACATACAAATGAATACAATTCTTGGACCCTTGTACCACTACCACATAGTAAATGTGCCATTGATTCCAAGTGGATATACAAAGTCAAATTCTAACCAGATGGCAATGTGGAGAGATACAAAGCGTGACTAGTGGCTAAAGGATAGACCTAGATTGAAGGTATAGATTTTTGTGAAATATCTGCACCTATGGCCAAACTAGTCATGGTACGGTGTCTTCTTGCCATTACTTCAGTGCGGAATTGGGAACTCCACTAGCTAGATGTTAACAACGCCTTTTTGCACGACGATTTGGAAGAGGAAGTAGACATAAAGATTCTTCAAGGTTTTCCAAACTGCGTGTCGTCTTCAAGAGTTTGTTTATGGGCTTCGTCAGGCTTCACACAATTGGTATCACAAGTTTACTCAGTCCTTACTTGCATAGGTTTTATTCAGTCTCAATTTGATCGCTCTTTATTCAGATTCACTCGTCAAGGATCCTTTTTTGCTGTACTTATTTATGTTGATGACGTAATTGTCACGGGACTGATTTAGCAAATAGTTCTTGGTTAGAGCACTACTTGGATACCAAGTTCCACACTCAGTTACCTCGGCAAACTCAAGTACTTTCTGGGCATTAAGGTGGCACGCTCTTCTGATGGCGTCGTGTTGAGCCAACACAAACATGTTCTTGACATTTTAACATAATGTAGTCTAACGGGTTGCAAGCCATCTTCCTCACCGATGGCTGAACAACATCAACTTGATCTTAATTAAGGATAACTCTGCGATGATCTCGAATAGTATAGACGTCTCATTGGTAGATTACTCTACCTCACAATCACTCGTTCGGATCTTAGTTATGCAGTGCACATCCCGAGTTAGTTCATGCAGAAGCCAAGGCAACCACACTATGATGCTGCCATACGCATTCTTTTGCTATCTCAAAAGTTCTCCCGGTCAAGGTATTTTGCTCTTCTCCAACAGTTCTCTGTCCTTGCACCCTTATTGTGGTGCAAATTGGACTGGCTGTCCAACGACTTGCAGATCCACCATTGGGTATATCGTGCTTTTATTTTGCTCTCCTCCAACAGTTCCCTGACCTTGCACGCCTATTGCGATGTATATTGGCCCATTGGGCTGGCTGTCCAACGACCCGCAGATCCATCACTGGTTATATCGTGTTTTTGGGATCTTTACCCGTTTCCTGGCGCTCAAAGACACAATCTATAGTCTCCCGTTCCATCGCTGAGGTTGTAAAATCATGACTATACTTAACAATAAAACACTCTGAAAAGCCCACATACGACGGAGATTTTTTGTTGTCGTCGGAAAATGAAGAAGTCCCACCCCTACTGAGGCTGAATACAGGGCAATAACCACCGCCGCAAGTGAGATTATTTGGCTTCTTCGACTCCTCTCTGATTTAGGGGTCTCTCATCTAGATTCAATTTCTTTATTTTGCGACAATCAGCCGCATTACACATTGTCGCCAACCCAGTGTTTCACGAGCGTACCAAGCATGTTGAAATAGATTGTCCTTTTGTTCGGCTGTATACTTAGTCCAAAGCTTTATTGCAGACATTTTCATCAAGGCACTTGGTCGGGAACACTTCCACACTTTGGTAGGCAAGTTGGGCATTTTCAATAGTCATGATCCAACTTGACAGGGAGTAAAGGGGAATCTCCTATTTACAGAAGCAAAGAGTTGGCTTACAAGAGCTTAATTTTCGTGATTTTAACTTTGAGGATCTAAAGTAGCCTAATTCTAGGATCTAAATTAGCTTAACCTTAGGATCTAAGTTGCTTGCTACACTTTATACAAAGGCATTTTGCCATTCTGACACAAATGAATACAAATTTAGCCTAAAATCAAGCTAAAATCATGATCCTAAAATCAAGCTCTTGTAAGTCAACTGTTTGTTTCCGTAAATAAGAGATTCTTCTTTAGTAGTGTCAATTAGAGCTCGATATTCTGCTCGGGCGTTGTTTCTAGTGGCAAAGGCTTTGTTTTTTGCTTCTACGAGAAATAATAGATTTGCCAAGAGAGAAGCAAATGCAGGCTATAGATCCATTAGTTGTATCATCAGCACAATCAACATATTCTCGGCAACAAGTATAGATTCCAGTGACGAACAACATCAACTGCAAGTAATAGTAGACAATTACTCTGATGCCTCTGTCGTTGCTTGGTTGCTGTCAAACAGGAATATGACTAGGCTAATGGTGTGACTGAGGCCAAGGCAATGAAGTGATATAGAATATACTGAAAAGTTTGCTCAGTTTTTATGGATGAGGCAGGGTTGGAGGGGGTGGGGAGACAAAGGTGAAATGTGAAACATGGATTGAGGTGACGTGGTGGTGTGTCAAGTTTTCTTGGCGAGCCTGGGTGAGATGAGCAACCTAACTCCGAGAGGAGATCCCACGGTGATTTGTAGAAATCTGGAGGTTGAGTCAACTAGGGCACTATATGAGACATACGTGTCCGACTCTGATACATAATACAAGAAAGAAGAGAGTGGGAATTTTTGCATTCAATGCTATGCCATAAGAAGTCAGGTTAAGTGGTGAAAATTGCATGAGTATATACCTAAGTACCCCTAGCTCAACTACAGAGTTACATATATTCACTAATAAAATGGAAGGTGAAATCTAAATAGAAGAATGTTGCATGTGGCAATAGGGTAGTGGGGTGGCGGTGGCTGCTGGTATTGACAATAGTAACATGGTATGCTGATTTGGTAGTTGGTTTAGCTGGTGATGGTGATCTTACAACGGGAACTGCTGCTACTATTGGATTTATGGATGATGGTGGTATTGATGGCAATCGATAGTGGAGTGGTGACGGTCGTAAGGACGAAAGCTGTGGTTGTTGTAATTTGGCATTATATTGATATTTGATAGCCTTAAACTATATATTAATCTCATTGTAGGATCTCGGAATAGATAGAGTAGTCAAATAGTTCTAGATTTGGAACCTTTTAAGAAGTCACCTCTACTTTATATAAAGTGTTTGGACCTTGTATCCTTGTTCACCTCACACTTGTTTGGACAAATATTTGCAAGTTTTAAGGTCATCACATTAAATGATTGTTTATCCATGCGATTGCTTCATGATTTTTCACCATATTACTCTCCACACCTTATTGTCATGGACCCAGAGACATTCTTACATAGATACGGCACGCTTACTAAATGATGCCCTTAGGCCATTTTTCCATTAAATCCCCCCGACTCCCCGGGTGTGTGGGCAAGTTAGGGCTGGTGCAAAGACCACTGCATTAGGCTGTGACATTACACACCAGACCTGTTGTGTGGTCTAACACCTATATCGCTATGCACACCCCTACGCTAGGGACCCAGACAATGACTCTATGCCTGCTACCATGCCCAATTCCCTGCGCCCTGTAAGGGGGGTGAAATTGCTCCCTGAATCTCATCTTACACTAGCACGTTATGTGCTAGAGCAATTCCTTGTGACTTCCTCATCCACCCCTTGGCACTCACCATCAAAAAGGTTTCAAGCGCATTGCCTATTGCCCCAGATGATTCCAACATTTGTACACAAAGGTAGGTGTGGCTATGATATCCTTTGTCACGGACTCAGGGACATTCTCACACGAATACAGCCGGTTGTATGTAATGTGGCCCCCAAAGCCTTTTTCCCATTAGATCCCCCGAGTGTCACGGTGATGTCAAGGTTAGAGGGAAGCCCAGTGCATTAGGATGTGACATTACAAGGCAGGCAGGCACGTTCTGTGGTCCAGCACCTACATCCTCATGTGCACCCCTGCATTGCGCGCCCACACAATAAGTCTGTGACGTTATGCTGTCATTTATAGATGCTTTTCCCGTATTAATAATGCATATATATACAAAATTTTCTTATAGGAGCAATGGCTTGTGGCATAGTTTCCTTCTGGTAATCTTCATGGTTTGATAGATCAAATTGTGGCATGCCAGTACAGTTATAAGGACACCGCCCACCCATTTGCTTACCAAGCTTTTTGTATTAGATTCTCTTGACTTGTTTAAATCTTACTAGAGAAAGACCAAATATGTTGTTTGCATGAAACCCTGGAGGGCTTAGATAGTACTCTAGGCCACTACTCGCTTACTAAATTACCCTTACTATAACCATCTAGAATGTCTGATAGTGTTATCTCACTCTTTCCTTCAATGTCATGGGAATTTTATGAATATTCTAATTGGTATGCTATGCATCTTAGTGTTTTATTTCAGCATAACATCTGCACTTTTTGGTGGTTTTGCAGCTGGCTCAACCTCTGTTGTAATATTATATCATTCCATTGTTACTCAGAAATTTGAGGCCAGTTGTCAAATAAAACATGAAACTCGCGTAGTTTTAAGCTTCTTATGCAAGTCAAGTGGTGTTTTTGTTATATGTGCTTTCAGTCTCGACTTTAAGTATGCTGTTTTTAGATAAAGGAATTTGATGATTGCTGCTTCTGGAAAAGGTTGAAGGCATGGAAATTGGACTTACTCTCGGCTTGGAAAACCAAGAAGGAGCTCTGAATCTGTCTCTTCTGGAATGTGGTTGTCACGTTAAAGATATATCCATAAAACTGGATGGAGGAGCGTCTTGGCTCTATCAAGGGTATTCTGTTCTTCTAGAAAGTACTTTTTTTATTTTGTGACAGTAGTTTATTTATGTCTAATTGTTGTCTCTATTTCTTTGGCATTTTTTACTGTAACTATTTTATTTTATATTAACAATCATTTGCCCCTCTTTGTTGGGATCAGTTATGAATAAACTTACTAAGAATGTATATGACGAGTGCTGGTGGTGTATGTTATTAGCAAACGACGCAAAGCTAACTTTTCAGATTAGAAGAGAAGGTATTGCAGAGTTGAAGTGACGAAGAAATCGGATGTGTGGACTTTACGTTAAGTAGAATGAAAAAGGAGTACAAATATAAATGAACTATTTGAGCAATGCAATTGTAGAAAGATATGAAGTAAAGAAGGAAGAGGTGAGTATGGATGGGCCATTCATGATGGAAATATTCTTTGTTATTGTGGTTCAACAACCTTATCAGATGTGTCTGGGCAGCCAAAAAGATGAGGATATGCACAAGAAGGTGGAGGCAACACCAACTGAGTTGAAAATGAGGGAGAATCCCTAGAAATGGTTTGTTCATATTCAAGCTAGGCCTTTAGATAGCCCGTTTAGAATAAGTGAGTTGTGTCAAGTTGATCGGAAAGCAGAGATAACACGACCAAGAATAACTTGGATAAGTGATGATAGAATAACTTGGAGAAGACAAGTGCATTAAAGTAGTACTATATTTTTAGTAGAATAGAGTTCAGGTGGTCGCGATGCTTATGATGTATACCAACCCATCTAAAATTGCCTTAGACATAGTTGGCCTATTCTTTTTACTTCTTGCTGTCATCTGCAAAACCAAAAGCCAATTGCAACCGAATATGACAAAAAAGTTGCAGAAAATGAGTGATGATGCTTTCTTTGGAGGCTAATCATGTTTGCTGTTCTTTTGGAATATTATCTGTATCTAAATACGTATGTATGTAGCGTTGTATCCTAAACCTATTGTGAAACAATCTCTTTGTGAGGGGCGTGGTTTGCAATTGTAACTCCCTTCAATTGTACACTCCACTTCTTTTATATAGCCTCTAGTGTATCGCAGGTTAGTCCCTTTACCTTGTTATCGCTGATTATGCATGGTTGTGAGTTCGGTGTAGTGATGAATATCATACAACAAAGTTGGGCTGCTAGCATAAGCTGTATTATGGTTGGGGAGATTATAGCGTTGGAAGTTGCAATGTTCTGGTCAAATTTGATGTATAGTACACTTCATTTGGTGTAATATGGAGTTTTATGATTTTCCAGAGTGGTGGATGCTTTTGAACGGCAAATAGGGTCAGCGGTAGAAAATGCAATTGTAAAGAAACTTGGAGAAGGCGTTTCAAAACTTGGATCCTTATTGCAAAGTCTTCCAAAAGAAATTTCAGTGGATGATACTGCATCTTTGAATGTTACTTTTGTGGGAGATCCTTTGTTGGGTGATACCTCTATTGGGTTTGAGATCAATGGGCTGTTTACAGAAAATAAGAAGGATACAGTTTCAGTTTACTACCCCGAGAACTCGCAACCCTCAATCTGTAGCACCGATCCATTTAAAATGCTTGGGATTTCGTTGGACGAGGCTGTTTTCAACTCTGCATCAGCATTCTACTTCGATGTAAGTTGTTAGTTCTATTATGTCTTTGCTGTTGGCATTTAGTGGTGGATAACAAGGTTTTCTTCACTAGTCATTAATACCAACTATGTATGCATGAGATATAAAGTTTTTTTGTTGGATATTACTCTACGGTAGAAAATTCATGATAGTTTGGGGGCAGGATATCCTAAAATAGAAAATGTAGGATAACTGGATATTGCATCAAAGGACCAAGCTTCAAGTGGCTTGCCTATTTGTTTGCTTGGGCGTCTAAGCTTTGTCGTGTTCCTCTTGACCTTTGGTACAATTGCATGGCTACCCTTCACAATAACATGCTTACAATATCAACACATCCCAGTATGGCTACGTCCCAAGAGCATGATCAGTTTGCAATTCCACTATTGGGCAACAGTTTAAAATGCAAAACCCTAACTCCCACTCTGTTTCTGTTTTCTCTCCCTCTCATGCACCTCTCAACTGAAAGTAGAAAATGTATAGGAGAACCCCAGAGCCGCAAAACTACATAATTGCAAACGCAACCTCCAAAAAAATTTTATCAGGGGCCCGCCCCCTGGTACCACCCAGACTGCTCACTGGCAAGCGGGACCGCTTAGGTTGAGGATTAGCTAAACGGGGAATACACTTCAATTAGAGGCAATGTGGATTAACATGCTTTCACGCTTTGTCTTTCCATGAAGCATCGAAGTAGAGGCAATGTGATTTTACTGCTTTGATTTTCACATGCAAGTCCGTATAGAGAGGGAGAGAGAGCTCTCATATCCTTAGTTCTTTTGAGATGTTCATTCCCAAATTAGCTCACAAGTAATGTATGTACCTACTTTTAACTTTCACTTGAACAGCCAACAACAGTACAACAGTTTCCTTGTTAATCATCGTAGAAAGTACATGTAAAAAAGGTAGTAGATATGATTTAGAACCAGCCCAATTTGCATAACTGTGACCCTTGGTTGTCTATGGCAGTGGTTTTGTTCCTTATATTTCCTTATCGAGAAAGTGATTCTCTCCATTTTTTCATACTTCATGTTGTTGAAACATATAAACGTTTTATTGATTTCAGGCAGAATTTATGCAATGGATAGTGAACAAAGTACCGGAGCAGTCTCTTTTGAACACTGCAGGATGGAGATTTATTGTTCCTCAATTGTACAAGAAATACCCAAATGCTGATATGGATTTGAATATTTCTTTATCTGCACCTCCAGTAATAAGGATTTCAGAGCAAAATATCGATGTTATTGTCTATGCAGACTTGGTTATTGATGTTCTGGACAATGATGATGCTATACCGGTTGTCTGTATCTCCTTGGTAAGCTTGTTATGCTATCATTCTTTTTTTCTCTTTTGTACCCCCCCTCCTCTCTCTCTCTCTCTCTCTCCCTCTCCAGGGCCATTCAACCAGCTGTTTGTACTTACTTGAGCTGTACTTAGGCTTGACTCTTCTGAATTTGATTTTGCTTAAAGTTTTTATGGTATTATGGGTCAATGCATCTGAAATAAGAAGAGAAATACGGGAAAACAAGAAAAGCTTACTTCCGACTTTGATGGGCCAGCTCCAAATCCTGGTTTCTCCATTTGGCACTTCAGGGGTTCATTTTCGATTTTCTCCTTACCTGCCTGCTTTTGTGCTGTTTTCCCTCTATATGTAGCACCTTCCACTGGAAGTAGGCGGCTTCTCTTATTGGCGCATTTATGGTTTTTCATGCTCCACTGCATAAGTTACTTTTTTGTTGAGGGCAACAATGAACAATTTTATCGGCTCTTAATCTTTTAATATCTCAGAAGCTAATATGGGGTAGCAAATCATGGAACCTTCAGGTTGACAAGTTGATTTATGGCAAGCATCATGCTCCCTCTCCCCCACTTTTTCTTCCTGCATCGTTGCTTTTTTGAAGTGAACTTGTTCTGGCTGAATTGTAAAAGGGAATTGGTTACCAGTGTATAACTTTGTTTACCAATCTCGTTAGGTTTGGGACAGAGTGAATTGAACTGTTTCCAGCTGCACATGTTGCATTAAATGTAGAGTTTTATCTTTGACAAAGTCCCATTGGATGCAAAGTTCCTAGTATTTTGGTATTTGACACGGAGCCTAGCTCAGCTGACATTTTTCTTCGGCCTCTCATATTGAGCCTACCTTTAGCTAAGCAAGTTTACAAGTAGTGGAGTTCCCAATCCCTTTTTTATAGTTTTTAACTCAATGTTGGACGTAACTGCCAAGTCACCGAGTATTACGAAGTTCAATGTTTAATCCCCTGTTTCTGCTTTTTGTTTATAAAGGTGCTGATGATGTTTCTCTGATCACTGTGACACTGGCTTTTTCTTGGTACAGGTAATTCGTGCCTCAGGTTCAGTAAAAATATCAGGTAATAACCTTGCTGGCAGCGTGAAATTGAATGATTTTAGTATGCAGTTGAAGTGGAGCAAAATTGGTAACTTGCGCATGTATTTAATTCAGGTAAGTTCTATCATGCCATTCAAACCAAGTATTTTATTTTCGTATCTGTTGGACATAGTGGCATATAGTTTTATCGTGAATTTTTTTTTTTTAACGGCTTCTGTATTTCTCCGTTAGACCAGATATGGAGAACCTTCAAATGACAAGCTTTCCTTACGTGATTTCCTTTTTCATCCAAGCCTAGAGAGTTTAAGAAACGTGATTTGATTTGTCATGCAAACAAGGTTATGAAAATTTCCTGCAGAAAATGGTCAAAATAGTTCATACGAAAAACTTCAAAAAAGCCATTCAGCTTTCCAAAGTCATCTTGTGGTCTCCGTCCAAGCATGTGATGAATGTGTTCATGTTTTTCATGAGGCTTCTATGTTTAAAGTAATGATACGACTCTAGTGTAGGACAACTGTACTGTGGGGTTGCACTGTGAAAGGGCCCATAAAGCAGATTTGGTAAGACGCAGTTTAGAGCAAATGCACTGTGCTCTGGAAGGCCACAGAACATTTTTTCAATAAGGCTACATACGTATCCTAGTATTAAGGACAGTATAGCTTCATTGTAGAAGGAATGCATACAAAGAGCCACTTTATTAGGAGTACATTGCTTGCAAGCGGTAAATGAAATAATCTCCTTTGGTATATTCTATGTAGATGCAATATGTCTACTAGGCAAAGTCTTTGGCTGTTCAGACAGAGAGTTACAGGGAAAGATGGAGACCTCTATATTGTTTGGCAAGGAGTGTGTTGTGATGTCACTCATGTCATTATGCTATGTCTGTAATTGCATTATATTTGTTGGGAACCAGCTAACAAATATCAAAAACTTTTGCTCTAGAAACTAGAGTAGGGTGTCCTGATTCATACATATAATGTAGATATATTCTCTTAAGAAAGTAAAGTTACTTAAATCGTGTTGCACAATGAATCCGCTTCTTATCCGGCTAGTCCATGCTCCTAAGAATGTGCTCAGTCTGACGCAGTGGTGGAGCTAGAGATCTTGTATAAGGTGGGCACCAAGGTTTCCAAGGTATCTCAACGTGTTCGTTTCACAACTAATAAAGATGAAGCTTACAATAAAGTTCGTTTCTATTTTTTGTACTTGCGCTCTGCTTTGGACATTCAAATCAGTAAAGTATCCCTAAAAGGATTGACGTATTACTTTAGATCTTTAGCGGCAAAAATGAAAATAACTTTTAAGTGTTAGAATTTCTTGACTGTTATGTGGTAGGAATAATTTTGTGCATACTGAAAAAGAACAATGGCTTCAAAAAGGTTCTTGAAATCCATAACAAAACCCTTAGTATAATACTCATAGCACAAAAACTACTTCATGCCAAAGGGTGGAGGTGGGCACGTGCCTACTGTGCTACCCCCTTCCCTCCGCTACTGGTTTGACGAGGCCATTTTTAGAGTTAGGTGTCCTAGGACTCTTACGTACTATTCTGTCCGTCCCTAAATAATTGATTAGTTTTCCTTTTTGCGCTATCCCAAAAAAATTGATCACTTTCCAGATAAGGAAAGATTATGTTGGTGTTTTAACATATTTACCCTTTCTACACTTTTTTATTCTATTTCTCTCTCCACATTTAATCTTTCACCAACACATTTTCTCTCTTCTGACTCACTTCCTTCCCCCTTTCTCCCTCCACATTTAATCTTTCACCAACACATTTCTCTCTCCTGGCCCACTTCCTTACCTCCCCCCCCCCCCCCCGCCCCGCCCGGGGGGTATAGTAGGAAACACATAATATATGAATAATTTGCTTAACTTGCTGCCTAGTCAAAGTTGAGCGATTATTAAGCGACGGAGGGAGTATCATGTTGCAGCCAAAGAGTCTACTAATTTTGCTCCAATCTTAAGTAGCAGGAGTTAAAGCTTTTCTGCTGTACTGAGCAACATTGTTTTGAGTTTGAAACTGTTCCGAATGTTTGGCATTACGTCTGAACTTTCCCATTAAAGATCTTTTCATGTTTGACTTTGCTAGTGTTAACTGCGAACACCACCCCAAAGATGCCACGCTTCTGAAATTCTCCCATTGGCTATATTTTGATCAATTGCATCCCTTAAACTAAGGCACTTGCTGGTTTCTGCAAATGTCTCACTCAATGGCAGAATTGATTTTAGCAACTTTTTCGGGATCTTTGCAACTAGTGCCATAGGACCATAGGTTGGCTAGAATACAACAATTGGTCGTTTATGTGAGGATTTCGGCAGCACTCATCTAATTAAGCTGCTACAATTCAGCCCGTGGATTTTGAGTTGGGTGGTGCTAGTTTTGCTTTAATGCTTTCAGTTTGCAGTTCATAACCTGTATATTTATAAAGCTTTTTCTGGTCGTCCAATACATAAACAGATGATCATCAAATTTCGAGAATACATTTGCTGTTAAAATGGAAGATGATACTGTAGTGCTAATTAGTTCATTTGGGGTTTGCTTTTGCAGCCAGTGATTTGGACTATGATTGAAACCGTCTTCTTGCCATATGCAAACTCGCGCCTTGGGAAAGGGTTCCCTTTGCCCATAATTCGTGGCTTCACCCTTCAGAATGCTGAGATCATCTGCTCAAATTCTAGAATTACAGTTTGCAGTGATGTCACGTTTGTAGAATCTTATAATCTTGTTCAACCCCTCCTCTCTTTACATCCGTGGACATAAAGTTGCTTCTTGGCAAAGAGTTGTATCAGTTTCCACCCCTGTACATTAGTGTCTCACATGCATAGTTAGGCTTCATAGTTGGGCTGCAGTTTGAGAAGTGCTTACCCGTTAACCAAGGAATACTGCTTGTATACCATAGCCCCTGGCTTGTATTGTTTATACCCATTGGCATATGCAGTAGCTGGAGTGTCAACTGTTCATATTCTTGAGTACTGCTATGCAATGTGCCAGATGATACGGCCTTCAATCTTTGAACAAGTTTGAAAGAATTGGCAACTTTCCAGCTGAATTAAGTGGATGGACGTCTGAGCGTGTATTTTAATACATGTGTTACTTGCTCCAGGGACAAAGTTGTCGGAACCCTTCATCACTGCTACCACCACAAGTAAACCACTAGTACAACTTTCATCAAAGCACCATTCCTGGCAACACCACTACTACCAAGCCAGCTGCTGTATTCAAAACCCGCCATCGCCATCACCACCAAACCCACCACCACCTGCCCTAATAAACCTCCTAGTTTCACCACCACTGCCGAATAATTAAGATTCACCACACCATCAGTCTGAATACATCCTTTGCTTCCATCACCAATATCACCACCCTCTAATCAGGATCCTCAATTGAGTTAAACTCAATCAAGAAAAGAAATCTCATTGCAGTCAAAGTCAACACCACCACTATCGCCACGACACCAACACCATCACAACCGACAACCTCTCTCACCAAGCACCCCGAATTTTTGGACCTATACGCAGTTTTCACACAGTGAGTACACGATTCGTGACAAGTACCAGATTTATATTGGCATTTTATTTGCTAAAAGGCGTAGATTTGGATCTATTTACGATTGAGGATTGCTACCTTTATAACTAGGGGAAGTAATAATGCCACTCTAATATTGAATCAAGCTACTTCATCTCGTCTCAAATGAATGATGCCTGTTAAAATGAACTAGTTTAAATTAGGAGCGTGATTATCATCTTGGTTGTTAGTGACATGCGACCAAAACAATTCAAGTAATCAACTGACAATATATGAGCATTTTTATAAGAACAAACTTTGTCTCCTATCGAGATTGTAGGAATCTTCCTCCAACCACATGTGTAGTGACAATTAATAGTCGCAAAATGTTTCTAGTGGCGTTTCTTCTAACACCTGCAGCGACAATTATTAGCATCACTAAATAAAAGCTAGTAGAAACATTTTGCGACTATTAATTGTCGCTATATAAGAGATAGGAGGAAGATTCCTCTAAACGGAGCAGTAGACAAATTTTTTCCTTTCTATAACCAAATGTTTTTCAGGCTAATTTGAGATAACTCTTGGTTTTTTTGTTCGGATCGATGTAGGGTGATATCAACCCATTAGTATTAGCGCACCTTATTAAATTCACATACCCGGGAGAGCCAAAGACAAACTATCCACACCAACTTGTGCTTTTCACAACTAATTAATTTTCTTGTGGCATGGCCTTGCGAAGACTTAAACTAAAGACTTCACGGGTAAATTTGACTTACTTTTCCTATTGAGTTGCCTTTTAGCCTAGAGGTGAGCACAAAACCTTCTAAAAAGAACCAATTTAATCTAAACTGTTAAAAAAAATTAATAGTTCAGTTTCACATTTCTCAAACTAATCTCAGTTAGGTTCGAATTCCGTTCATGGATCAATATTTTGAAATTGATGATAAATCAAACTGAACCTGTGTATGACATGTTAAAAACATATTATATGTATTGGTTATTTTCATGCACACGTAATTAAATAAAGCCAACCAAACCGAAATCTTAAAAGTAAAAGATGAAAAGAAAGGCGAAATCTATAAAAATTAATTGACTAATTCCCTTGAATTTTTCTCAATCAATTTGGTATGTTTGTGGTAAAGGCACTCTTTACTTTTTTCGCTTTTGTGGTTCTAGAATAATCCTCATTTTCATGTTAGTATGGATACATTGAACATAAGCATGACTATAGGAATGTAATCCATCCAAACTTCAACTTTTTAATTTTTTTTGTAATATTTGAATCGTATAACAAGTGTAGAAAGAACAAAAAACATTGTACAGATTTAAACTGATCAAGTCGAATCGTTTAAACTGACTAAACCTATCCATCAATCTCAGCATATCTTCCATCCAAGATGAACCGGGTAATCTTTGTGATACCTATCCATCAATTTCAGCCTGTCTGATTAAACATTTCACAAAAATCATTTGGCCCCTGCCATCTGGGTATCACACGCCACATATACATCAAATCTTGTCTACTATTTCCAAAATTCTCATGCCCCACCAATCTGAATGGCTGGCAAGACCTTTTACTGCATAAGAAGTAGCAAAAGGCCCTCTTCTCCATTCACCCTTTAAAAGCACCCGGCCAGATGGCATTCCTGCTATAGTGTACTGTTAGTGCTGGTCATTTATGGAACGACCAATAACAGTCGCGGTTCTTTCTTTCCTTCGCTCTGGACATCTTTTATTAGAGGTGAATAATTCCTTTCTAATCATCATTCCAAAAATTAAACACCCATCCCAACCTGGTGATTTCAGACCAATCTCTTTCTGCAATACTATCTACAAAGTCATATCCAAAACTTTAGCAAATCGTGTAAAATATGTCCTCAACCATCTTATCTCGAAGGAACAATCGGCATTTATACAAGGCAGATTTATCTCAGATAACATCCTCATTGCCTAAGAGCTGACAAATAAGATACAAAAACATAATGGATCTCGCAAGATGCTTGGGGCAGTTAAAATGGACATGAGTAAAGCTTATGATCGTGTGAATTGGACCTTCCTCGAGGCTACTCTCAAGCATATGAATTTTCCCAACCACCTAATTCGACTTATTATGAAGTGTGTATCTTCGGTTTCATATCAAATTCTTATTCATGGGTCCCCCTCATCAAGAAATTTTCCCACCTGTGGACTAAGACAAGGTGACCCGATATCACCGTATATTTTCATCATATGCACCAAATCTCTTTCCTCTGCGATTAACCATGCGCAGACAACATGAATGATCAAAGGAATCAAGGCAGGTATTCGCAGTCCGACGATAAATCATCTACTCTTTGCAGATGACACCTTGATATTCACAGAATTCTCAAACCAATCTGGTTCGCACTTGGAAAATATCCTGGCCTCCTATTGTGCGGCCTCTGGTCAACAAATCAATCACCAAAAATCATCAATAACGTTAAGCCCCAACACTACTCTAGCAAGGTCCATTCAATTAACTAGACAGTTGGGCTTCACTGCATCAACATGTTTTGGGAAGTATTTTGGAGGATCTCTGGATATTGTCACCCATCGGAAATAATTTTTCTGCCTCCTTATGGAAAAAATTTGGCAACGATGTGCGGGGTGGAAAGGACTTTTATTCAATAAAGCTGGTAGAGCTGCCCTCATCAAATCAATTCTCTCAGCATTACTTCAGTACCAAATGCAGGTATACCTATTTCCACGTTATGTGTGCAAGCAATTCAATTCTATAATGGGACAGTTCTGGTAGTCTAGTAACGAAAACTGGCGGAGTACCTATTGGATTAGCTGGCGCCATCTCTGTGCACCAAAGGAAATGGGGGGCCTTGGCTTCAAAGATACCCACCTTCTCAACAAAGCCTTACTTGCTAAAATGAGCTAGCGAATACTGAATGACCCTAACAGCTTTCTTGCTAAAGTCCTGTCAGGGAAATATTTTGTCCGTAACTCCATCTCTGCCTGCCCAGTAAAAGGTAATTTTTCTTGGGGTTGGCAAAGCGTTCTGGCTGGAAAACAAGTATTATCTCTCGGTCTTAGATGGCAAGTCAGGACTGGGTCGAATATATCTATCTGGAATGATCACTGGATCCCGAATACTGAAAATATCTTGATGATGCAGTGAATCATCTATCAAACAGAGATGACCTTCCTATGAGAGTTTATGATTTGATCGAACAAAACAAGTGGAACCAATCTCTTCTCTCAACTCTCCTACAGTAACCTATAGTAAACAAGATCCTTGCCATACATGTCTCAAACCACCCATTAGCTGACCAACAGGTTTGGAAGGCAACAAGTTCTGGCACGTACTCGGTGGCTTCAGCATACAACTTGCTTTACCATAAAGGTGCTATAGATCGACGAGATCAGCCACAAGATACGCCTTCTTTCTGTGACAAATTCTTATGGAACAAATTATGGTCACTCCCTTTGCCTCCTAAAATCATATATCTTTTTTGGCAAATCTTATGGGACCGGGTACCAACTCAATCTAAGCTTTGCCAGCTAAATATTATCGCTAACCCATTATGTTCCATATGCTCTCTCGAACCTGAAACCTCAAATCATATCTTCCTTCAATGCCCTGGCATCTAGCCCGTTTGGTTTGGAGGACCGTTGTGTTTAAAAACCGACTTGATTGGTCCCTTATTCTGTGAATGGCTAATTGCTTGGGTCAAAAATACCAAAACCTCGAACTCAAATACTCATAGCTTTGTTAGTATAGCTGCTACAGTTTGGTGTATATGGTTAGCTAGGAACCATTTTGTTTAAACACACTTATATCCACCCTATGCATTCAATTCACGAAATCTATAACCTTACCTCCTTAATACTTTCTTTCTCCCTTAAATCTCTTAGCCTGACCCACGAGCCAAAGTTTAGCTTAAAAGTGCAACCTTCATTTCCTATAGTAATTGAACATAATACCCACTTTTGCACAAACCCCTCGTCTAGTCGTATCTGTCTGTTCATGGCAATCTCGTACAATTGGTCCACTATGAAAACTGGTATTGGTATCTCTTGCCTCAATAACAATAACATTAGATGTGGTTCGGCTGCTATATCGGCACGGGCTTCAGACCGCCATACTGCCCTTGCAAAAGGACTCTTACTTACAACAAAGTGGGCTTAGTCACATAATTTAATGCATCTCATCATTTTCACTGACTCTTCATTCATCCTTTCACAGATTTCGGATTCTGAAGATATTAGAGCTACGGTGGGCACCTTTTTGTACGACTTTTGCTATGTTGTTGTTGACTTCCACTGTTACAGTATGATCAGGGCATCACCGATGGATCTCAAGGAGGCTAGATCTTTAGCAACTTTTGCCTATCAGGCCAGGATTGACATATACCAAGACTGGCTATACGGCTCTTTGTTGCAACATGATATATGCCATCTGCACTAAACAACACCTTTTTTATATCTGTGATGGTGTTTTATTCTAGTATTTATGTTTTTCGTTTTGCAAATGACCATGATATGTCATGGGAACTACCTTATTGTAATCCGCCTTAATGGCGTCCTTTAATGCTATTCTCATCTTTTATAAAAAAAAAACTGACTAAATCGAATCGTCCAAACTAATGAGGGTTGGTTGGGTTTTGCTCAGAATTCTTAACCTAAAGATGTCAGTGGGTCGGGCTTGCGCCGGCCCAGCCCGGGCTCAGTGGGCCTCAGACGAAAACGGGCCTGGGCCGGGCCAGAGGGGGAGGAAAACGGGCCATGCCGGGCCAGATTTCTGGGATATATAGGCCCAGTCCAAGCCCTGGCCCTAGGCCCAATATTTAGGGTCGGGCTTGGGCCGGGCCTAGGCCCTTTTTTTCTCTTTCTTTCCCAACTTCTTGTTATTCAAATTAAAGATTTGAATTGCGGTAATTTCTTATTATTATGTAAGCAAATTATGTGTATGCAAGCAAGTAAATGTAGTAATATGTGTACAAGTACTAAAAATCATTTAGTAAAAATGTGTGTATGCAAGTAAATGTAGTAATTCTGTAATGGAGTAAAAGATTTGTACATGTAGTATTATTTCGAGTCTACCTTGTATAGGTCCAAACCATCTTTATCAAACATATTGACGTTGTACTAGTGCTACATCCGCCGTCTCAGAGATGTATCCTTCCCTACATTCTTTTTTATCTTTTCCAAAGTTATCATCATCACTGGCTAATCCTATGAGCAAGTTATCTCCTAGTTTCCCAATATCCAGTCCCACAAGTTATGGATTTTATCAGTTGAAATGTTAGACTGAAAGGCCTTGAACAAGTGAAGTAGTAATTTTCAACAGTAATAACTTCTAGCAAATTGACACCAAAATTTTCTCTCAATCTCAATAGAGTAGAATTGTAGTCTTTAATATGTATTGAATGTGAACCCAACAACAAATTTTATGCAGAAGTAATTAAGTAATGCATCTCCTACTTTTTCGTGTCCGTAACAGGTAAACTTTAGCAAAGTCTATAAACCATCTTCGTCTCATTTCTTTCTTAAATTGTCCATGCATCATCAGTAAAAGACATCTCTGCTTACTGCCTATAGTAGCTTATTAGCTCATGAGGCATGTACCACATAATACTTCTTAAGAGGTGCAAAATAGTAAAGGGTTGTCTAAAATATGTAAAACTGTTAATGCTATGCGTAGTCCAGTACCCCAATTATCACCACTTGAACTGGATAATTTAAGCAATATTGATTGAAAAATTAACTACTGTTAGACTGAAAAAAACTTAGACAATTCCAAGCTTTGTTCCCTAAATGGCCAGCCCACGTTAGGGCCGAAATCCAGGCTAGAAACGGGCCAATTTCGGGCCGATTTTAGGCTTTTTTTGGGCCGGGCCAAAACCCAGGCTTTCTCAGGCCGGTCCTGACCCGGGCTTTTTTCTTGGATACTCCGGCCTGGTCCAAGCCCAGGTCCAAAGCTCTATAAAAACTGGCCACTGCTGTTCACGAGAAGGCCAGGCAACAAACGGGCCGGGTCGGGCTAGCCCGTGGGCTGCCCGGCCCTTTTGACATCTATATCTCAATCCAATGGATTACGGTTCGTTTCGCGGCTTGATCCCAAATCTGAACCAAAACGAATCATGCTTACTCTTACCTTAGCCTTGCGTAGTTTCTCAATAATACCTTTACATACACATAATGGCCTAGGTCTAAAGTAAGGATATAATACAACCCTGGGTAGCTCGAAAGGTATCATACACTTTTCTCTTCTTATAATCGTGACTAACTGCTACTTACCATGAATCAATAATGTGATCGGTTAACATTTGTAATATATTTGTTCATGGCATTTGGGAATGCTGATAATAATAATAATATGATATTAGATTAGCAATATTTTTCGCTCTAACATGATATTGCTTATTGTCAACTTGTCCTTTCACTTCATTTGTCAGTTTTTTAATTTGATATATATATTTTCACTTCTTTACATACTTTTTCAAAATTAAGGACACAATATATAGCAACTTTGATTCGTGGTCATTACTCATTCAGAAAGTTAATTTTTGAGCTTCACTTTTAGTCATATGAGCTCCACTTTCGATGCAAAAGGTCGCTTCAGGAGCTTACATATTACTTCGAGCTCCTTTTTTTTTAAATATGAAATTTTATTTTCACTTCTTCGTATCTATATGTATACTATTTATAGAGGAATAATCTTTTTGGTGTAATATCACTTTTGATTTTACATGACTACCTATCTAGAATATTAACACTTGACATACTAAAAAATTTGTTAAATAGTAAATTACTCCATATACAAACATGTTATAATTCTTAGAATCAACACTTATATAGTTATATGTGATGTTTATTAACTTTAACAAAATTTATATTACTAGTTCTTCTTAAAAACCAAAAAAAAGAAAAAAAAGAGAGAGACAAAATTTATATTATTAATTTAATTTTTTACACAATGACAGTAGTTTTTTCAATGAAAACAGAGTCCCGGTGATTATACAGTTGAAAATTTTGAGCATTATTTTTAGATTCTCATCCAGTGCGGTACTGCCAACACTTTACAGCATTGGATTAAACAACCAAATACAAAACCCAGAAACCCGAAAACCTTGCTAAAACCCCTTCTCTGTGGTGTTTGCTTTAGTGTCTTCACTGTCATCTTTTATGTGTTATCTTCACCTCGAAATATGCAAGTCTCACTGACCATTACAGCCTCCAACTTCCCTTATCAACAACCACTTCAACCTCCCAAACCCCCCTCAAAAACCCTCCAAAAACCCAGCACCCAAACTCTCTCACTCACCAACCATGTCACCCCCTTACACGCCCTAAAAGGGTCTGGATTTTTATCAGCAATAGGCAAGGCAATTGAGGAAGAGGAGTACAGAAAGGCCAGGGCTGATGTTAACCGCAGAGGGACCGGATTAGAAGGGTACTCAATCGAGGGAATTTCGGTTGGTGGCCATGAGACCTGTGTAATAGTGCCCGAATTGAAGGCGGCTTTCGACATTGGGAGGTGCCCAGCTAGGGCGGTTCAGCAGAATTTTTTGTTTATCACTCATGCCCATCTTGACCACATTGTAAGCTTTGCCAACATAACATTTGTTGCCTTAATTTTCTAAGCAGTGATAGGGATTCCGACATTATTTCCAAAAGTTTTCCAAAGTGGCATCGTTACAGTTTATATTTGTTTAAAAAATGTGATTACCTTGTCACTAAGAGTCTACTTTTTAGACTAAGGTTGAAAACTCTTTATCCGTATTCACTATAAATCCATTTAAGATGCTAGTAGTGTCAAGACTAAGACCAAGTTTTGATTTTTGCTTCATAGTTGAACTATACGTATAAAAGGAAAACTGGGTTTTTACCAGAAAGATAGATGAAATTGAAATTGGGTTCTGTTAGTGAACTTCTCGCCCATATACTTGTTTAAAGTAACTCTTGGTTGACATGCATTATGTGCTCAACATGCTTTTTGGTCGAAAAGACACGGTAGGTTCTTACTTAAAGTAAGTTTGGTGCTCGCTCTACATAATTAAGTAAAAGGAAAAGAAAAGAAAAAATCTTCTTGCTAACTCAGCTTGATATGACCTCTCGTGTTTTTCGCCATCTTATTCTATTGAGGGCCATAGTTTGTCCACAACCATGTTATCATAATTTCTTTGACTAGTCTTGACATGGTCTTCCCTGATACAAGTCTTTAATATTGATCTTGCTCTGATGATCTTCACATGTTAAATCAGAAAAAACTGATGTTTTCTTAAATATCTATAGCTTTCCTACTTATACTGCACCCATGTGATTCTTTCGTTTCCACTATTTTCCTCTTCTACTAGGAACCATCTTAACATTTGCATTTTTACTTCACTAGTTTTATGAGTATTTTGTCTTTCATTGCCCAAAAGCATGGTGGGTTTTATCACCTTTTTTGCAAATATTTCCAATCACCTCAATACATGTGAGTTGGCCGCATAATATGCTAAAATTAGTGTAAGCAGCAACGAAAATGTTTTTGATTTCATTTTAAATTCAATAAACACACTTGAGAAGTTCCTTTCTGTCCTTATCATGCTTGTTTCCCTCGTTGCTTAGATTGGATTGATTGGAGATGTATGTTTGCGGCAGTGCATACATTTAAACACAAACCTTGTTTTCATTTTAAAGAGAGCGGTTGAAGTTAAGAAGTCCTCGATTTAGTGGTAATCGGTGGTCCTCATTTTAGAGAACATAGAATTTGAACTGTAGTAGTAATGATTTTTGGTCTTTTAATTTATCATCAAATAGTTGTTTATGAAAAGGTTAGCAGTTCATTGGAATCCACTCTTGAGTTGCTTTAGTTCCAAAGCTAAAAGTTAGGATTGTTTATTTCTAAGTCTCTGACTTGATTATTTCTATGTTATTTTGATTTGATATGAGGGTAATGGGACTTATAGCTGCATTTTGTCGTTTCATTTACCTTCGCAAGTCGATTTATTGTTCAGAGTTGAATGCTTCAAATGAGGGTATAGATATGTAATGAGACCCAGATTGTCTATTGAATCAGGGTGGGCTCCCCATGTACGTAGCAACTCGTGGGTTGTACAATTTAAGACCTCCAACAGTATTTGTGCCTCCTTGCATTAAAGAAGACGTAGAGAAATTGCTTGACGTTCATAGGGCCATGGGTCAGGTGGAACTGAACCTTGATTTGGTTGCATTGGATGTAGGTATGCATTTTTGTTCACCAAAGAGTTGAATTTGTCGCTAAAGCGAATATTAATTACTGAACTTTAATTCAGGGGAAACATACGAAATGAGGAATGACCTTGTTGTACGACCTTTTAGAACTCACCATGTTATACCTAGTCAGGTATGTTTCCATCAAATTAGCATTCATATCTTTTCTCTAAGAGAAAAGAAGATATTATTCCAGTTCTTATGTCTGTATAAGCTCCATAGAACTGTTGTATTCGTAATATTGTGCACACAAATCATAGAATAGTAATGTCACAATGGTGGAAATTAATATTGGACGGGGAATTACATGACAAGGACATGCTAAGTAAACTCTTTTTAGTAAAGGAAGCTATCCTGTCAGAATGTCAAAAAAAGCATTAAATAATGCCCACGAACTATTACCTTATCGTGGATAAATTTTTTATTGCACGGCTATGACTGCAAAATGTTGTTTTCAACATGTACTCAATGAGATTTGTTACTTGTGAGCAATTGCTAGTGACTTCTGTTGCATACTTGCATGTACAAAGATGCAGCAAGGATACAATATACATGCATGCCTGTTTCAAATTTCAAGCACAAACTACAGGCATATTATTCCTAAGAGAACTGATCCCTCAAAAACAATCTTCTGGAAAGTGCAACAATTGCCACATCACTAGGTGTGACCTATTGTCAGCCCATGTCACCTGCCCAGTCAGCTCAATGTTCGAAAAAAGCCTGCCACCTTAGGAAACCCCACAACCCGTCGGTGATGAGCTTCTCAACCAGCTCTATGATCCTGGGCCTATTAGCAGGGTGCCATAGACACGGCCAACTCGACCTGAGTCCTCAATAGAGCCAAGTTGCAATATATCAAGAGTTAGCTCACACCATCACTCGCATGTTTTGCAACCATTGTTAGTATGCCAGTTATCTCTGTTTCCCTTAAGCTATCATAGATGATCACGCGTCTTTGCTCCTGATGGACCTCCTTGTGATTTACATTGATTTCTTGATAATTGTCGAACTTCTATATTCACTTCTTATAATTTTCTGGTAGTGATTATTAATCTTCTTTTCCTGTAAAAGATATCATATTTCCTTCAAAATTTGTCAATCGAGCAGAAATGCTAGTCTACTGTTGATACCAGGAGCTATTTTTTAAATTTATGGACAGTACATTGTGTTGGATAAGGTTGCAGCCGTTTTGATAATTTCTTAAATACTACCTCCAGTTGCCTCCCAGGTCTGTCCTTCGATATCCAAATCAAAATGCCATATATTTTAGACTATAAACATTTTCCATTGCTTTTCTGGTTCGGTAGTCTGCCTGTGAGACCATATAGGGTATAGATTTCGCTCCAATATAGTGCATTGCCTTGCATCTTGAACTTTAGTGTACTAGGAAAACAAGCTTACTGAACCTGGAAGTATTAAGTACGTGATGTTCTTGAAAATTCTTCTCTGGCTTTATCAAGTCATCCAAATGTTCAGGGTTATGTCATTTACTCGGTTAGAAAGAAGCTGAGGAAGCAATACATTCATCTGAAAGGGAAACAGATTGAGAAATTGAAGAAATCTGGTGTTGAGGTTTGTTATTTTATAGACTACTTTCAGTCATATTCTCCACTGTTCAATATTAAGCTGACGCGAATTTGTGGATTAGATCACAGATACTATTTTGTCTCCGGAGGTGGCCTTCACAGGAGATACAGCATCAGATTTTTTCCTCGATCCACGTAGTGCTGATGCCTTGAGGGCAAAAGTTCTTATAACTGAGGTAAGGAATCTTATCACCAAAAAGTTTCTTGGTGTGATGTACATTGATGTATGTTCAGGAAATCAACTATCCATTTTGAGGAAAGAAACTATTCAGAATGTATCCATTACCACTTCCAATAGTTTAGAGGAATCCTGTTTTAATAACCTATTAGCATGCCTACTTGGTAAATATTCTTTAGCAGACATACTAGACGTGCACTTTCAGTTCAAAGTGCAACTATTCTTCATTTGTCCATGGCTTGCAATATCTTAGTACCAACTGGTAATTTTTTTTTTTTTTACAAGAACTTCAAAAATGTAAGTTCCAGTAGAATGAAGTCCATTGTGCCACAAATAGAAATCCTGAGCACTCAACCAGTGGGTGTTATGCTGTAATTAGATACAGCAATACTACAAGAATGCCATTGCAACCACAATTTTTTGGTTTCTCTCTAATCCACTGAATTATATCAATTCGTTCTGCATTGTTTCGCTATACACTGAACTATATCAATTCGTTCTGCGTTATGTCCTTTTCTATTAGTTAGGTTCCAATCAGACGTTCTTCCGAAGAAATTATGTTCAGTAATCTAATACATCACTTGATCTGTAAGTCCTCATGTTAGGGATTTGCAAAACATTATAATCTCATGTCTAATGGATGAAAATCATCTCGTGACAGGCGACTTTTCTAGATGAAGGGTTCAGCATTGAGCATGCACGTGAGCATGGTCATACTCATTTATTTGAGGTACGCAGACTCCATGGTATCTTTTTTTTTTTTTCCTTCTTGTTGTAGACCACCCCACCCTCCAAAAAAGAAAAAGATCTATGCCAGTTGCATGGGCCCCACCCACCAACGCTATGTTGCCAAGTCAATTGTATATGAGTGCATTGAAGAGACAGACACATATACACGTATTAATGTTTCAACTGCGTACTTGGAAGTAAGCTCATGTCAATTTACAGACGTGTATTTATCTGATGAAGTAAACATTGGTGCTGCAGATCATAGAGCATGCTCGGTGGATACGGAACAAATCCATTTTGTTGACTCATTTCTCTTCCCGGTATCATATTGAGGTATTTAACTGTAGGAACTTAGCTAATGATGATGTTTTCCAACAAGACTGAATTTAGAGGGAAGTAACTATCAGCTGAATGAGTTAAGCTATCATTACAATCTCTGAAGATTGCGCTATTTTAAGTTTCTGTTAGCTTACATGTGGAAATGTGTAATGCTCTATGATCACTTAGAATGGCGAGGCCTACCTGATGAAATAACATGCCCTTAAGTATCAGTTTAGACTTGCTAGACATCACAAATCAGAAAATGGTTCTGAAATTATCTAAAACGTATGTGCATGCTAGCCTAAACTTCACAAAGGGACTTTAACATTCATGGTGAGGCCTAACTACATGGTTCAAAAACATTTGATATCTCGATTGTTGAGTCCACCGATGCTCATTCCAGTGGCATGGCCACAAATGACGGTATTTTATTTATTTTTTTCGTTCTTCACCCCACTTCGGAAAAGCATGCCGTGGACAGCTCCTTCAGGGGCTGGTGCATATTACTCACCATTGTATTTTTGTGCTCTCAAGAAGCAAAAAAAGAAAAAAAAATCATTGAAGTATTGAAATCGTTTTGTATGGGACTACTCGTCTGTAAAAGTGCCTTAAGAATTGCCTCACGTTATCCCCTTAACATATCAATGATACCATTGCATTACGTGATATTTTCTGCTTTGCAGGACATCCGTGAAGCTGTATCAATGTTGCAGTCGAAGGTTTCAGCCAAAGTGGTTCCTCTAACTGAAGGTTTCAAGTCGAAGTACACGTAGTCTCGACCTACAGGGAGTCAACAAGCTGTATCGAAGTTGTAGTCAAATGCTTACACAAAGTGGTTGCTCTGAGACGAGGCTATAATTTGATGTATATAGTCATGTTAGAGTTCCATTCCTTTCAATTGCTTTCGGCTCAGGTTGACATTTTTCCGACCCTCTCAATGGCATCCTTACCTGTTGTAGCATCTACATGTAATAAATTGTTCCCCATGCCTCTTATTTATCTTCACAGCTTGGTTACTTAGATTAGTTGCTCTACCTTTCCCCAAGAAGATAATGAGTCGCCAAATTTGAAGTCTTTCGCGTTTAAAGAGCAGCAATGATGAAGATCCAAGTCAAAACGATAAAAGTTTCAGTTCGCTACATTAGTCACCCAGACGGCTAATCCACCGAATTATGGAAGCCTTTACCAAAAACTAACTTATCCCTGATGTATTCAAGATATGAATATAGGGCCCAACACACCACACATCTTTTACACAGTTCTCGTGGTGGACATTCTCACTTGCAGGTAGGCAAGAAGGAAACACATCTAATACGCTTTCTGTCAGTGCATCTCTGCAGCTTCTGAACTGACAAGCTGAATATAGCAGACCAAAAGAATCTGGCGACAATGTGATTTTCAAGTGTCCTTGAACCAGAGTCGCAGGAATGACACGTTTATATATAGCTTTTAAGTGGCCGATGCGAACAGCAAGGATGCATTTGTTCCTCCAAAACCAAAGGAGTTTGACAAGACCGCTTTGATTGGCATCTCCATGGAAGCACGCAAAGGCATGAAGCCATCTTTGAAGATCGGATCTGGTTTATTGAGATTGAGGGTTAATGGAGCAATATCCTACAGTAAAGGCCAAACTTAAAATGTTAGTACAGATCTTTTGCTGACAAGCTAGTACAGATTGAGTGCTGACTTGTTTTATTTACAGGGTTACAACAACCAGATCAACTAATTATTTGTGTTTAAGGACATCGGAGTCAGGCCCGTGAACAGATAATTTCTCACGTCTAAGAGAAAAGCTCCCTAACTCGTTATGTTCTAGTGCCTTTTGCAATTTCTATGCCTTGGCCGTATTTCTCTGTGCCAGAAACCATGTGATATTATGACATATATATTAAGCTGTCATGAGCTACATAAACCAAACCGAAATTTGAAACATGCATTCACTTCGATTTATTCAGGCCTTAAAAAAGCCAGTCCACTGCACATGGCTGCCACTTCGTGGGTGTCCAAGGAAATACCCAGATTCCTAGATGTCTAGAAAAGGCTGACAATCTAATAGTGATTTAGCAGTCTCAAACTACCGAAGTAATTAAGAAAATAAGAGAACATCAACCACAGTAAACCATAAGACAAAGAAGTGCTTAGAATATAAACATTCATTGTGAATGAAGCAAGAATTAGATGCTAATAGAATTAATTAAAATATGATATCTTGACATTATAGTTCTTACGTAGTGTATGGCCAGAACTGAAAAAATAGCTTCCACAGATCCAGCTGCTCCAAGAAGATGACCAACAGCACCCTGACATGATCATACATAACAAATGTGATAACATCACCATCAGAAAATTGGCCATTATGGCCAAAAAAACCCATTCTTAGGGATAGGGCCAGTCATATGCACTGTGCAAATTGGGTGTAGAAATCAATTAAATCATGTATGCTTGAAACTGGCCGTTATGCCTTGATGTAGTAATAACATAAAACCTCTAGCCAGTTCTAGAAGGATGGCATAAATAATGTCAGTTCCATATTACGCACTAACAATCTGGAGTTTTGTCAATTACTGATATGAGAGAAATATGCAGAAGATGTTAGATTGGATTAACTTCATGACAGTCCAGGAAAATGGCAAGGAGATAAAAGTAGGGTAGTGAAGGAATACTACTTTCAAGCTGATGTAGCATGCAAATTAACAATATATCCTGCCAATTTGGTTGGAATCAAAGGTGGAAGTGTCTTCACTTGCAATATAGGAGTTAATATTCTCATCTTCTTATATAAATTTACTTACTAAAACCAATAATACCTTCGTGGAAGAAAAGGCCACAGAACCTGATGTTGCATAATCAGAAAATACAGATTTGATTGCATTGGCTTCCACCGCGTCACCTGAATAATATATTTCGGCCGTATGGCCGAGGTCAAACCAGTTTCAGCACATCATATACAGCCAACTGTACCTCCGATCAAAGCACCACGAGGAAGAAAAGACCACAATGACTTACCCAGAGGTGTAGATGTGGCATGGGCATTAATGTAATCCACCTGACTAGGATGTAGACCAGACTGCCATTAAAAAAAAGTAAAAATGTTTATGTCATAGGTGCATGGCCAACATAGAATTAGTTTGAGCACATGAAAGTCAAATGTTACTTAAGTGCCATCAGATATTCAGCCATTTAATGCTGAAAATCAGTCAGGTTTATTTCCCTTTACAATGTTTAATTAAGCGGGAGCAAGGTCAGAGAAAAAATTGGCTCCTATAAGACTCCGGAGTGCATTGACTAAATAGACAGTGGTATAAGAAGTTTCACGTTATATGCATATATCATATCCATGCGTCCTCGAATCTGTATAAAATTGTCACTCTCTGAATTGTTTAAATTGCAACACAATTTTCTTTTGTATATTAAATGATTGGCAATAGTGGAAAGGAAAACAAATAAAGGACAGTACAAAGCAGATGACGACAGTGACAGTGATATTCAAACAAAATTGATCATTAAGCTTGCAGATGAAAAAAGAAACTATTTTAACCACACTCACAATTGTCAACACGTTGGCATCCTCATATCTTGGAGGTGGCCCATGTAAATAGGGAGCTGGTTATGCAATAAACAGGATCAATGTAAGGTGATTACAGGGTCTGGCTGACAAAAAAGAAGGACAAATCATTTATGAATTATTTCTTTGACTTTCTAAATCCCCTTTGATCATACAAATCATTTATGAATTATTTCCTTGACCTTCTAAATCCCCTTTGATCATCCTCGCTAAACAGGATGCCATTGAAGCGCTCAGCTCAAAATCAAGAGCTCTGCACCATAAGGAATGACCCAAGTTTTTAAAGATAGAAAACTAACTATTGTTTATTTATTCATACTCCTATTCTTTAAATGTTTCAATTTAACACAGGACTTGAGGGGCATAGACAATAGGAAACTGCAATTCTTCCAGGAAGATCATCTGAATTACATTATTTCCTCATAATATGCATTGGTCAATATGTCAACAGACCAAATGCTTCATAACAGCCGGAAGTTTGCTTTCTATGTGTTGGATTTGTGAAGGTTCAAGAAGCAAGGCCAGTGTATTACCTGCTTTAAAGCACGAGTCATGGCCAATATGGCACCTCTTCCATCAATCTGTGGCTGAGTAATGTGATATGCATCACCTATACATGGGCACCATATTAAGGAGCCAATATCAGGTCAAAGGACAGGGAAAGTATAGTTGCAGCGCCTAAGTAAGGTACAAAGCAAGACAGCAAACCTGACATGCCGTAACCACGAAGTTCTGCATAAACTTTTGCTCCTCGCTTTTTTGCATGTTCCAGTTCCTAGGTGATAGGTAGAAGAAGAAGATGATGATGATGAAAATTGTCATATTATAGCAGCTAAGAGAACATGAATTCCTCAACAGAAATAAGAAAGATATCAAGTTACCAAGACATGGCATCAGTTGACAAGCAGTGACTGTAGATTACATAGTTTTAATGTATGCACACAACTATATTGAATCAACTTTTGTAAAGTACATCTTTAAAATTCTTCATTCCAGCATTCGATGACTTCGATCATCAGCTTTTACTAGTACAAGGTTGTTTAACTCCCACCAAGCACACTGGTCAACCGAACAAGATTTGTATTAACAAGCCATGCAAACAGTAGAGTTTGACCTGAGTACTGCCTATCCTTATTGGCAATTTGGCAGGATTCTCAAGCATTTGAAGTGGAAGAAGAATGGAATACGGTCTTTTCAGCAATAACAAAGCCGCAATCCAAAAAGAAAACAAGATAAACTGGTGGTGGTTTTCAACAGAGCTGTAATGCATTAGCCTCTTTTGTCCACCTTCTAAGGGCATGCAGCTCCCTTTTGCTAGTTCCTCAATAGAAGTTAGTTCAAGGTCACGTAGCAAGAATGAAGCAAGTTTATATGGACATAGGATAAAACTGATGGAGGTTCAACAGAACTGTATAACCTGAAGTATCTATTTCTCCACCTTCTATGCATTTACTCACTATTATCATCTCCATATTAAGCCAGTTAGGAGATAATTTAAAAAAAAAAGAGAGATTAAGAAATGGATAGATGCCTCAAGAAAAAGGCCAAAGTAAGATACCGCATATCAGAGGACAAAGATATGGTAAGCATAGATGCCATGATCGACCATTTAAAAAAAGCATTAAAGTAAAAGTGACTGTAAATAAGACGACAAACAAGAAAAGAAGTGACTACCTCCAACACCAAGACACCAGAACCTTCGCCTATTCTGGAATTAGAAACGTATCAGCTAAATTCAGCATTAAGAATTACGCTTAAAAATTATACCTATACTGGTGATAGACTTACACAAATCCATCTCGATCACAATCAAAAGGCCGTGAGGCTTCTTCAGGCATAGAATTGTACTTTGTAGTCAAAGCCCTTGACCTACATAGACAAATACAAGTCCTAATAAGCTGATGACGTTACAATAACAGTTTTTTTCTTTTGGCTTTTTTTTACTAGACCAATTAGTTACCATGTTCCTCTTATCTCGCTTCTTCTTACAAACAGATGATAATAGTCACTAATTATTATCGCTTATAGATGACAAATTACGCTAACCAAAAAAAGAACCAAGTAACCATTGTTCAGGCTAATTGCATATGTACATATATGTACCCTCGATCAAATATGAAAAGGATATAAAGAAGGAGAGCCCAAAAATGGTGTGCTCGTTGCCCTTAAATTCATATATTGCTTGAAAAATGTTCGTTTTGTTTCTAAAGGGTCACATTTTCCAAAAATGGAAAAATAAAATCACTGAACATCTGCTACCTCATAACTTATAGTTTCAAGAAGACAGGAACATTTCCCTACACAACTCGTATTTCGCAGCTTCAATGTCAGTTATTTCTTAATTAAAGGTTGCTACTTAATAGTTCACACAAACTATGACAAACGTACATCAATAAGTTCAAAGAGGAGCCAATGGCACACATCATTTTTCCGAAAAGGATAGGCCTCATTTAGAGTAGTATTAGGGGCATAACTTCAAAAAGCATTACCTGCAGAAACCAGCTATAGATAAAGCATCAATGCTTGCCTCTGCCCCACCGGCCACCATAACATCAGCATCTCCAAATTGAATCATCCTTGCAGCATCACCAATAGAATGTGCCCCAGTAGCACAAGCTGTTACTGCAGCATGGTTTGGTCCCTATAAGCAAAATAAAGACTAGAATATGCAACTATATCATACAACACAGGTAATATGGGCACATCTTTTCAATCACCAAGATGAATAATATGACTAGAAAAACGAGATGTACAGTGTGATGAGTCAAAGGCTCATGAAGATGTAAGCATCCAAGCACCAGACAGCAAGTCATGACAAATAAGTTGATGGCCATATGAGGGTCTGAAAGCATGTCCCAATATGCACCCTCACAAGCTCTTGAATACTTTGAATAATTTATATGTGAATGTTACATGCTCACCTGAAATCCATACTTCATGCTGACATGACCAGCTGCCATGTTGATCAATATTCGAGGAATGAAAAATGGACTAAGCCGACGAAGGCGCTGGGGTCAAAAGCAGATAATTGTTACTAATCACGGAGCATCTGTCCTGGAGCCTTGCAAGTTACATGAGTTTTTGAAGACCCTATAGGAGAGATCCAGGAAAGGACGAAGCATAAAAACAAAAAATAATCATCAGGCAGCAAAGGATCTTATAAAAACCAACCTTCTCGCATATCAGTTGTGATGCATCTAATATATCAGCAATGCTTCCAGTTCCCCCACCTATGGAAACTCCCTGATGGATTTCAAGTTAGGTATACACCATATAAGCGTAAACAATGCCAACTTTTTGACACAGAGGATAGAACATTATACTGTCTTCTCTTTCTCCTCCTGATCTGTGGGCAACCAACTTGCATCTCTAAGAGCTTCATCAGTGGCACATAGTGCATAAGCAATAAACCTTGCAATTGACCTATGATCCTGCGATAGTAAAGTTGTTCATAAACACTCAAAATCAAATCTTAGTGGCATGACGTTGTAGAGCAAGAGTTGGAAGCACATTTGGACCAGCTAGACCAACCCAAGACCAAATCCAAGACTATCTACTAAGAAGGCTAACATTCAGGCAGCCAAACACCCAATCTTATACCAAAAAAATTTTGCACACGCCCCAGAAGTTCTACAAGTGTCCAACATAGCTCCACAATTGGGACAGTTATTATAGTTGTTTAGATCTTAGTAGCAGGAAAATCCTAATATGGTGACGCTTCTCTCTCAGAAACTCACTTTCGCGATCCCAAGTTAAGAGCTCCATGGGATCTCATCCCAAGCTAATATGGGAACTCGATCCCGTCAGCTGGACAAGGATGCATCAAGTCCTTTTCAACTCAATTCCTTGTTTCTCTCTTCCTTCAAGTCCTTAAAGCCTCTTTGTCTGTTGTTACTGGCTACCCTCCTCGAGAGAACATAGCTTGTCAATCAGTGCTCTCTCTCTCTCTCTCTCTCTCATTCTCTCCCTCTCTCTCTCCCTCTCTCTCTCTCTCTCTCTCTCTCTCTCTCTCTCTCTCTTGTAAACTATACTACACAAATGGTAATACTCTTTTAAACATTTAGTTATTCAAGCCGCTCCCAACCTTAGATTCTTCCAGGTGCTTACGCTCCCCCGCCCCCGCTTTGTGCAACTAAGGTTTAGATCTCCCCATTTAAGGTAGATTTTCACTATTGCCAATGAAATACTACTCAATCTCTTTGTGGTTGTGATTTTGCATCACTTGTTTTATTTGCTTTCGCCACATTACATAAGCAACAGAGTAAATGTGCTTAATGTTAGAAAGATAAAGCCTCAGCTATAATTTAAATCATGATAAAGCTCCTTGATTAGTAGCAACATTTCTTACAAAAATTCCACGTGTAGCTATCAAGTGAGCTACACTTTTGATGTCATCTAAAGACATGCGCAAAAGGCAAGGAACTGCGTTAGTAAGATTCAAGACATTTCCTGTAAGAGTCATCGCGATCGCAATATCCATAATCCCAACACCATAAATATCTACCGACTTTGTAGACTTGCAACCCACCAACTGGGATGCTACTCTTTTGCAGATTTTGACTCCACGATGAGGTGCTACACTCAGCTCAAGCATTTAACAATAGCATCCGAGTATTTGAGAATACTTAGGTTGCAGTTTGCAACTGTACAAATTGGAGGAAGGCGGCCACCTCTACTCCTGATTGAATTGAAGTAGTAAAATGTCAACTAAATGACAAGATACAGCAAAGTCATAGATTAATATGCAGATATCAATAGCCTTTATTCAGCATCTAAATTTCGCATCACGTGACATTACACATACACCCTTTATTATGTTGTAATTTTCCCTGAATCTTTTTGCATACACGTATACATTCGAATTGAACTCACATAGCTACTACAGAATACATAGGTAGCGTTTGACAGCTCAATCTAGGGTAAAAACGAGTAAAGTCAATGTTTACATGTATAGGAATCGCACAAAGCCAAAGGACATTTGCAGTTACATTTGGATGAGAACAAGAGTACCTTGGAAGTGAGCCAGAGCTCCTCGTTGAACTCGCCAGGTCCAGCTCCACACGGCACAGTCGCAGCCACTTTCGAGGTCAACTGCTCGAACGCGTGCGTCTGCGTGTCCCTATCGAACGCATTCATCTTCAGATCCTCAATAGTCACTGCCCTAACTCCGCATTCTCCGCCTATCAGGCGCTTCCACGTGGTCTCTACGCCGCACCCTAGCGGCGTGACCAGCCCTAGACCTGCAAACGATCGCATATGGTGAAAAATTGAAGTTCAATTGCCGAGCAAGTGTAGATGGTGGATAAGTGTGAGAGAATGGGGAGTATATTTTTACCGGTGACGACGACTCTACGAGGGGGGGCGGCGGGAGGGGGGTCGAAGGCGGCGAGTTTGGAGGAAGAAGATGAGATTGAACGGCGGTGGAAGCGGTGACTGGCGGGGATGAGTTTAGACCAGTGACGCCCGTTCATGGCTTCAGAGAATTGCTAGTCCTGACTCCTGAGTGTGAGTTTTGTAGGTCTTTGTTACAGAATATCAGTGCAACAATGGGGTTTATCAAGTTTTTCGTCCCCAAGTGATCATTTTCTTCTTCTTCTTCAAATTTTTTTTTTTTTTTTTTTTGAAATAGAAACTATTTTAAATATAGTTTGCAACTTTGAGAATAAAAGGAAATGGGATTCCTCCTCCGTCTGAATAACAAATTCACCACAAATCTTCTATATTCAGTCATTTTACAAAATTAGCGTGCGTCGTACAAACACGAAGAGGATGCAGTTTTTTGTATATCTTGAATACTAGTAATATTTTACATAGTAAAATTTTCTTTGTCCGTGATACTGCGATAACATTAGCGGAGTATGTTATAATACGTTACAAAAGTCAAGTGTCACGTGGAAACATTACTGCTTCATGTGCTGACATAGCTTTCAGCATGATCTGCATTGCATTTCTTGGACACATCAGGGACCAGAAAAAAAAAAAAACAAAAAAAATCTTAGCATGGTCTCATATTACTACGAACAAATTTTGGTTGCTAGCAAGTTGTAGGAATCTTTGTCCAACCCCATGTATAGTGACAATTAATAGTTTATAAATATTTTTATTGACTTTTCTGTTAGTACTTTAAGCGATAATTTTTAACAACAGTTTTTTAGCGTCACTGAATAAAAGTCACTAAAAATATCTAGAGACCATTAATTATTGCTATATGAAAGATAGAAAAAGATTCTTTTAATTAGGGTAGCAGACTACTCCTACTCCTCCATGGACTTGTCTTCTTAAAAGAGAGTAGCGTCGAGATTTACCTTATAGATTGCGGAGGTGGTCAATTCCATTTGATGGTTGTTTGTTGTATGTGAACCTCTTGAGCTTTTGGAAAGTTGTCCAAAAATCTAAGGGCGCGTACGTTTACGCAATTTGTTTTCGTGTTTTGTATTTTTTTTTGTTTTCCAAATTCTAGTATTCAATTCTAAAATCGGACTGTGTACTTTTATTTTTTTTCTGTATCTTCTTTTTTCAGTTTTTCTGTACGTTTACTCTTTTTACTTTTATTTTCACCAGATATATTCTTGTATGTTCCCACATCTGTGTCCCCCCTTTTTCCCTTCCCCTTCTTCCCTTTCCCCTTCACTAGTGTTTGGTGCCGGCAGTGATTCATCGAAACCACCAGAGGGAACGCCGCTACCGCACGGGGTCAATATCCTAACAGGTCACCTCACCCCACGGTTCAAAACATTAACAAGCCGATCAATGGCGTCGTATGCTGTCACCGTTGCAGGTCAATGTTCGCAACAAGGTTGCTGCCGCCACAACACTCCATAGCTTGCCGGCGACAGAATCAGTCAATCCCATCACTGTTGAAATTGCAACACCATTGTGAGGGGCCAGCCACCACGAGGGCCACCGCGAGCAGCACCTCTATTCACCACGGCCATCGTAGAGCCGTCGTCACAGAAAGATGCCTTAACAGCGCTGCCGCCCAAAGGTTGAAGCCTTAACGGCTGGCCGTCCACTGCCGGTAAGAGGTCGGTGCTACGCATACCAACGGACTGCCACCCATCCAGAGATCTATGCCGATGACGCTGTCAGTAGAGGTTGATTTACAAGGGGCGGATCTTGAAGGACGACCAAACCCATCTATCATCAGTATCATCAGAGAGAGAGAGAGCTAGCCAGCAGAGAAAGGAGACAGAGATGGTATTCTCTGACAAGAGAATACGAATTGTGGAAAAAAGGTGAAAACACATTTTTCGCTACTATTTGGATTTTTTTTATCCAAAACAGAACTGAAAAAGATAAAAGTACACGGAAAAATGTATATTTTTTATCATCATTACAAAAATGAAAACAAAATTTGGTAAACGTACGCACCCTAAAGTTTCGGTGTAGATATCTAAGGCTGGTTTTTGAAAGCCAATGTAAATTTTATCATTTATGCTCTTCCACAACGACCAACACAAACAGTCCTTTGCATCCGGCTTTTCATCCATCTCCACCCACCGTAAACCTTCCAAAATCATTTTTTGACAATTCGTAAGCTTAAATCGGACCAACGGCCCAAAGCCGTCGTGCTAGATGACATTCTTTTTATATGTTGTCTCCTTTTATTTCCCACAAACTCTAATAAAATCTCCAGTGATGTGCTCAGGTCGGAATTACTTGGCAGTGTACCGAGACGCTCTCCATCCAAAGACTTTTACTTTGGCTAGTAGAACTCGAGCTAGAATGCTGCACCGCCATGGAAAGTTCCACTTGAAGCTTGAGTTACAGCTTCCTTCTCCCTTCTAATAACCCCTCTCAACAAGAATTTTTTGGTCCATAATCAGTAGCATGTACGCAATTTTAACCGAGAAACAATCCGTTTGGTTGTAATTCCAAGTAAGGCTTATACTCTTCGGCTGTGTTTGGCGCGCGGGATAAGATCCCGGATAGGATAAAAATAATCCTATCCGGCGTTTGGACGTGCACTTTAGTCCCCGGATAAGGTACCCTTGGACTTGTTTTATCCCCCTTGAGTGGGATAAAATAATACCTGGGGGGGGGGGGAGGTATAAAATTAGTCCAGATCATGTCGGACTAAAATGAATGGGACCCGCCCCACTTTTCTTCCTCTTTCCCTTCAACGCCATATATACATATACAATGTATATATACATATACATTGCGGGTGTGTATATATATATATATATATACACATATATATATATATATACACACACATATATATATATACATTATATATATATATATATACACCTATATACATATACATATATACACCTATATACATATAGATATACATATATATATATACACATATACATATACATATACATATATACATATACATATATACACCTATATACATATACATATATACACCTATATACATATATATATATATATATATATATATATATACACCTATATACACCTATATATACACCTATATACACATGTATATATACCTATATACACCTATATATATATATATACCTATATATATACCTATATATACACCTATATACCTATATATACACCTATATACCTATATATATACATATATATACCTATATACATATATACACCTATATACATATATATATATATATATATATATATGTATATATACATATATATATATATATATACACCTATATACCTATATATCCACCTATATACCTATATATATACATATATAGACCTATATACCTATATATATACATATATATACCTATATACATATATACACCTATATATATATATGTATGTATAAATATATATATACACCTATATACCTATATATGTATATACACCTATATACATATATATATATATATATATATATATATATATATATATAATGTATCTATACCTACGTATATATATATACCTATGTATATATATATATATATATATGTATATATATATATATGTATATTAATATAAATCTATATAGGTATATATATACATATATATATATACACATATATATATATATATATAAACACATATATACATATACATATATATCTATATATACATATATATATATAACTTTGTAAATTGCATATCTGACTTATAATCCGGACTTGGTCCAAACGCTGGATAGGATTTCTTGCTTATCCGGTCTTATCCGACGGTATAGCTTGTCCGACCTTATCCGCCCTTATCCTGTCCTTTTCCTTATCCATATCCTTGTCGCCAAACGCAGCCTTCATGTACAGCTTCCCAGATTTAGGTTTCTGACCAATCTTGCTTCATCCGGCCCAAGAATATTGTTTATTAGCTTAATGTTCCATTGCTTCAAATCTGTACTTCCAAGTTTTGCCTTGAAAAAATCTTCCTCTCGAAAGTATCTTTGAGCTTGGGACCTTGGAAAACAGTCAATTTCTGGTGGTGCGTAGCCTTCATGCTTGCTTCGCCAAGAGTGCCGTGTTAAAACCCCCAAATCCTTGAATCTGATTTTACCTTTCTATTTCCTCGTGCACAATTTACTCCAAGTTTGTCCAGTGGATTTTTGCTTTCAAATCGGAAAAATCACAACAAAAATTTGTTGTAATTGATTCAAGCTCGCTCATGAGAAACATAATCCGCGTATTTTCCTCTTAAAATTTGATTACGACATCAGGTTCATGCGTAGATTAAAGAGGCGGATGAAACGTTGCAAGTGGAGCCATGGTGGTAAAAAGGAGCGCCGGTGATTATTCAAAATGTATCCAACTATGTAAGAGATGTCAAAATTTTGACTACTAACCGTGCCGTGGGATATTGAGATATCGTTATAATATCAGAAAAGTAATGACTAATACTATAAAATACTGTAGAATTTTGTGGGTCTATTTTCTCATTGCCAACTATTTTTATCAGAACAAATCGATGCAAACCCAATAAAACAATTTATAATTAAACCTATGACACTCAGTTTAATTCATTCACGTGCTTGGTCCATTCAAAAGATGACCACACGTGAGGGGGTGTATTGAGATATCAATCTCACAACCAAAAAAGAATGACTAATATTACAATAGATAAGCCTTGTCGATCTCTTCCTTCATTACCAATTGATTTTGAATTGAGTGATTGCACATAAGAAGGTTGTTGCAACCTTGGCGCATTGGCAATTAATGATCGTTAAATACTTTTAGTGACTTTTATTTAGTGACGCAAAAAGTGCTGCTAAGAAATATCGCTAAAAACAGTATAAAAGGTCACTAACTATATATAACGTCAATTAATATTGGTATACGAGAGATATGGTAGCAGTAAAAGTTTATCCATCAAATCTTTGACGTTTAGGACTGTCAAATCAAGATGAGACGAGGAGGTGTTGTGACAAAATAAGGGCATATGAGGCGCCTCAAAATTAGTGTAGCTCACATCAAGTTTAAATACAACTTCCTAGACAAAGTGACATACAACGTCAAAACTGAGTAAACATATCATCATCGATCTTTTGCTAATGGGTGCTTGAGAGCCCCCGTCTTCGATAAGTACGTAACTTTTCGACGTGCATGAATCTTTCTCCTAAGTTTCAGTAATCTACAAAGATTTGGAACATCATCATTGAAGATCACCTTAAGTGCCATGTAAGAAAAGGAATTGATTTCCTTGAGTTGTTGCGTCTATTACCTTCCCTACCGTAACTAAGTTTTTACTTTAAATTCGAGGTCCAAGTTCGAGATCCATGCAATCCCTTTGAGAAATTGGTCAAATAAAAACCTAGTCCAATCCACCTATTCAGTGGATAAACAAAATACATCACTATGCCACACTTTGATAACGACACCATGATTTGTCTTCAAGGACCAATCACCATGAATGCAAATTATTATTGGTTAAGAAAACTCTCGCAACTTTTTGAAGTCTTTATCGTGTGTGTGAGACCGATAGCTCATCGGATATCTTGCTTAATTTGACCCAACGTCTATTAACTGTCAGACATTTTAAGTGCCAATCACGAACCGCCATTAATGCATAGTGTTACTAGCTAGAAAACTGTGGCGACTTTACGAAGTCCGTGTCGTATCTGAGTATGTAAGTTGATTATATATCGGTACTACTTCACCCTAACGCTTTTTAACCGTCAGAATATCTTTCAAAAATTGACCGAACGCTTATTAACTCTCAAATATTTTAACGCCAATTCCTGATCACCATTAAGGCATATTATTGGCGCCAATCGCCATTAACGCACAATATTGTTGGCTAGAAAACTGTGACATCTTTGTGACTTCGATGTCGTGTCTGAGTATTTTCAGTTGATTAGACCTCACTCTCACGTCAATGCAATACTTTTCAACTGTCAAATCTTTTACGTTTATGATAATCAGACGACAAGATAATTTGCTTATGTATTGAATTTAGCATGATAAAATCTTTATGTTTCCTCATCGATAGAAGTCGATAATAACTAAATCTACTTTTCACGTTTGCGATCTAATAATTTTCTTGATACTCAGAACTCGATGAAGAACTCTACCGGCAAAACAACTTAGGATTGATCCGATCAAAACAAGCCTACTTAAGTAGATCATGCCAGAAAAAAGGAAATATGGGCTTTGATCCTTGATCGTCATCCTCCCTCAACTATATATACAAATACATACACAAGTTTTCTCTTTTGGTAATATACACAAGTTTATAATCCTATTATTTCCAAAAAATGAAAAAAAGTAAAAAAATAAACTCCTGCTTCAACCCAAGACAACAAAGATCTTTCTTGTTAGTTCCTACTGCCACTCCCGTTTACACATAATTTGCACCCAATCTCCAGTCAGTCTTTAAACGGATCCTTTTAACAACTCATGCATGATGTACCCCAGGCTTTATCCCCTATAAATTGATCTGGGTCTGCATAATCTTGAACTTTAGTGGGCTAATCATCATCTGGGTCTCTTTTCAGCAATCAGAGAGAGATATAGAGAGAGAAATGAGGAAGAGGGAGAGAGAGAACCCTTGTGGGGTTTGTGGGCACTACCACAAGTACGAGGAAGGGGAGGTTTGCGGGATTTGCGGCCACCGGATGCCGGTTGGATCGGAGCAACCCGCCTTCTCCGTCAGCGCCTTCCCGTCGGAAATTTTGTCGGAATTTCTCTACCTTGGCAGCTACGACAACGCTTCCAGGGCCGAGCTTCTCAAGACCCAAGGCATTTCTCGTGTTCTCAATGTGAGCCACTTTCTCTCCCTAATCCAAGAGCAGTTGATTTGATTGATCAAGTTGTTGGTATTGTAGACATGTTATGTGCTGTAGTTGGTGACTTAATTTGATGTAAATTTTGATTGATTCTGCTCTTTGTATAGGTTTCTGATTGGGATTAGTAGGAGATTTATGGGTTTTTGGCGGTTCTTGAATGAATCTTCATTGGTTGTGCAAATGTTATCTAGTCTTTACACTTTAGAGGAATTCTTGGCTTTGATACTTGGTTGCAGTCGATTGCATGTCAAAGTTTCTCTTTTGGGTCTTTGCAGGGAGTCATGTTATAGATAGTTACTCCCCGCATTCTATAACCTTTGTCCCATTTGACTCTTCAGAATGGAATGTGAACATGTAAATGTCGACTATACGCCTTGATTCCAACCTAGTTTGATTTGCCTAACAATTGTTATCAGATCTTTAAATACTATTCGAGTTCAATCCCATATTTAGATGTTTTAATTATGTCCTAGATTTTTGCAAAAGTCGAAGGGGACAACAGTTTGAAACAGGGAGTATAGCTTCTCTAATGCAAAAGAGCAATGCGTTGTTGATTCTTGAATTGAATGTGGTCTAGTACGGTCAATGGTCACCAGATATGTGATCATCAATGAATAAATCATGCGACTTTTCTTTCTGTCTAGCTAGAGTACACCTAGACATTGAACATGAAATTGTTGTCATGGCTTATTATTTAGCTTAAAGAAATGATGGATTTGGAATTTAAGACGTGTAAAGCCTTTTGGAATCAGTGTTCGCCTTCAGATTCTTTCGAGGTGATAGGTTGTTCTTTACCTTTGGATGTACGTGTGGGGCCTTTCGGCGTGAATGACTCACTTTATACATTCAGGTTTTCATTTGCACGTGCAAGAAAAAAGGTTACCGATTTTAAAAAGTTAGAGTTACCAATTGAAAAAAAGGAAGTTGTCTACTAGACATTTCCAATACTTACCTTTTTTGTGCCAAGGTTTGTCAGTGCCACTTGTCGCAGAAATAGGCATGTTACGCCGGATCAGTTTATGTGTCTTATACAACATATTGTCAAAAGGATACCCTGTTGTGTGGACTTCTCATCTTTTATTTTTGGCTTCTTCTTAATGTCCAGTTAAGAATGTATTCATTATCGATTGGATAGGAAATATTAGTAATCTCGCTTCTTTTGATTTTCCTTTTCTATTGAGACTCCAACACAAGGAAGGAAATCTCTAGAAGTTCTAGGCATCAGCCTACTGATAAAAGAAACAGTTCTATGTCCTACCTAGTTCTCCCTAGATGCTATCCGAATACTAGCAAAATATATCAACACTCTCACCTTCAGCATTGTAATTTTCTTCCTCTTCCTTACAATTCCTCCAGTGAATATCCTGGTTCACCCCTAACACCAAGCAAAGGAGGTCCAAGGCCCTAAAACATCTGAAGCAAGCATTATGGTTAGAAACAGTTCTATGTCTTACCCAAGAAGTACAAATAATTAAAGGTTTCCAGATCTCCTAGATGCTAGCACAATATATCAACACTTTCACCATCAGCTTTAGAAAGAAAGACCAGTCCAAAAAAATTCTTCTTTCTCTTCCTCAAAATTTTCTCCAATGAAAATCCCCATTCACCACTAACACTGAGTAAAGGAGGACCGAGGGCCTAAAACATCTGAAGCTAGCACGGTGGTTAGATGCTTTGATTCATGACTTGAAAACTTGATTGACAAACCTCTCAAATACACATTGTTAAGTTGAGCCTCTTGTGCTTACTAATCTGTGGCTATCTAGTTGAATTAGCAGGTTCCATCCTTAGGGTATAAAGATCTTGATCTTTCCCTGTGAAAAGCTCCAGAAGCAGCAAAGAGCTCCCCACTTACTTCTGCTATGTTTTCAATTGCCAAAGGAATCTTCCTGGATGCTTGTGCTATGAACTTTTAGTTCTGAATTTAGCGTTGGTTGCATAGCAGTTGAAGCGGTGATTTCACAACATATTATGTGATGTGCATCTTAAGTTTGATTTCCGAGCGAATGTCGTTTTGGGCGGGTGTTGTTTACTCAGTTATGTTAAACAAGATACAAGTTTCAGAAGATGTTAGCAACTCTCTCTTCCTCTCTATGTATCTGCATGCGCGTGGCTCTTTTTCCTTTAAAATGCAAGGAAAAAGTAGTTCTGTAGTTGATTGGTGGATTGTCTTGAGGCGAATTCTAATATTGATGCTAAAGGAGCAATATTTTGACGTAAGCTATTTACTTTTTCTACTAGTTGAGAATTGGTAATTGGTTATTTGAAAGACTTGTTTATTCTTCTGAAGCTGCGAGCCTAGGCTTCGGCCCAATATAAATGGTGAATATGCTTGAGCACTCGCATCATTAGTTCTAAATTACTAATTCCTTTACTTGACGTACATATCATTGCATCATGTTGTATATTATGCAATTTAGTCTAAGTAATCCTTTATTCTTTCGAAATTTTAGTGTGTTGACTTATTTTCTAATCTTTGTGCCATTTTGTTTATAAGTTGCTTGTATCCGGTACTGGTCTTTCTATCATACTTTTCCATCAGTGAAAATATTTGATTGTTATTGTATAAAAGCAAGTGCCTAAGACATTTATATTGGTGATGTTGTCAATGTGCAGACTGTACCAGCTTGTCAAAATCTCTACAAGAACTCTTTTACTTATCATTGCCTCCAAGAGGAGAAAAAATTGCCATTTGATGATGCCATCCAATTTCTAGGTTTGTATCTTTGGCTTTTATGTTGTGAACTGAAACTTGCTACTATATGTGCTGCTTTTGCTATAGAGTTGGACAAAGAATCTATTTAGAAAGGCCGGACTAGTGCACTAGGCTCCGGTCATGTAACATCTTGATGCAAAGTAATAAATCTATGGATTGAACTCGCTTAGAATTATCCTCATGGTTGGGATGAAACATTTTGAACTAGCAAACCAGTTTCTCCAGTGCGCATGTGAGTAAAGACTGCTGAGGAGGTGAAAATCAGGTTGATTTTCATGAGCTTAGTTGGTTTAGTGTTACCAACCAAATAAATTTTAACATTTATTGGTGAGGATTGGAACCCGTAACTCTACGGTTGCCAGTTCTGTTTAATAGACGCTTTTACAATCTCACTCGAATCGGCCAAGAAGATCGAGGCGCAAATAGATCGTTGGTTGCCGGCAGGCCCTATGGTGTCCACTGAAACCACAAAAAGTGATCCTGATTGCCATGACTCATCTCAAAAGAGAATTTCACAGTATCTTGATGCATGCACCAAGCTGCTGGAGACCAGCTTACCCCTCGTCGATCAGGGCTCTTGAATTCAGCTATCTTTGTGAACTAGCAACTCTGTTGGTGGCTCACTAAGTGATATCTGTAGCATGCATAGACGAAGAAATGGGTTTATGCCTATAAGGTCAAGTATTTAACTAATTGCCATTGATTTAAATGACAAATTTAACCCAATGTTATCTCCTGAAAATATAAGGGTTGTTTTCAGAAAAATATTATCTTTGTTCTAAACTATTTTCTCATTGCCTAACTCTGAAGTGGTCTATATGACCCATATTCTTTCGCATATGGTGTTTAGTAGTCAATGTGGAATAAGAGCTGGTATTGCTGATTGTGGATTCCTTAATCACTCACTATTGCTTTGAAGTTGATTAATTGTTTCTAGTTGAAGTTTAAATTGCTAACTATTTGAAAAAATGTTTCCTGTTGTAACTGGGGAAGTATAATTTGATATCTTAATTTTTTGCAGAGCAATGTGAAAGGGATAGGGCTCGTGTTCTTGTTCACTGCATGTCAGGAAAAAATAGGTAAACTTTTTAGGCAAATTGGTGTGTATACTTTTGTATGCGGCGTTGGGTTTACATGTGAATGTCGATGACAGACGTTTTTTTACTTGGGTAAACCTGTGAAGGTTTTACAACACACTAACACGCACGCACTCACATTATTTTCGGGTCAACTTATTCGTGCATGGATTGCCCTCTGTAGAGTGCTAATAAAGTTGGTAATGATGTCGAATATGACAGCCTTTGCACGTAGGTTGTGGTTATCTATGTAACCATAGCTTCTTCAAATATATTGTTGATGATTGAATTTATCAAGCAGACCAAAATGCCCTAGTAAGTGGGGGCAACCAAGAATTACTTAAACACAAGTATATTTAACTTCTCTGTTCGTTCTTAAAGGGATTATATTACTGATTCAAGCTCATTTTGTGGACAACTAGTTAACTACTGAACATTGTGCGTTGGCGTTCTGATTCATCTACATTTTGCAGGTCGCCAGCTGTTGTGATTGCTTACTTGATGAAGAGCAAAGGGTGGAGGCTTGGCCAGAGTTATCAGTGGGTTAAAGAGCGGAGACCGTCTGTTGAATTATCTCAAGGTCTGTAGATACCTGCCTATTTTCCCAAACTACATTGTAGAAAGGTTTACTTGCATAGAAATTGCTTGCCGGGGGGTAGGGAGGGGGCAATTTTTTTTTTGAATAACCTATGGATCAAGGGAGCTATCCATGGATACAAGTCATGGAGAAGTTCTCAGGGTGTGTGCTTATAGGCAGATAGGAAGACCATGAATACTTTATTAATTCTGGTTAAATTACTGTGATTGTGTTGTTTTGGGATGAGAGGTTAGGGATTATAGGGCTGCCAATGTTCCTCATCTTCTTTGAATGGCAAGGGTATGCTGGATATGACATCAGCTTGAAGGACTTGTTTTGGTGTTGAAAACTAAAATTTGTGGTAGAATTTGCTAAACGGCCAAAATCTTATGTGGTTAGATTTATGAAAATAACTCCCCCCCCCCACTTCGTCCCCCGCCCAAAAAAAAAGAAAGAGAAAAAAACCCCCAAAGTTCCCTAGGAGGGTTGGTAGAACCATTTATTCAGGTTGTCTGACATCTATTTTCAATTATAGCCGTCTACCAGCAATTACAGGAATATGAGCAGAAGATATTTGGGCCTATTGAGAACATTATCCCAGTATTGCCAAGCTTCTCATCTACAGGTGCGCCGTCTTTCAGCTTTGGCTTCCCGAAGCCTAATGATCCGGTTACTGTCCCCGCATTCAACGGTACTGGTGGAACTTCCATTTTTGCCCGTCCAGACCTTCCTCCACATGAGTTTACTTTTGGAGCTGGCCAGACTCCGAGTCCACCCAACCCGAATAGCAGCGATGTTGCCATGGATGGCTCTTGATATTCTTGTGCTTGATTACATTCATTTACAAACCGTTGTTCAAAAGTCAATGAGTCACTGACTTAAACGAGTCTATAGCTGAAGTTTTGAATGTAGAATGGGAAACAAAAATGCTCTTATGATTTCTTGCTTCGTTAGACCATTCCCTTTGTTGAAATATATATGAGGATCTTTTTCTTTTTCTTTTTCATTTTACATGAGATTCTTTTTTATATTCTCTTCCCGTGTTCGGTGAAATTCCAGGAGAGGACCAAGGCCCTCATTGTAATACCTATCTAGCGGTGATATGGATCATCTGCAGTAGCGCAAATTACTGCAGACGTGAAGTTCTCCGATCTGCTAATGAATCCCATCGTATAACAACTCCCTTAGCTCCTCTTATTATCACATCACCGCTCTTTCATCCAATAGTTTCGGGACCAATGATCTGGGATCACGCAAAATTTGCTCCCGATCTGCCATAGGATCTGCCCTAAAATAGGATCGATAGGAACCGAAAAAAGAATCCCTGTACGCTGTTGTTCGGGGGTAACGAACCTTCTACATTTTCTCCTCTCGCTGGAGTTCTTTGGTTTGTGTTAGTATTGGTCTTCAATATTTGTGCTTGAAAAACATGGCGTGAGCCGCTGATGATGAAGGTTAGAGATTATGTAGCTCCAATTATTGAAGACTCGGTCGTCCTTTCCTCACGTTCCCAATTTTCTCAATGTACCTGGACATCTGACCTAGTTCCATTGTACCTGGACAACAAACATGCCTATTTTCCTTTTCTTGGTGTTATTTTTCTCTCATTTTTGTCTGCTTTTTTCCCCACGTGTGTTTTGTTGCGCAAGGTCTTGGTTTCAAATTTTTCTGCATGCAAATTCGTTCCCCGTTGTATGAGTACAATATGCACTCTTTTCCTAATGGACTTGGTTTAGTGCACCTTCATTTGTTTCTCATTGATTTGTATCTTAATATGTAATAAAGGGATTGCACGTAAGGTGAGAGTGAAGAAGTGCGTATGATTCATATTAGATCTGACCAACTAGCCATCCTACCTCCTCTGCGTTCTTGATAGCCCGTTTTATACTATTGAGACTCATTCTCTCCTGACTGGAACTTTTACCGAATACATTTAACTTTAGAAAACAAATATACCATGTTAAAGCCTAACTGGTCAATATATTTGAGGTGACGTGTCGTGTACAAGCCTAACAAATCAAAATAGGAGCCGAGAATGGTCGCTTAATTTGTTGTTACCAGGCCTAAGCATTTACAAGTTAACACGTGTTCTTAATCTCAAAGGGTGGGAGAGAGTTTAGCGAGTTCTTAAATCGTAAAAGTTAAGTGAACCACTTGAGCCAATGCCACGAGTTGATAACATTTTGGAATGAAGACAATCTGCCAAGATGATTTTTCCTACAGAGCGCGAGTTGGCCTTCCAATATAAATCTAGCAAAAAAGGTCATAATTGCGAACACAACGCAAAACAACTTCGTTGGCTATTATGTATCCCGAAGCAAGATAAGTGGTTACACTATAGCAGTTTTAGACGTGTCCGTCACGCTCCGAGACAATTTATCAGGATCTTGAGAGCCAACTAGCTAGGAGAAGTGTGTTAAAGGTAACATGGAATCAAAGTTAAGCTTTGATTAATACTGCAGCATATTCGTAAAAAAAATTCGGTAATATGCTAAAGAAATTCCAAAGGTCCAGCATATTCTTATCAAAGTACAAAGGAATCAAAATAATTTGTTGGATAGCATACAAAATTCAAGTGGCTGCATCGATGATGATGCATAACTATATATTAAATAATAATAACTAGCTTACACCAAAGATGAGAAGGGATCAAACTGCTTCATTATTTGAGGGAGCCCGGAAGTTTTTTTATAAAAAAGTTGATAAACTTCTCTTCTTTTGGAGCTTCTACTTTACCATCGTGTATAACGTGACAAATATGTCTCAGTACAACCCCTTTTTTATCAACAATATAACTGAAGCATCTTTTTTGGGATAATAACCGTTTTAATCTGTTTTAAACATAATCAAGTAAAATTAATTGAAAATAGCGGAAGTAATTTGAATAAAAAAATGCTGAAAGTAGGTCTAAAATAGCAAATTTTCTTAAATAGTTTATTTAAGAATATAAGTGGGGAATTGCATGTTTATTTAGTCAAATTAGATTCTCCCAAGCTGATTAAAAATTTATTTTGAATATTTTAAAATTTAATATTTATTGGTCAAATCAGATTCTCCAAAGCTAATTAAATCAGAATCCTAAGAAACAAAAAATCTTAATTTAATCCGTTGTGAGCATTTTAAAGCTGATTTAACTAACTTACTTTTTTGTCAAACGCTCGAACACCTGATATAATCTGAATTTAGTAAGAATTAGGCCCTGTTTGTTTCACGGAAAATGCTTCACGAAAAACGCTTTTCTAGAATATGCTTTCCGGAAAATAGCATTTCCTGAAAATATTTTTAAGAATAATTTCATTTTTGTTAATTGAGTGTTGTGCAATGATACAAATATATATACAAAAAAAAATGCTTGTTTTCACTGTTTGGGCATTGTTGTGTGTGTGGGTGAGTAGGAGGGGTCTGTGTATATGTGTGTAGGTAGTGGATGGGTGTGTGTGGGGGGGGGGGGGGGGGGCATTTGTATGTGTGTGTGTCTGCGGGCGTGGGTGGGTGGGTGGGTGAGGGGTGTGTATGTGTGTGTCGGTGTGTGGGTGTGTGCGTGTGTGTGTGTTTGTGTGTGTCGGCGTGTGTTGTGCGTGCGTGCGCGCGCGTACGCGCACGCATGTGTGTTTTGGGGTGTGTGAGTGTGTTTAGTGGTCCGAAAAATGACTTACGAAATTTTAATCGGTAAGTAATTTTTCGGCATTTTGTTCCTCAAAAGTGTGATTGGAAATCATTTTCTATTGAAAAATTTTATGCACGAACCAAACACCGGAAAATGCGAAAAATATTTTTCGGAAAATGATTTTCAGGCACCAAACACCGAAAAATGCAGAAAACCTTTTCTGAAAAACGATTTTCGTGAAACAAAAAAGGCCGTGGGGGTGCCCCATAGCCCCTGACCACAAAACCAGTCTGGGGTTTGGCGTCGTGACCTTCACGTGCTTGATCCATGGGTTTCACCAAACTTGAGCTCATCAAATTGCATCTAAATAATAACTCTGAAAACATGAAGATTACCACAACATAATGAAGGGGTCAATCTGAGTTTGAGCTGACACATTATCTTGAACCCAGTCCGCAAAGATGTCCACATTCAGCAAACACCGTCAACACAGAGCAAAACGGCAAGAGTGACCCAAGTTTAGAGCTTTCAAGTTTCCTCTTCACATCCTTGTCGTCTTCTTCCTTTTTGCCGTTTATTGCCAAACAGTAGCACTTCCAGATGACTCCAAAATGACCTCATTTGATCCACCCTGTATATATATATCTCTTCACTTCAGGAGAACTGCAACTAATCGCAGACAACAATGGCCGTGGTTCCGCTGCGGTTTAAGAGAATCACGGCGGCTTTCGACGACTTGGCTCGTGCCCGGCTGTGCGAGAGCAGCGGAAGCGAGCACTCGGCGGCGGAGAGCTCCGCGGCGGACCTGTCCGACCTGGTGGACTCGTTCTTGGAGAGAGAAGGTAATGAGGTGGAGCTAGGCCATGATGAACATGAAGAGGAGACGGATAAGAAGAAGAAGAAGACGAAGAAGAAAAAGAAAAAGAAAAGTAGTGATGGGGAGGAAGGTGTGGAGCCGGAAAGGTGCAGTTTTGATTCGGAGGCGAAAGAGGTGCTGATGAGTTTGGTTGGTGGTGGCGAGGCGGAGGAGGAAGGTGAAGATGGCCGCGTGAAGCGGATGGTTTGTGCGGAGGTGGAGAAAGCTTGGCGGAGTTTGCTGGACGAAGGGGCCGCGGCAGAGGGCTATAAGCGGCGTGTCATGACCTCGTTGCGGCAGAGAGGCTTTGATGCTGGTGAGTAGCTTAAAACATTGCATTGTCTTTCTTTATTTTTGAAACAAGCACACACTAATTAACCCGTAACCCCAAAAGATTCACAAAATTATGCGATTTCCATGATCATATACGATACTCTCAGACAGTGACTCGGTAGCCATTCTCAATTGAATTTATGCGGAACTAATGCTAAATCATAGCTGCAATTGCATTTTTTCCGACTATAATTGGGACTTAATGGAATTCAGGACAATCTTGCACAAGTACTAAATCATTGCAATAACCCTTTGGAAATCAGGACAATCTTACAAAAGTACTAAATCATTATGGGAGGATGCCTGATGACAACGATTACGCGATGGTGAATTTTTCATTGTTCTATAATGATTGTGTGATTGATTGTGTAACCAGACTTGATTCTTTTGTTTCTGGTTGATGGCAATGCAAATTGTCAATTGCATCAGGAACAAAGGATTACTATGGAAAACTATACTTGTTAGTAACAAAATGACACAAATCTTGTGATCATGCTCTGCAACAGGATTTTTGAGACCATATTTTAAGTTTCTTATTCAAAGTATATAAGCATTGGACGCTGATGAATTTTGAGTCGGGTACTTTCACGCTTATTACAACGTATACTTCGACCTAATATACATATGGGATTCAAAGTATATAAGTATTGGACGCTGATGAATTTTGAGTTTGATACTTTCACGCTTATTACAGCGTATACTTCAAATCCCATATGTATATTAGGTTGGTTATCAAGTCCATTTTAACATCAGATAAACCCCAACTTTTATAGGTCTCTGCAAGTCCCGATGGGAGAAAACAGCGTCGTGCCCTGCCGGAGACTACGAATACGTAGACATCATCGCTTCCGAAACGCGCTACATCGTTGAAGTATCACTCGTCACAGAATTCACCATTGCCCGTCCAACCAAGAACTACAGATCCCTACTGCAAAGCTTCCCTCAAGTTCTTGTGTGCAAAGAGAGCGAGCTGAAGCAGGCGGTGAGAGTGATGTGTTTCGCCATGAGAGAGTCGTTGAAGAAGAGGGACATGCACGTACCACCTTGGAGAAGGAACGGGTACATGCAGTCCAAATGGTTTGGATCGTATAAGCGCACGACCAATGCGGTCTCGCCGAAGGAGGCAAAGCGCGGTGTCGACGATTTGGCCGGAAAAATTCTGGTGGGGTTTGAGTCGCCGGCGGGAGATTATCGCCATTGTAGAGGTGAGATGGTAAATGAAGTTGGGTTGCATGTCGGAAACCTGAGAGCTCTTTTCATGTAAATATTTACCTCCTTGGTCATGATTGTTTGTATTAATTTCTGCCTCCACCTATGTCTATAAATTGTCCTGTCAGTTTCAAAGTTTCAGTCAGTATGTTTTACTTCATTAGGTTATGGGGAATGTATGTTTTCACACCTTTATGTGTGTGTCGTTGCACTGTAATTGTAGTTAGAATAGTGAATTGTTTCCTATGTACTTTTATTTTGTACTCATTTAGGAGCGTGACCAAGAGCAACATAATTTAAATAATAGCCCTTGGTTTGGCTAGCAGAGTTTACTCAACTTGTGATTTCAAAGAATATATGTCCAATTTAATCAATATCATTTAAGCATTTGAATGCGCACAAATTTGAAATATCAATAAGACAAGAGAAGAAACTAAAATATATTTTGTAGCTTGTAGCTTGTATAGTTTGTTGACAAGCATGCAGCTGTAGCTTACTTGCGTCTTAAAGGAGGTACGCGGATTTGTGCTGCTAAGTGGAACCAGACCATTAAACTTGCCATTTGCACTCTCCTAGGGTTCGATAGTCGGGAGTGAGCGAATGACTTGAGTTTACTTTCTAGGAATCTTAACTTTTTTGTTTGAACAAGTGAATTTAATACTTTCTAGACTTTATTTACTGAAAAACTACAACTATATTGAAAGATCAAATAAAAACGAACGTCCTCTCAAGATCAACAACCAAATTACAGAGAATGCTCATGTCATATTGATTATTTTTCATATGAAGATTGAAACTACATTTCTCAAGTTATAAAGTCATACCAAATCATGAGTGCAACTTTTGCCACAATAATCTAGCTGCCAAGGAGTACGCAAAATCACACCAAAAGCGATTTTCAGCCGCACGATCTCTCTCTTCAAATCACTGTGGCTGCTAAAGAGAAACCAGCCACTCTACAAACGAGAGAAAAGCTGTTCTCCAAAGAGAGAAGCGAAAACAGCCCAACAACTGTGAGGAAAGAAGAAGAGAGAAGGAAGAGGGAGTGGGGGTGGCAGGGTCTTTGGCTGATAAAGGAAACACCCCAACCATGGTCGTGGCTTTGTACACTGTGTAAGGTGGTGGGTGGGGTGGGGGGGGGGGGAGTAGGGCTGTAAATGAACAGAGTTGTTCACGAGCAACTCGTAGTTCGTTCCCTAAAAAACTCGTTCATGTTCGTTTGTATATTATATGAACAGAACATGAACAATTTTTTAGAACTCGTTTATTAAACGAACAGAACATGAACATTTAAAAATGTTCACGATTGTGTTCGTGAACATATAGTGTTCGTATAATAAATTAATACTATTATAAGTAAGACATACATAATTATAAATATATCTATGTAAAATAAACTTAGAAAACTTGATAACCTAAAATTAATAAAATTAGCTAAAAGATCTAAGCCCACTTATAAACCAAAATATAAGCCAAGCCCAAGCCCAAGTCCAAAAACAAAACCCCAAACCCTAATGCCCTTATTCTCCCAAACCTATTTCATTTAGTTCTGGCCGCAGCCGTCTTCTCCTTTTCATTTTTAGAATGTCTCTTCTCTCTCTCGCGTCAAACACTCCCTCTCTCTTCTCTCTCTTTCTTTCTCACGCACACACACTAACACACAACAGTCACGGCACCTCCCTAGCTCAGCGGCGCAACCAGAGTCTACTCACGCACAAACCATCACAACGTGGCAGGCACTTCCCAACGTGGTTTGGTTCTTCGTAAAGATCCAGAGGCTCTTCAAAAACTATTGAATCGCTGCATTTCTCGCGATTTGGTCAACAACAATCTGCGAGACCAACCTTTCTGTCATTTTTCATGTTAATTCTTTTGTTTTTTTCCAACTTTGACTGGTTTGAATATTTGAAGTTTCAGATCTGGGTTTTTTTAGTTTTGTTGAACTAGAAAAAGAACGAGCTTACGATGCTCGAGTTCGGTTTATATAGGTTAAACGAACGAACCGAGCTCGAACTTTTGGGTGGTTTCACGAACTGAGTTCGAACGAACATTTCAATCACTTATATGAACTCGAGCCGAGTTCGAACGTGACCTGAGCTATATGAACACGGCCATGTTCGGCTCGAACTCGGTTCGTATACAGCCCTAGGGGGAAGGAGAGAGAAAGAGAGAGAGGGAGAGATTTTGTCCACGTGTTTGCTAAGAATCTGACTTGACTTGTCGAATATTACTTAATACTTTCTTTAATCTGTAGTTATACTTTTCGAAGCAAAGTTTAACATTTAGACCTTTGAATTATATCTAAGAATACAGAAAAAGTTGAAGAACACAAAAATTGTGAAGGAAGTTGAGTGAAGAAGAAACACATTGAAACTCGATTTAATGGTAACATTTTTGCGCGACACATCATCGTATTGTACTTTCACTGTAAAATAATTATTTATTTATATGATTTGACATAAAAGTGTCGCTAAAGATCGTCAATGTTATCCTGATTGGGCCCCTATTTCTAGATTGAGTAAGTTCTATATGGAGGAATACTAGTTATTGTTTCGTATGTAAACTAAACCTAAAACACTAAACTAACCAATATATCAACTTACTAAACTTAATTTGTGTATTGTATCCCTGATTTGGAAAAGTAAACCCATAGATCCAAATACTATAAATACCATATGACATTGAGAAGGGAAAAAATTAATATGGCAATTGATCTAAATTGTTTTACCTAAATTAATACATATCTACCACTATCAGTACCATTTTAGTGTGTGTGTGTGTGTGAATTATAAAAAATATATACCATCAGAAAATAAACAAGGCTAACAACCCTAACCTCTGGGATTACACAATCATGCAAAGTTGATAACCGATGACAACCCGATCCGATAAATAGTGCTAAAAAAGAAAGATAAATAAACCACAAAGTTAAAACAGACAAAAGATAAAGAACAACTATTTTTTCCCTTTTTTTTTTAATTTTGTTTTTTTTTTCCCAAAAATGAATCAAACAGAGAAAAACAATTCAAACAGATAATAAAAACCCTAACAGATTAGAGAGAAAACTATTAGATAATAACCCTAGACAATTAACCTTATTACCAGACACCTGTCAACCACATCAAACCACCGACTGAATAACACATGACACCTGTCCACGCCAATCCGAAGCCCGAGCCCACACCATACGTCACTCCTCTTCACCATCGGTCGGGAAATCCCACCTCCGTCACCGTTAACCACTGCCGGAAACCACCAACAGCCACTAGAATCAACCGAGAAAACAACCCTAGCAAAAAACCAATGCCAAAGCTTCTCCACTGCAGACTCTAGAGCCCTACCCAAAGCCACCCGCCGGACTCCCACCAACCGAAGCCCCTAAGGAAACCGAATACCAACTAATTAGCAACAATGCAGATGAGCCACCAAGACCGAAACTCAAACAACCAACCTTTCTACGAGGAAGAAGGGGAGGGAGATCTACTGGGGAGGGGGAATACAATCCTAATAGTATAAAACTTCCTACTAGACTCACCGATCTACACGTATTCATTTCATGGCACCAACACGTAATGATTAACAAATTTCAGCATCAATTTCCAGCAACAACTCAACCACTAATTAACCCAGGATTTTTCATCTGACTCCACCTTCACATACCACTTTCCTAAGTCCATCGAGCAACCACCCGCTCCTAAGGTAACTGATCCGGTGATTACAGACCAGATCCGACGCTCTTCAACACAACGATCCTTCATCGCAAGACTCCAACCACAAGGAATCTCAACCAAAACGAACCACAAACTAAAATTGGAATAAAGAAAGGGCAAAACCTACGCCACCACACGGGGGAGAAAACCAGTGGTGGTGACAGAGGACGGATGAAGAGACGAAGATATTGTGTGTCGCAGCTAGTAGAACTATTTTTGTATAAACTATAGCTTTCACTATCCTTTTGTTAAACAAAGAATAGGCCATTTTTGTTGGATGGGACCTCACGATAAAAAACGTGGCTATGTATGCAAATATATTTACATAATAAACAAAATTTACAAGAATAAAAAGCTTATTAGTAAATTTGAGTGTTAAAAGGGATTCAAAGTTATATAAATATATTAATGTCACTGAAGCCTCCATGTATAAAATTATTTTGGATGGAGTCCTTACTTTGGAATTTAATTAAACTTGTAGGAATAATTAAAGCTATTAGTAAGCCCCATATAATTCAAAACAAATTAAAAACATAACTTATGCAACAAATATACTAACTTCATTGGATCTAATTTTTACTATTATATCCTAAAAATAACTCTCTAATATGAAAGTAAAATTTAATTTATCTAAACATCGAAAATAACATATACATGGAAGATGATGTTACCGTTGAGTTAAATCTATTGCATACTTGTGTGTGTACTTGCGCGCACGCCTGCGAGACATAGTCATTGTAGAAATTAGCTGCATAGTATATAAGCTTTCTAATAGTTATGGTAAACATATTACAATCTAGTTTTTCAGCACTAAATGGCACAATCAACAAAATGTTACATAAGAGGCTAAACTATTGCGCTTCTCATGGCATGCACATGGGCTTGTTGTCATAATTTCATGCATGTAATGAGTTGTACTGACTCGGATTTCTTGTATTCACAACTTTGTACACCTCATGGTAGCTAAAAACGCCTACGCACAAGCCCAACATTTGTTGTCATACATGTTAATTGCAAGTATGGAGCTCCACAGCTGTAGTTTATTAAAGAAATATAAGGACTCGTTTAAGATAATTATTTCTCTTACTACTGTAGCCTGTACAATATATGACAACATCTAGCAAATAAGAGCCGGTGAATTTAGGTTATTGTAACGCCCCCCCAAAAATTCGGAGCTCCGTCGCCCCGAACTCCCGGGTCGTTAACCTATCGGATCACATCAAACCTGTCAGATTTGCTCACCAACACATACTTTAAAGCATCCGATCCAACACCGATCCAAATTCCTTAAAATACAAGATTTCCATAACAGTTCAAACTTAACTATTAAAACCTAGGTTCTCAATAACCTAGTAAAATGAATAGACAATACAGACCAGCGCAGGGGTCTCACTACACAGTAGTGGTGGGCTCACCGGAATCTCACACAGACTTTAATCCATTCCCGGACATCCTACAACTGATCATTACCTGTAGAAGGGAATCAAACGAAGGTTGAGTTTTTGAGAGCTTAGTAAGGTCGTACAAGGACTAACAAAAGAATCACAAAACGATTTCAAACAATCCAACCGACGAAAATTTCCAGAAGGGACTTCAGATGGTAAAAAAAAACTCAATGATTTCCAAAAGGATCAAAAACTCATCAGAAAATAGATACCAAAATGAACCAGAACAAACACGACGGATTCCAAAAACAATCAATAATAGATTATTTCTAGAGTCATCATTTCCAAAATATAATGAAGATTTTTCGAAGGATTTCAACAGAAGCACATATCGTTTTAGATAATACTTTTCAGACATTTCCGTAATAGTCACGGCAGTATATAGAGCAGATAAAATAAAAAAATCAACGTTGATCCTGGGTGATTGCAATGCCATTCCGGCAAAGCACAGAAGTGTACACATGCATGATGTACCAGAATAATTACTAGTCCACTTGGGTACTAGCCTGCATTCCATGCAGGATTCAGATCAGCTTTATAACGCCCGCCTTAGAACATAACAGATAACCCAGGTCAACACAAAAAAATCAACAATATCAATGAGCATTAACATAAGCTCAATCACCGAAATCAATTCAGATTCCAATAACAATAATCATACTGACACAAGTCAGCATTCAGAATTTTTAGAACAAATCAGAATTTTCAGAAGAAAAATCACAGATAAACAACAAAAACGATTACGAATAATTATCGAGTTTTAAGCACAACAATCCGGAAGAACGGATACAGACAATTGTCAAATCTGCTCAGCACACAATAACAAACGAGCATCAAAAGATTTCCAAATAATCGATCCAGGTTCAATATCAGGGTTTTCTGGACAAGAACATACTAATATCAATGTATACTTCAGATTTCGACATTAATCGTAAGTAATTCAAAGGAGTACTTACAAATACAAGTTATCAAATAAGGGTTCAGACAAAAGTCCTTACCCAGGGTTCATATAGAATCCTTTACCTGGATCCGCAGCTAACTTATCCTAACCGAAAATCTTTAGCTTTATCCTAAACGGAATGATCAAATCATCATAACATAGTTTACATCACAATATTATAACTTATTACGGACTCACACATGCTCCCAAAATGAACCTCCCTCACCGCGTATGTAAAATTACCAAAAAGCCCATCTCGGACTTAAATCACCCAAACAGCCTTCCCGTAAGTAGAATCACCCAAATAAACTTATTGTATGTCGATTTACGCTAAAGTACCTTTCTTAGGTCAAATTACCAGAATACACCTTCGGGGTGGCAAACTACCAAAATACTGCTAGGGGTTTCCGGCACCGGAAAAATCCCAAAATAGCTTAAAACGCTATTTTAAACACCCTGAAATCATTTCTGGACTAAAAAGTATTTTAGAAAATTTTCACCCGAAAATTTCGAATCGGTGTCCGGATCGAGCACTAAAAGGCCAGTTTAGCAAAAAATACCTATCGATCTCAGAATGGTCCGAAATTTTAGAATATGAATGATATCAGTAAAATAAGATTTTCCTAAAATTTTCAAATCAAAATAACTTGGTTTGCTACACTAAATAATTCGATAAAGTTTTTTAATCGGTACTCCAATTTAGCGCTCTTCGCGAACACCGAAAATTCTCAAAAATTCCAGAGCGTAAATATCGTAAATATATTGGGGGTTACTGTTTTGAAATTTGTCTAATTTTGGCCCTAAATATTTATGAAAATTCGTGGGAAAAACTGGCTAATTAATTTCATATCTTTAGTGACAATTACGTTTACTATTCAGATTAAGCACACCTACTAAAACACCTTATAAGAAACACACACTTTCTTCTACCTTCAGCTGAGACACGTTCATCCCCCGAACACTTCACAACTCACACTACTTCACTTCTAATCCACTCCAAATCATTAAAATCCCATTCTACCACCTTATTTACATTCCAACACATACTTAAACATACAATTCACAAACAATTCACACACCCGTACCCGCACACTCTCAAGAACACATACATACACTGCTTATTTATGGTTAATCGCCAGTTAGAATAGGAGCAGCAACAACTGTTTTCCTTCACAAACTACAGAAAGGCATGCCTTGTTTCGTTGGGCTAGTGGCTCTGAGCTAACATCAATTTTGGAAGCTGATCATATGCCCAATAAATCCATTCCACCTAGTCTTATAGCTTCGTTACCGAAATTCTTCCTAACAACCTAACTGTGTTCTTGAATGGCTATGCATCCGCACACACCGCACAGCTATAAACACACACACACGCACGCGCACGCACTAAATCATATAGCAAATAGGATAAGGCAATTACCTTACGAAATTCTTCAATTTTCCCTCTTCCTCTCTGATTTCAGCTCTGCCGATGCTTGCCTCTCCCCACTTTCTGTTTCCTTTTTGTTCTTCCCGCTCTGTTTTCTTTTCTTTGTTTTGCTCCTGTTCTTCTCATTTGCTTTATTGCCTTTTTTTTTTTCATTTATCCGAAATTTCCCTTATCCCCAATGCTCTATTTTAATCTTACCTAGCTTAGTCATTAAACAGGTAGGAGGTGTCACTTCCAAACAAATTTTCCTAAGAAATTGACACTTAATGCCATTTCCCAAAATTGTAAATTAACCCCCCAAAGATTTTCATAATTGCGAAAATGCCCATAATTTTTTTAAAAGGGTTAATTACACTTATGTCCTTGAGGTTTGAGTGAAATTACACGCGTGTCTATAAGTTTGGAAAATAGGCACTTATGTCCTTTGACCTAACATAATACCCATATACATAACGGAATTGTCAAAATGACCATATTGTCCTTGACTTGAAGCCCTAATTTCCAAATTAGGGTTCAAAAAGAATTGAAACCATAATTTCCAAATTAGGGTTTCAAGTCATTCCTTTATCTCCCTAATTTTCAAATTAGGGTTTCAATTCTTTTTCATTTGAAACCCTAATTTTCAAATTAGGGTTTTAAGTCTTGCAATTCCAACACTTATTATCCAAAATTTCAAGAAATCAGAAGGCATGGGGTAGGGGAAGGGAGGGGGACGGCGCACAGTAGGGCAGGGGAAGGGAAGGCAGCGGGGTGGGGGAAGGGAAGGCAGCGGGGCGGGGGACGACGCCAAGACGTGGTGGGGGAAGGGGAAAGCGGCAAGGGTAAAGAAAATGAGGGCGATGGACGACGGGATGGGGTGAAGGGGAGGGGAAGGATGAGCGGGGGATGAATGTATGGGGTGGAGCGAAGTGGAAGGCGGTTGGGTAAGGGAAGGGAGGGGGACGACAGCGGGTGATGGGGGAGCAGGGACGTGATGGTGGGCGGTGGGAACAACATAAGTGGTGCTCGGCGGTGAGCATCGACGTGGTGGTCGACAGTAGGTAGCGGTGTGGTGGTGGTACAGTGGGGGCAGCGGCATGGTGGTGAGTGGTGGGAGCAGCGACTTGGTGGTAGGATGGTGGGGCAGCGGCGCGGTGGTGGGCGGTGGGAACAGCGGCGTGGTGAAATGTTAGGGGTTGCCGCATGGTGGCCGGAGAATTCACCTGTGTCTGATGGAAGAAGAGAGAGATAAGGGGAAGAGAAATGAGGAGGCTCGTGAAAGAGAAGATGAAATAGTGAGAAGAGAAGTAACAGTAATTTAGGGGTAGGATTGCCATATTTTGAAATTATGTACCGATGACGTCACAAAAATTACACTTTTTGGACGGATATTTGACGGATGGACACAAGTGTTACTTTTTTAATGTTTGTGGTCACAGTTTGTTACCTTTTGAAAGTTAGTGTCATTGACTGTAATTTCACCAAAACCTCAGGTACATAAGTGTAATTAACCCTTTTTAAAATTATATTTTTTTCCCAATTTTTTTTAAGCTTCAATACTCTACTAGTACTCGAGCATCGCCCCAAATTAACACTCTTTATTTTTCGGGTCTCCGATAGTCATTTTGACCCACTCCCCAAAGTTTGGGGTATTACAGCTATAGTGGTGAAGTTTTTGATGGTGTTGCTTTGTAATAGGTTTATAGTATTATGGTCTTTATTTGGGAATATAATATTGGTTGTACCCTGATTTGCATGATGTCTTATTAGTAATGCAATTTTCCTGATTAAACTTTAAAAAAGAAGAAGAAGAAGAAGAAGAAAAGTACTACATCCCATGTAAGTGATTTGGAATAAATAAATAAGTTTGAGGTTTAGAAAAAATTCGTATAGTTAATGAAAATTAATTTCATAGTGCAAAAATGATGTAACCTTAGTTTCTATATTAATCAACAAAACTCATAAGAAACAATGTAGACAAATAATGTTTTTTTGTTATACGGCCTAACAATCGATAAAATTGTTCTTAGTTTTGTAATTAATTCAATATGAATAATAATACTCCCTCCGTCCTAACAAAATTGATCATATTTTTTATTGGCTGTCCCAAAGTGGGAAATAAATTTTTTTGCCTTATAATTAATACCTTGTGCATTGATTGACTAGCCCTTTTAAGGGAGGCAATGCATTGTGATGGGGTTGTGGGCTGGATCGTTACAAATGGTATCAGAGCAGACCCTGGGGGTACTAGCGATGTCTCCTCAGCTGGTTGTGGTATAAGGTAAAGTTGGATCTTGTCCCACATCGGAAGTGATGTGATTTCGTTTTGCAAAAATGCTATCAACATATGGCAAAGTTGGGCTTCAAGAGACAACAAATCGCAAAGTTGGGCTTTAGGAGACAATTTTCTACCAATTTCGTAGAGTGGTGAGGATGAATTACGTCTTACGGAAAGTGACATCGTAATGCAGCTTGAAGATTTATCTTGTCCCACTATTTGCAATGTTTCAAATGGCATTAAGAACACCCCGACAGCAACAAAATTTTTATCGAGAGTACAACATAGTTATACTTGTGATCGATAAGAAGTTAAGTTGGTGTGGGTTCAACTTTTTGTTCAATCAGAAACATTAGAAGTTAAAAACAAAAAATCCTGAATTGTTCTCTTCTACCAGAAAATGGAAAGGACAAAACGAAAATGAAACCAAGCTAGAGACGAGGGAAGAACTCACCCTAATTAGACCTTGTCAATGAACTCTTAGGCACTTATACATTGGTCCTTTTAAGGATCTTGTCTCCTAAGCTGCCACTGTTAAGCACATATTAACTAGCCCTTATTAAACCTTGTCAATGGATCTTGTCTCCTAGGTTGCCGTTGTTTTGTGACTGTGGACAAAGTCGTTACATATAACCTAAAATAATTTGGTATAAAAGGTTACATGTTGCGATAAAATAACTATTCACGAAGGTAACATAATGTTTTGGTAAAATAGGTATTCATAAGAAACTACTAGTAAAGACATTTATAGGATGTTAGAATATTATACTCAGCAACAAATTGTTGTCAAAAGCGAACTTTTTCCACACCTTTGGTAGAATAGAATCTCCTCGTTTTTTTGTCAATTCTTTGTACTTATTTTGCTTTGCAACATGCTTGTATATTATCAAGACGTGGATCATCCTCATTACCTTCAAAAATTAAGGAGTAATGTTTGTTACTACAGGAAAACATACCCGTGTACAAGTGCTTTGCTACCTAATTAGAAGTTTTCACAGCCATCTTTATATGATAAAATAACCATGTAAATAAATATTACTAATAATACCTTTAATGTAGATAATTAACTGCATGCAATAAATATTATGATACAATTTATTGCTTTTAAAGTAGCTATAATTAATCTGGCTATTTCAAATTCGCCAGTGTGACCATCGAGGAAGAACAACCATCAAACCATCGTAATCTTAGGAATTGCTGCTAGTGTATTATCAACTTGTGACCCTATTGATTTGATATCTTTGCAAATGGTAAACTGTGTCAAGTTATTGTCAACACTTACTTTGTTGCTAACTTGCCACTGAAATTAGTACCACTTGTTGCTGCTTGAATATTGATCGAGACCACGGCTAGGAAATGCACCTGCAAAACAGAACACGAAGTGACCACCGGGATGTTCCGGTGGAGGATGCTCCGATGCTAAAGTCAGAACGTCACTACTAGGGTAGGAGTCCGAATAATTGAAAATGAACTAAGTATTAGTGTGTGTGTGTCCCCCCCCTGTACCTGAGGATTCGCCCTATATATAAACCACTTCCAGACTTCCTTCTTCTTTAGAACTCTATTCTGATTGATCCTTTTGTAGAAGAGTCATACCAGGACTCTTCTATTAGTGCTTGAGTCCTAACCAATCTCTATCTGTCCTCTGAAGTTTATCAGATATGAGTCTGTTAGCCCACTCAGAATTGGTTACGCCACGTGTCAACAGTTGGTTGGGCGGATATATTTAGCTATATCATAATGCCCCCTGCCTTTGACGGTTCCTTCAAGTGAACAGTTAAAGGCATTTAATGCAGAAAGTTGACTAAAAGTAGTTCAGTCACGAATCTTCCATGCCCGTTGCCACTTAGGAATTTCCAAAACATCATGCTTTCAAATCTTGACTGAGCATCTCAATTGGATAATCTGCTCGGGAGGCCTGCTCGGGATGTCTGCTCGGGAAGTCTGGTCGGGCTTTCTGCTCGGGAAGTCTGGTCGGGCTTTCTGCTCGGGAACCCTGGCCAGGTTCTCTGCTCGGGAAGTCTGGTCGGGCTTCCTGCTCGGGAAGTCTGGTCGGGCTTCCTGCTCGGGAAGGTTGACCAATTGTTCCTTCTTTGGATGGTAAACAAGGAACCCTGCTCGGGCTTCCCTGCTCGGGCAGTCTGGTCGGCCTTCCTGCTCGGGAATCCTGGTCAGCCTTCCTGCTCGGGAAGGTTGACCAATTGTTCCTTCTTTGGATGGTAAACAAGGAACCCTGCTCGGGCTTCCCTGCTCGGGCAGTCTGGTCGGCCTTCCTGCTCGGGAATCCTGGTCGGGCTTCCTGCTCGGGAAGGTTGACCAATTGTTCCTTCTTTGGATGGTAAACCAGAAACCCTGCTCGGGCTTCCTGCTCGGGCAGTCTGGTCGACTTCATGTCTTGAGACTTTTGACCTACGATCTTGCTAGGTCATCCTGGTCGGGAGCCCTGTTCGGTCATCCTGCTCGGGATGTCTGGACGGGCATCCTGGTCGGGCATCAGTCTTGAGACTGAAGACCTAGGACTTTTCTAAGTTATCCTGGTCGGGAGCCCTGTTCGGTCATCCTGCTCGGGATGTCTGGACGGGCATCCTGGTCGGGCATCAGTCTTGAGACTGCAGACCTAGGACCTTGTTAAGTCATCCTGGTCGGGAGCCCTGTTCGGTCATCCTGCTCGGGATGGTAGTCCGTAGATGCTTCTTGGGAAGAGGGCTCATGATCAGCTTATCAATTGTGTTGCCACGTGTCAAGTACAACCGTCCTTTAGCCGCCAGAACTTAAACGGTTACAATTTCAAATTTCAAAATTTAATGCCCCGGGAATCGCGCGGGACACGCGTCTTGAATGCTACCGCCTTTATAGGGGAAGTTATTTCTTCCGCCCTCTATATATTTGGAGTTTCTCTCCTCATTTGCCCCCTGCTATTCACTTTCACTGTTCGGCTTAACTTTGACAAGTAAGTTCTATTCTCTTCTTCTTGTTCGGCACATATCTATTTCCTTTTAGTAGCTTTCAATATCGTAGTCTTAGAAAATGTCTTCGTCCACTTCAAGTAGTACTTCGTCCTCTTCAAATAGTTTTTCAGAGAACGATTTAGAGAGTGAGTCGGAGAGTAGGTCATCACAAGTAGGAACTTCAACACACTATAGCCACGTAGGAACTTCAGCTCCCCAAACTAGCACTTCATTTCCCCGTAAAGATGATGCTCTTGGGGATATCAAAGATGAAGCTGAAGACAAATTTGACGAGGACATTTGGTTTGCCTCAGATGAAAAGAGGAATAAGATGTCAAAAGAGAGCATTGTCGAGCTCTTAAAAGAGTATCCTTTGCCTCATCCTTTTTCTGCTCGGGTATTCGCAATCCAAGAGCCTGCCAATTATGGTACAAATTTGGAAACCAGTGTCTATGAAGGCCAGATTAAGTCTGGCTATAGAATCCCCATGCACCCCTTTGCAGTCGCCTTCTTCAACCACTATAAAATGGCTCCAGGTCAGCTCGTGCCCAATGGGTGGAGGAAACTAGTTGGCTTAATTTATCTTGTGCAGACCTCAGGGTATCCAGTGACGGTCCATGACTTCATGAGATTATACCTTGAGGTATGCTTTATAAAGAATGTGGCCAGGTGCGATGGCTGGTATTACATTCATAACCGGATCAGGGTGATCAAGGGGGGTCCCAAATCTAACAAAGGTTGGCACTCCCGGTACTTCTTCATTCAGCGGCCAAGCGGCAAATGGGAGTTCCCAAGAAAGTGGAATGCTTTCTGTAAAGATTATGAAAAGAAAGGCTTTCTGGCTCCCAACGCTATGACGAAGAAGCTGCTTGATCATATAAAGAGGAGGGGCGTTCTCAATATTGACGAACCCCTTACAGAACAAGAGATGCGGCATGCGGGGCTTATTCCTCCTGCCCCTGCTATGCCCGTTCCTCCAACTCCAGTTTTAGAACCTCGAATTGTCTCGAAGTCTAAGACTCAAGAACTGGTGATAGGAACATCATCTTCTAGTACTCCAAGTCTAGGTAGAGTCCGAAGCCGTGTTTATATTCTTATGTCCTTTCTTTTTGCGTACAAGTTATCTAACACGGTCTCTCTTTCTATCTTTCAGAAATGGCTGGCAAAGGAGAGGGTGCAAAAGGTGATTTTATGGGATTGATGCAAAGGGCATCGAAAGGGAAAAGGAAAGAAGGTGCGGGGGAAGGTTCTTCCCCTCTTGTGAAACGGCTACGCGCACCTACTCCTCCGGTGCCTCCTTTGGTGGTTGAAGATATCCCTATCGACAAGGATCCCATCTTTCGTCCTCGATGGACCATCAAGAGAGGTGATTCAGGAATGCCTCATGCAAATGTCTCTGCTCAGCATTTGGCTCACGGGGTGTTGCCAAGTGATAAGTTGATTTTGGAGAATCAACCTCATGAAGCCTTCGCTATGGCGCACGTCCAAGCTGCTTACAACGTAAGGACTTCATTTCTTTTTCCTCTCGCGTCTTGTTATTTAAGCTCTTCGTGCACTTTTGATACATACTCTGCCTTTATCTCTCTCTTATTTTCAGGCTTACTGCTATAGCAGCCAGATGCAGGAAAGGTTTTCCATGGCGATGGATGTGGCTCGTAACGCAGAAACTGACAAGAGAGCTGCCGAAGCTAAAGCTGAGAAACTTGACAAGGAGGTCAAGGCCCTAAAGATGGAGAATGTTGATCTGCTTAACAAGGCCGGGCGTTTTGAAAGAAGATGTGAGAAGCTGAAGCAGGAGAAGGCCGAAATTGGTAATAAAGCCATCAACGCCTTCCTTGATGGTACTGCTGGCGACGAATGGCTCCGGAGACGGACAGAAGATGGGCTCTCCATTTTTCAAGAGGGCTTTCAGAAAGCCAAAGAGCTAACAACAGCCAAATTTCCAAACATCTTCTTGGACGACATTGTGGTGCCCAGTTTTGATTCTCCATCGGGCGAGACTGCTGCACCTGTTGAAGTTGGAGATGTTGTTTCTCCTGGGGAGAAAAGTGTCCGATCCGGGAATGCTCCTCCGTCTTAGGACATTTTTTGTTTTCATCTCATCAACTTTGTAATTCATGTCTATGTTTTCTCAGTACTTTTTTAGCCTACGAAGCCTTTGCATTTGAAACGTTTTCCCTATCACATAAAGGGGTTTTACTTTTGCATACTCGCGTTGTGAATGTATCGTCCTTCGTTTTGATTTTGTTTTTGTCTAAAACCTTTACTGGACCGTGTTCGGTAAAGACTTGGGTCTTACCTTGTCCATTTGGGGTGATGTACTCCACCTTAACCTCTCTAGAAAGAGGACATAGAGCTGTGCATGCAAATGGATGCATTTGCCAAATGTTTGACTGTCCCTTTAAGGGATGGTCACCACTCCTGTGGAGGGTGTTAGTTTTGTACAAGTGTGTTCTTTAACTTGAGCTAACCACATCATGCTTGTGTTTTACTTTGACACGAACCCTTATCGTCGGCTAAGGGCTGGCAAAGAAGCCTCGCACTCACGCTCGGCCAACTTTCGAATTAACAAAACAGGGTAGGACGACGAACTCCCACTTGGTTTTGCCGTTTCTCGGGCTAGAACTAAAGCTAGACCGTGTTAGGTAAAACTTGTGTCATACCTTATCACTGGGTGATATTTTGCTTGGGCAACATTCGCTGTTTTCCGTAGACGAGCAGTCTGTTCGGGCAGTCTGCTCGGATATTAGATGTCTATCGTTCTTGAGAACATACATATCATTAGTTAAAGTGGCCAGAAATTGATATGCTAATGTAAGCAACTGGTCTTTCTCACAGGAATGAAGATGTATAAATAGACGAAATGAAATGCTTCAAACTTTTGTTGAATTTCATTATAACTGAAACACTTCTTCTTTACATCCAACTATGCTTTTATGCTACTTCCCCCAAAATAATAAGAAGAATGTCTTCGCTTTTCCTTAAGGATTTACTGGTAGTATTTCCTCAAGTTATCAGCATTCCATGTTCGCGGGATCGCTTCCCCTGAAAGTGTTTCCAGTGAATAAGCGCCTAGTCTGAGCACTTTTGATATCTTATAAGGTCCCTCCCAATTTGGGGACAGTTTCCCCACAGCGGCCTTTGGGTTTGAAACTTCCAGTTTTCTGAGGACAAGATCACCGACTCTGAACATCCTTACTCGGACCTTTCGATTATAGAATCTCGCAACCCGTTGTTTCGTTGATATCATACGATCTAAAGCTTGAGCTCGCGCATCATCTAATAGGTCTAGGTTTCCTCTGAGATTCTCTTCATTTTCTTTTTCAGAGAAGTGTAACACTCGGACCGTGGGGAGGCCCACTTCTACTGGTAGCAGCGCCTCTGTACCAAAAGATAAAAGGAATGGTGTTTCACCTGTCACGGAATGAGGTGTTGTGCGGTATGCCCAAAGTACTTTAGGAATGGCAGACTGAAAGACTTTTTATACAGTACCCCGTCTACCAGGGCAAACCGAACAGCTTTAGCACGTAAATTGCGAGCTCCGCTTTTTTCTGACGGTAATATTCCTGAGACAAGGTACTGAATAATTGGGTCCATCCAGCAAGGTTCCTCTTCTATCACATTGACCTCCTTTGGGATCTGGATACTTCTTTCTTGGAGGAACTCAATGTATACCGCTCTGTTTAATTCCGCAATGTCTTCGGAAGTCAGTCTTGACAGTGAGTCTGCTTGGGCATTTTGGTCTCGTGGTATGTGGCGGATGGCGAAATTTTTGAACAAAGCGGCTTCCGTTTTCACAGCTTGGAGGTACTGGGCCATTCTCTCATCTTTTGCCCCATATTCTCCCGAGATATGGTTCACAATTAATTGAGAGTCACTGTGGACGGAAAGAGAATCAACTTTGAGAGAGTGTGCCAACCTGATTCCCGCTAGGAGTGCCTCGTATTCAGCTTCATTGTTTGATGCCTGGAAATTGAAGCGAAGAGCGTACTCGATCACAAACTTTTCGGGGCTGATTAATATAAGCCCGGCTCCGCTACTTCCCACCTTGGAAGAGCCATCAACATAAAGGAGCCAAGGATCCGAAACTTCTGAAAGGACCAGATTCGGGGGGTTCGCTGGTATTGTGCATTCGACAACAAAATCTGATAAGGCTTGAGCCTTAATTGCTGTACGGGGTTGATACCGAATATCGAACTCGCCTAGTTCCACGGACCAGTTTACTAGTCTCCCCGACGCATCAGGATTTTGTAGAACTTTACTCAATGGCTGGTCAGTCAACACGATGATGGTGTGTGACTGAAAATATGGTCTCAATTTCCTCGCCGATATGATAAGAGCTAGGGCAACCTTATCTATTCGGGGGTACCTGGTTTCGACGTCTTGTAGGACCTTGCTTACGTAGTAAACAGGTCTTTGCTTGCCATTTTCCTCTCGGATTAAGACCGTGCTTACCGCTACCTCACTAACCGACAGGTATAAGAATAAGTTTTCCCCAGTAACCGGTTTGTTAAGGAGCGGCGGGGACGACAAGTATTGCTTCAATTCTTCAAACGATCTCTGGCATTCTTCAGTCCACTCAAAGTCCCTTGCCTTCCTGATAGCTTTGAAAAAGGGGAGGCATTTTTCGGCGGACTTGGACATGAACCTTCCCAAAGCCGCCACTCTTCCTGTAAGCTCCTGGACCTGTTTAATTGTCTTAGGCGACTTCATGGCATGAATAGCGCCTATCTTCTCTAGATTTGCTTCTATACCCCGTTGCGATACCATGAATCCTAAGAATTTCCCTGACGCTACACCAAACGCACACTTGAGTGGGTTTAGTTTCATGTTATAGGCCCTTAGGATGTTGAAGGTTTCCTTGAGGTCCTCCACATGAGCTTCGGCTTCCTCACTCTTGACTAGCATGTCATCCACGTACACCTCCATATTTCTCCCAATTAAATCATGGAAGATCATGTTAACAAGGCGCTGATAAGTTGCCCCCGCATTCTTGAGCCCGAAAGGCATGACTTTGTAACAGTATAGCCCACGTTCTGTAATGAAGGAAGTTTTGGGGATGTCATCTACACACATCTTTATCTGATTGTATCCTGAGTATGCATCCATAAAACTCAACAATTTATGACCCGAGGTAGCATCGATCAAAATATCAATACGTGGTAACGGGTAACTGTCCTTTGGGCAGGCCTTGTTGAGGTCCGTGAAATCAATGCATATTCGCCACCGGTCGCTCGACTTGGGTACCATCACGACGTTGGCGATCCAATCTGGGTATGATATCTCTTCGATGAATCCGGCTGCCAACAGTTTTTCAACTTCCTCCTCGATTTTAACTTGTCTCTCGGGAGCGAATGTCCTCTTCTTTTGCTTGACTGGCTTCTTACTAGGGTCAACGTTCAATTTGTGGGTGATCACCTCAGGATCAATCCCAGGCATATCGGATGCCGTCCACGCAAAGATATCTGAATAGCTCCTTAACAAATCCACAAGCTTGAGCTTGAGGCTGTCTGATAGACTGGTTCCTATTCTCACTGTCTTTTCTTGAATTCCCGGTTATAGCTCAATATGAGTGAGGTCTTCAGCGGGCTTACCTCTTTCGATTTTTGTCTCATCCCTCAGATCTTCTATCATGAGGGTTTCATTGGCTCTATTTCGGCATGATGCCATGTAGCACTGCCGAGCCACCACTTGATCTCCCTTGACTTCCCCGACTCCATTCTCCGTGGGGAATTTCATCTTCATGTGGTACGTAGATACCACAGCTTTTAATTGGTTTAATGCTGTTCGGCCCAAAATTGCATTATAGGCCGAAGGGATGCGTACCACCACGAAATCTAGCATTAACTTTGCTTGGGTCGGAGGATCTCCCACAATCACGGGTAGTGCAATAATTCCCTCGCAAGCAACCGGATGGTTAGAGAAGCCATAGAGGGGCGTATCTATCCTCCGTAATCGGTCGGCTGGGATATTCATCTTTTGGAAAGCTTCATAGAAAAGTATTTCCGCCGAGCTCCCATTGTCAACGAGGATCCTCTTCATGTCGAAGTTTCCCACACAGAGTGTGACAACTAGGGGGTCATCATGGGGTATTCTAGTATCACCCACATCGTCATCGGAGAAGGATATTGTGGGAGCTGGTTCAACCTTCTGCCTTTTAGTCAATGGTCCTGTAGTTGTGAGGATTTCCCTTGCGTAGGCTTTTCTTCCTTGTCCAGAAGAGCCTCCTGCAGAAATTCCCCCCGAGATGGTATTTATGACTCCCGCATTCTCTTGCACATTTTCTTTCCTCCCTACAGGAGTGACTTCTCTCTTTTCATTCCTTCTATTGACGTATCCACGCAAATGTCCGCGTTTGATAAGGGCTTCTATTGCACGCTTGAGCGATTCGCAACTGTCGGTGGTGTGACCATGATCGTTGTGGTAACGGCACCACAAGTTTCTATCTCTCTTGCTGGGCGGGGATCTCATTTTCTCTGGCCTTTCCAGCATTTCCTTATCTTTTATTTCGTGGAGAATCTGAGAGGGCCTTGCAGTTAATGGCGTTAAATTCTTCATGTCTAACATCTCTTTGGGACGCCTTTCATCCCTTCTTGACCGCTTAGAACTCCGTCCAACTCTTGGACTATCTTCGCGAGTTCTCTTGTCTTGATCGTGTACATTGTCTCCTCGCTGTCCATTGTGAGTCTCCAAATATTCTTCAGCCTGGATATACTTGTTGGCTTTATCCAGCAGGGCGCTCATGTTTCCTGGAGGACTCTTATTTACTGCGAACGCGAACTTGGACGTAGGACGAAGCCCTCGCATAAAAGCCGTGTACTTTACCGATTCGTCCAAGTTATCAATTTCCAAAGTTGCCGCATTAAAACGTCCCAAATACCGCGACAAGGACTCGTTTCTTTCTTGGACCACATTGAGGAGACTGGCCGAATTCTTTCTTCGAGTTCGGCTGCTCACAAAATGTTTTTGGAACAAGTCTGATAACTGGTTGAAGGAATGGATGGACCTCGGCCGTAGGGACTTGAACCATGCGTGTGCTGCTTTCCTCAAAGTAGTTGGGAATGCTCGGCACATAACAGCATCTGAGGCCTGGAGGAGTAACATATTCGTTTGAAATTGATAGACATGCTCTCCCGGATCTCCGCTTCCATCATATAGGTCGCACTGTGGCATCCGAAAATTTGGAGGAAGCTTCGCCTTCTCTATACTTTTGGATAGGGGGTATCCAGAATCTTCCCTTGGGGGAGCAGAATCCTCTGGGGAGGATTTGGAGATGGCTTTGTGACAAGGTCGCCCTTGTGGGCGTGCTTTCCGTGTGGGTGTATGGATCTGTCCTTGAGGACAGTGCCTTTGGACTGCGCATCTTCGACCTAGATTTTCACTGCCTACCACAGGGGGCGAGTTTGTGCTGTCCTCAAGTGACTCCTCACGTCGAAAACGTGAACCACTTCTGGTAACATGTTTCTCACTTTCTTGCTTTGGCTGATAGTCAGGATCCGTCTCTGTTCTATTATTTCTCCCATAACTGGACCTTGAGGTCAGTCTGAGACGGAGGTCGCTCGGATCGAGATGTGTATGATTAGCAGAAGTTGTGGGGACCACCCTTTCGAGCTGCTTCTGTAGAGTGGTTACCACGTCCTTAAGTTCATGAATTTCTCTGGTCAGCTCAGCATTTGGAGTGTCAAACAGCCTCCGGGTTAGGCGATGACGCAGGTCTCCTCTTTTTAAAGGTGGGGTCAGAGAACGAGTCCCCTGGGAGCTTTCAGTCATTCTTGGGGTGACTGAAGTCACGTTAATGCAGTCATTACTGGAATATCGTTGGGAAGGTGTTGACTGTCGCCCTCTTCGGCGGGAGCCGCTTGATCTTGTTCGCCTATTCTGGACGGAGCGACTGACCGGAGTGTTATTTGAAGATGATTGTCTAGCCATGTTCTCTCTCGGTCCCACGGATGGCGCCAAAATGTTGCTGCTTGAATATTGATCGAGACCACGGCTAGGAAATGCACCTGCAAAACAGAACACGAAGTGACCACCGGGATGTTCCGGTGGAGGATGCTCCGATGCTAAAGTCAGAACGTCGCTACTAGGGTAGGAGTCCGAATAATTGAAAATGAACTGAGTATTTGTGTGTGTGTCCCCACCTCCCCTGTACCTGAGGATTCGCCCTATATATAAACCACCTCCAGACTTCCTTCTTCTTTAGAACTCTATTCTGATTGATCCTTTTGTAGAAGAGTCATACCAGGACTCTTCTATTAGTGCATGAGTCCTAACCAATCTCTATCTGTCCTCTGAAGTTTATCCGATATGAGTCTGTTAGCCCACTCAGAATTGGTTACGCCACGTGTCAACAGTTGGTTGGGCGGATATATTTAGCTATATCACCACTGAAGGCAACCCTGACTTGTTCAAATGCAACCTGACCTGTTCGAAAAGAATTTAACTAATTCCGCTACCAGTAATAGCCGACAAAATTCTGACCATCAATTATTGGAATAATTGCAGCAAAGTCCTTGAAGTTAGGGTAAAAATACAGTCAATAACACAAAGTTTCAAAATATAATCGACCGTGACAAATAACTTTACAAATGCATCAGTCATGTCCAACCGTCATTGACCCGTTAATAAATTGTGACTTTTTGTTGATGTCATAAATATGTTTTTTTTAAAATGACAATACTACCCTTGTACGATATTTAAATGGTTTATACTTTCCAAATGAATGGGGTACAAAATCTAAAACCTTAATTTTTAATTAGGGTTAAAAACCTAATTTCCAAACAAATGGGTTTCTCTCTCCAATTTCTTTAGAAACCCTAACTTTTCTCTTTCCAATTTGAAGTCTCAGCCCCTTACACTGCCGGCAGCCTCTCCCTCCTTCACCCTACCACCGTGCCCACTTCACACCCGCCCTCTTTTGCTGCTGGGTATTGTCGCAAGCCTCCAATTCCAGCCACCCCTGCTACTGTCACCGCCCCAACCCACACTCACTCACTGTGCCCCTGTCGCCGCCTTAATCCACCCACCCCTGCTTCTGCCGCAGCCCCAATCGCCCACCTACCGTATTTCTACCACAACCCAAACCCACCCATCCTGGTGCTGCCATTGCGCCAAACCACCCGCCTACCTCGTGGCTACCGCTGCCACAACCCACCCATCCCCACCAACCTAAAGATGCTGCTGCTTCCCCGAGGCATTGCTGATGGTGTTACCTTGGTGATGGGGTTTGTTTTTTTTGTGTGTAAAATGGAGAGACGAGAGATGAAGAGAGAGAAGAAAATTAAATAAAAGAAGATGAAATTTCAATTTCATTTAGGGGCAATCAGGTCTTTTCGTCAAAAGTGTTTATGTATTTTCGTATTCCGTTTGATCAACGGATGTAAGTATTATTTGTCCAAACTATTAAACACGCCTGTAATTTTACCATAACCTCCGAATTTTAATGTTATTATCACTTAATTATTTGCTAAAAAGTGTCTGTGACACATCATTATTAATAATATTTAGCATCAATTTTTTAATATCACTAATTAAAAATCAATAATCATATTTAGCAACCATCATTTGTCGCTATATGAAGAATTGTAGGCTTCCTAGCCAAAACTTTGCAACCATGTGAGTCGGGCAACATCCATTAAAAATTATAGGGTGTGAAAAGATTGGGATATGAAGTACATAGAAGACATTACAGACCTTTTATTTACAACTAACGTGTAGATGGAATGTTTACAAAATAACATATAGCACAATTCACACTCAGATTCACATCTACCATAAAACATTATTCACACTCAGATTCACCCTTCTTTCTTTTACAAGTATGTAGTATTAACTACGAATGGCTAGCAAACAATGCAAGTTTCCAAGGAGGATTTGGCAAGCCATAGCAGGCCTGGATCATCCCGCTTCAACACTAAAAACGTTTCTTCTCTCCCGATTTCATCCAACACAACATCTTCATGGAAGCCAATCAAAAAGAGAATGTCCATGGCAGCTGTGGTCATAAGGAGCAGAAAGAAACAATCAGCCAGTGTAGCTATATATGGAAATGCAAGCAAATTTAGTTAATACCATCTGGACAGCCTAGCTCTGGTATGATAGGGTTTAGTCGGGTAGATACTGAGTAAAAAATTTCTGTCAATACCTCTATTTTGCTGGTCAATGCACTAGTTGTTAATGGTCAAGGTAATCAAATCACTAATAATCTTAGTGCAGCCCAACCTACTGAATCCAAATTAGATATTGACATCATCAGTTCTTCGGAAAAAGGGATGATTTGCGAAAGCATACACTACATGCTCTGATGTCGAACGAGAAACTTTGCCAACAAAAGTTCTATGCTTTTTGGAGGTGACACTATCTATTCAGCTGTCCAGATTTTAGAGATCAACAGTCCAGTAACACAGTTGAGTATGCAAACCTTTGTAATTTGCAACATTCTTTTGGATCACAGGGTTGGCCTGCATAAAGAAAATGTCCATCAATACCCAGAATAGGACTGTCAGGCAACTTAAAGAAGTATATTTGTTGATGACAGTGAGATGGTACCTTGCGAAGTTTCCGGTATTTCATGTCATCTGGATTACTGATTAAGTTCCTGCCAACAATTAGATAATACCATCGGTTAAAATTTCAAAAACAGAAAGATGAACTTTCTGCCATAAGCCATAAATCTAAATTCGATGAGTGCACCTGATGATCTTAAATAGAGTTTGCAGGACAATCACAGCCTCTGAAGAATCAATTTCAGATTGCAGATTCTCGATAGCCCTCTGCAGACGCCTACAAACAAGGGCAACAGGGTCTTTGATTCTCTGTAGTTCTTGATCATCCGGATCTGGCTCAGCAGTAGTTCCAAAAATTCCCTGATCGGTCAAAATACTATCATCGGGATCTGGTTCTGCCTGGACTCCTTTTTCTTGAGATTCATCAGGATCTGGTTCATCTAGGGCATTCGTTTGGTTAACCATAACCTCATCCTTGAAAGGAACTTCTGTGGCATTATGATCAGGTTCTTTGTGTGTCTTACTAGGCACAAACTGGGGCGTCTCCCTATCATCAGGATCTGGTTCTGACGAGATTCCGAGTTTGCAAGATTCTGTATAAGGTTCATGTTCCATAGCTTCACCGCCCTCACTATCATCAGGGTCAGGCTCAAACGTGTTCTGTTCATCTTGGATTCCACTTCCAATGTTTAGTTCTTCATCCTTTACAGCATCAAAGTGATCAGGTTCGCGATGAATATGAAACCCAGAATCTTTGGGATTAAGTTCTTCATCAACTTCAGATGCTAGTAAGTTGGTGGACGGGTTTGCTAAACGATGATAAGCAGCAGCAACTGAAGACGCACGGGCATTTATCAGTTGATCAGATGCCTTTCCTCCAAGCTTTTGAGATAAGCTACTACTGTTACCTACATAAACCTCTGGTTCATAGTGTTCTGAATGCCTGACCCCACTTAAGGTGTGGCTTCTTGATCTGGTCCAATCTAAATTAGCCGCTTCTTGGTTAAGCTGTTTGTAAGAGATGCAAATTAAAATCAGAAAACCCAACATCAAATGAGCACTTTTATTTGATACAAGAGCAGACAGAGCGCATATGTGCATGAACCCACAAGCACACGCACAGAGGTAAACAGATGAAAGAGATGTGGAGGAGAGGGGAAATAGAGGGAAGAAAGAGATGCTCACTCATGTTTACCTGTTTATTCAGAGCAAAAAAGTTTGCATCGTGTTCGGAATGTACCATATGTGCCTGTAACCAAAACACAACAAAAAAAGTTGACTTTAATGATCACTTGTAAATTAAGTCCCCATACTCTCAGAGGAAACATCAGAATATTCTTTATGTATGAAGTTAGGACAAGTAAAGCTTACAAGTTCATGCAAGAGAGTCTTTTTAATGCTATCGTATTTCCTGAAACCCTTCAAATCATCAGTCCGAAGACGAAGAGATATCTCCTCTCCATGATTCTATACCACCAATCAAGAGTATTTACAAAGAAGAAAAAAAGTAGGCAAAAATGAAATTCATTTGCTTAAAGCATACATTACCATGTTGAAACCAAGAAGGCATTTTGGACTCACACCAACGTAACCCTCAGGAGCCATCTCTGTCATAATCCCAACCCGCCAATGATGCTTTGAGAAAGTCCAAAAAAGTTATTAGTTCAGAAACCACAGACAGACTAGAATGGCAACAGGAAAAAAAATAACAAAGCCATATACCTTATTCATGATAGCTACAATTCCTGGATCTGCAGCGAGCATATGCATCAATTTCAGTGCCTCTGAAGCAGGGGGAGTCAGCTGTGCACAAGACATGACTCTAAGATTTTAATACAAGAAGACCTTTAAAGCTTTCTTAAGTTTTCCTTTTTCCCTTTCTTTTCTCTTTTGATGGGTGTCCGTGTGTGTGTGATTCTTTTCTTTTCTTTTTTTTTTTGGGTGGGGGTTTTGTTGTGGGGGGGGGGGGGGAGGGGGAGGGTTGTTCTAGAAAATGCACTCTGAAGGTACCAAAGAGTACAGAAGCTGAAAAAATAATTATCAATGACAAGTAGAGTTTAACAAGCTACTTGCCGCCACAGGCAAAGACCACTGGACCCACACATCTATAAATAGAATTATGTAAAAGCGGGTTGCTCTATATTTTTTACTGGAGTCCCTCTGAGCTCTCCAGCCTATCCCTTGTCATATCTATTTTTCCTGAGCGTTTAGCCAGGTCACAACTATACACGGCAAATTATGACTTCTACATCATTTCCATTTTAACCTGTCTTCTGCTGTTAATAGGAGATAACAATGCCTCTAACTTTTTTGAGGCTCAAACACCAGATATAGGAACACAATAATGAAAGAACACGACATATCTGAAGTTAGCATTTCGAAATAAAGGTTCTTGAAAGAGCCGTAGTACTCTTCTAAGAAACGTATAGCCTCACCTGCTGACATCCTTTAGAGTTAAAACATAAAATCCAATTTTCAGAGTATCAATGTCACTCGAATCAACCTTGCGTAACTTAAAAGATATGATCCACTGCTTTCGCAGGGGCGCCATTGCTCTGAGGCTTCATCCTACTCAATTCCCAAGAGACTACAACTCTGCCTCCAAAGATTAGTCAATTTCCAAATTGCTGTCAAATGTCATGCACTTATGCTACTCCCTTCCGAAAATGTTATATGATACCTTTGCTGGTGAAAACATTATGATCACCGTTCCAGAAATATGACTCAGTATAGCATGATTATTGACAATGCGATGGTAGATTTTGAGCTACTAAATCTCCCTTTTTGGCAAAAAAATTGTCTCCTAATCTTCGTCAAATTTCAAATTTCCTCCACCTCATCATCTCAACCTAAAATTCAAGGAAAACACATCCTTCCCCTTCTAAGCTATTCAATCTCATTGTTTCCTCTGCTGCATCCCCATGCACAAAAGCCAAAGACCACTTTGGCCCAGATACAGATATATACCTCTCAACAGTTTTCAGCTACCTAGACAAAAGAAAGGAGTCCAATGAAACAAGCTTGCACCAAAACCAAAATTCATCCTCCCCCTCCACCCTCCAAACCAAGCAAAGACATAACATGAGAAATAATCAGAAAGCATGCCAGCAGACTATTTGGTAAGCCCTTCAATCTTATAAGCAAAGTAGTAAAATCATTCAGCATACCACCATTCCTGGAATCTGAAGTGTGCGGAAATCAGCGAAGATGTAATTTCCTTGGGGAAGTTTCAAGGAAGTACGCGAAATATCTACTGTTCTCTGCCTCAGTCTCTTTTCCTCTTCATCGAATCCAGGTATCCTAAGGTCTGCCTTTGCATTTTGTAAAATCTGGTCCACCTCATCTTTCGGCACACCCATCATGCGAACATTTTTCCCCTGAAACAGCAAGTGCCAACAAGAAGTTCATCTTAGACAAAAGAGTCCTAATTGGAAATCATGAGAAGGAGAACATTGATTTCCTGTAACACGTGTCAGAAGAACATATAAAGGATGCATTCTGATAGTCCAAGCCTTAGCTTCTAATAGTTAACTTCTGGTAACAGTTGTGTGCCATGCATGCATACAACTTTTATTTGCATCAAGAATTGAACTTTCTTGAAAAAGATCATTACAAAAGAATTACTTAGTATCTTTGACAAGACAAACAGTTCTGCTCATGGAAATGGTTCATATTGAGGTACTTGGGCCTAAGACCACAAAAATAAACACTTAGAGACCTTAAAGTATGCAAAGCTGCCTATTAGGCATGAAGGTGTTTTGATACCTACAAAGGAGAAAAAATGTTGTAAAGTTACAGATACAAAAAGAGGGAATCCAGGCATGCCACACATAAATTACATACATGTTGAAATCAAAATATACCATAAGAAGGCTTTAACCCGAGATGGTTTCACATTCTGTAATTGGAAGGAAAAACACAAAATTTCTATGACGATGCCATTATGAGCACGCCATAGGCATGTAACAACAATACGTGAATCTCTACTGTAAAAGCTGACCTTTAAATTAGCAAAGATAACAACATGACTTCCAAACTTGGAAACACTTATCTAACAACCTTGTCATACAACAGAAAACAACCAAAAATTAGATATATCTTGGTACCTCAAAAATGGACGTTCCTTGCAAAGCTAGACAAGAGTGTTCATCAGAGAAAGGAGATAGCAAAGTTGAACTCTTATGGGAGGGTACAATGAGCCGCAAGGTATCTGCTTTGACACCAGTCAGTGTCTGCAGTTTTTCCCCAAACTCTTGGAGAGTGGCACCAGAATTCATCTCAACATTAAACATGTTCCCCCTCCATGAAACTTGGATATTACGGATGCCTTGTTGCTGCGGCATTATCTGCTGTAAGAAATGATAAAGCACTATTAAGGAGAACAGCTTTTACATATAGACTTACTCCTGGTTGTTCAACTTAAGATATATAACAATCATCCATTAATTGGTTAACCAGAAGGATAAATGTCAGACTTCATAAAAAAATGTACAGAATAACTAGCATGGAATATATATATTTTTAGTAGAAGGTCACCTAAAAATGTGAGTATCCGCGTGATCAAGAAAAGCGTAAATTCGCTTCCTGAATTAAAAACCCTCCTTGAAGCTTTTGTTGTCTAACTGGCATTTAAAATTTATAGTTTCCAGAAAAACTAGTGTAAGGTATAGCAAATATGTTCTGCTTGAATCAACACATCCTTTGCTAAGCAGGTTCGCATGCACTTGCTAGGTTTAGCTAAGCATCAATCAACACTCTAGCTCAACACAAGTAAAAAAAACAACAGGGAACATATGGCACGTAAGTCTAATTTAGCTCCTGCTAAAATGAATAATAGGATGTCTCACTCAAAAACCAGGTCCGAGGCATAACAATATCACCTACTCTGACCTCTAATTGACGCGCTTGTTTTCTTAAATTTAATTTACAGCTCAGATGCTTATCCAAATTCACAAGAATTCAAGTCCAATTCAGGGTTAAGATATGTTAACAACCTGCCCAGAGTTTTGCTACGTTAACCTTTCATACCCATGAAGGTTCCATCTCCAATAGCCTACAGACGCTATTCAATTTGCGAAACTACTCCTTCAATTTCATGATAATGTCCCCTGTTCACGTTCTGCAAATTCCTAGAATTTTGAACACGTAAACACTGGCTATACTCATTGTTTTTGCCCAAGTAAAATACTCCCTATGTTTAAATGGGTTTTCCCCTTTTCGTACATCTAAACATAGATTGAACTCAACTGAAAATTGTAGATTAATTAAGAAATGTTAGGCAAATCAAGCAATGATAAGAACAATGAGTAAAGTCGACTTTTAAATGCAATAAATTTATCATAGAAATTCGCAAAACGAGAATCCACTGGACAGGACGGTTTATGTAATTATTTTTTGAGTTCAACTCAATTCACAGGCGTATAAATTCAATCCCAGAAATTGGCAAAAGGTAAAAGGGACAAAGTTTATGAAACGGAGGGAGCAAAATCATTACATCCATATGAAACACAATAAATCAGCTCAACGTTGAACAAACTATTCGCCCAATTCAAAGATCTAAACTTTCACATGAAAACCAAGCTTCATTCAAACAGATATAGAAAAGGACATGGCAATATCAATTTCGTCCGCATAAAAGACATCGCTTTTGTCGGCAAAGTAGTGAATTACACCATGTTTCCAGAACTGCCGGTAATTAGTGACGGATGATGAAACAATTTTGGGGATTTTACCTTTTGAAATGTTCTGATCAGACTTTCAACGCAAGATTTTCTCTATAGCTCTGTCGAAGCGAGAATTTAGGAATGGGAAGCTGATAGAATATTCCAGTGCCGCTGTATTTATATATTTAGATGAATATGAAAGCTGATGTCAACGGCAGGCGCGCTACGTACGTGCTGACGTAATTTAAAGGATTATAAAAATAGCGTAAAATTACAATTTCAGTCCTCAGCTTTGGTTGTTTCAAATTCGTCGTTTTATCTTAGCCTTCCATCTATAAGATGATCTTCTACTTGGTCGAGTGATGACACGCTTGATATCTAACTCTTTTTTAGGAGCAAAGTCATGAGAAATCAAATGGGTACTTGCTTTAAATTTCGGATAAATGTTGAATGGTCCCCTTCTTGTGATTTGTGCTAAATACATTTCTTATCTCGACTACCGTTATATAAGATTGTCTTTGCATCTATCGAGAGCTTGATGACTTGTCAAATGAATAGTAAGTAGCCAGGGGCGGAACCAGAATTTTTTTTCAGGGGGTACCAAAATTATATCGAATTCACCTAAAAATAATATTAAAAATAAAGTGCACTTCGATAATTTTTTCAAAGGACTGGAATGACAAATTGTCCAAATAATGTATGATTAATAGGATATCTATAATAACGATTTATAGTAAGATACTTCGATAATTTTTTCTTCAATCTTAATTATTCAAAGTTAATTAAAACTGTGCAGACCCTTATCCAATTATCCATTTATATTTTTGTCAAACAATTCAATATATCACATGCATTGCACAATTCAATATGTTATCACTGATAACATAGACTCACATTCACAAATCACAAGGCACACTGTCCACCGAGACACTGAGACAGACCACAACTCCACAAGAAGTCGAAGCAACAGCAGGTCAAGCAGGCAGCAGGGAGCCTCGTCGGCGTCGTCGCGGCGTCGCCTGAGCGGCTTCAGTCGCGGTCGCCAGCAGGGGTGAGGGGCCAGATTTGGTCGGACTTCAGAGTAGCAGTCAAAGAGCGGAGTCGTCTCGGCATCGGCGCGTCTCCTAAGCGGCATCAGTTGCGGACTCGCGGTCGTCGATAGGGGCCAGATCTGGTCAGAGTAGCCTCGTCATGGATTGAGCTCAGTCCACCAGCTGTCACTCACGGTCACGATAAGAGAGAGAGAGAGATAGAGAAAGGTGACTGCCGAGTGTGGGTCTCGGGGAACGGGGAACGGGGGAACAGGGTCTCGGTGCGATTCCCGAAAATATTTTTTTTTTTCAAAAGTCAGAGGGCTGAAGCCCCCTCTTGTCACCATGTAGGTCCGCCTATGCATGTAGCTCATTTAAAGGACATAAATATCATCTTGCCTAGTCAAGAATATACACGAGTTTATGTCAACTACAATGAGTCACTAGACTAGGCAGCTTATTTTTTGACTAACCACTCCTACCCATTATTTCACCATTACACATATTCATGATCCACCTTATTAGCCTAAGGTTGGATAACTTAGGCTTATATCTTTTTTTTTATTATGATAACAACATATTGATTATGTTATAATGTATGCTTTGAATGAATTCTTAATAGGTATATGAATAAACGCTCATGTAGACAAATTTGAGAAATTGGGTATGTGGATTGAAATCAGAGGAGTTTAGAGATTTAGTGGAGATGCTAAGAAAGTTTCACTAAGTCTAATGCCAAATAGTAACATAGAATGCATACGTTAACTAAGTTTTAGTTCTGATTGATGTTACTATTATGTAACTAGTCTTGTTTTGATACTTGGATTGATCATTATTACCTAAAATAGCTCTAGGATACCTTGTGCATTATATATGAGTTCATAATCGTTAAGACAAATTTGTTTCGTGAAAATGGGTGAATGTTAGAGCTCTGGCTCCGAAGTTTCGAGAGAACATTATGTCAAATCCGATTTTCCTAGAGAATGTCATACCCATAATAAGAAAGTGGATTTCGTGAGAGAGTCAATAAATGTAGCAATAACATCTAATTTTGCTGAAAATCATGTCAAATCTTCCTCTAACGACTTGATTTCATAAGATCAGTATAAAAAGATTTGAGGCTTCATCATAGACTATATAAAACACATCGAAGACTCCATGCATTAGAGAAATATTAGGGTTCGAAGATTAAATTTTTCTCCATTTATCTTCATAAATTTACATCATCAAATAGAACATCTTTCTGAGTAATCATTTTATTAAGAATGAGCATTCTATTTGTCATCAAATATCTCATTTCTCTATTATACTAGAGCTTCATTTGATTTTGGTCCTGACAAGTTTATTTCTGTAGACTTTTCATAATGAATTTATTTTCTACCAAGAACTATTCATGACCAAATTTGCCATAACAAATGATGATAGTGAAGGGTTTGGAGTGGTGACAAATGATTTATGCGGCCATTTTTCCTTAGCAATGGTTTTGGGTTAGATGTGCGTGCATATGGATGATTATACTAATATAACTTCATGTATATATGTTTAATAATGGGAGGATGTTGGTGATGACATAAAATCGATCATGAATGGTTGTCATAGTGGAATAATGGTGAAGGTGGTGAATCAAAAAATTAGTGGACGCATATTTTGAGTGACCTAATCAATGGGTTGTGTACTTGACGCAAACAATACACTCATGTGCGTTCTTGACTAGCCAAAATGATATTTTTGTGCTTTCAAATGGGTCAGATCTTCTGACATTGACAACATATAACTAGCTCCTGGTGGAGGTAAGAACCATTCTTGATAAGGTAATCGAGATAAAGAGTGAATAACAAATCAAAGGACGAGGACATTTAAACATTTACCCCAAACTTAAATGATGAAACGGAACATGACCCGAAAGGTATAACCAAGTCTTGACATTATCATGTCAAGACTTGGATACTCCTACGGCATGTCGTTACCGTTCATTGAAAGGTATAACTAAAATATTCAAACGGAAATAATCGGGAGGCAAATATAGATTGATATTATCCCTTATTAAGTTTCTCGCAATATTAAGAAATAACTTCTTTCGGGCATTTGTTTGACCAGTAGCAAAATTTGGAGCCTTTTTAGATAGGTCAAAGAAAAACTCATCTAGACGAGAATCACAAAGGCTAAAAAAAGATACATGTATATTACTGCTGGGAATTAATTGCACATCAAAAAGAGAAAAGTCTTCAATTTTAAGCCTTGACAACAAATCTCTGCTTCTTGTAATTGATGTTGATTTTGATACTTTTACTGTGTAATAAGAACGTGTCAGTATAGGACCAACAAACAATTGAAACTAGAAACCATTGTCACCCCTATTAATTGATCCATCCATATCAAGAATATAATCTTATCTAAAACATGTAGTAATTTATCCAACCCTAGTAATATCATGTAAAATTGGAAATGTCACCCCTAGTTATTGATCCATCCCTATCGAGAATATAAGCTTTGTCAGCTTCTTCGCTCATAATTAGATTTGAGTTAGATGCTTAATTACTAAACATATGTATAAAACTTGGTGTTTAGCTCGTATATATATGCTAGTTATAATTATAAAGCTTCCATGGTGATCTGGACATCTAACAATAAGAACCTTCGTATCACAACAATCCGAAATCATTAAATGTACTTTCTATGTGTCAACAACTTTTTTATATAAGATAATAGGACTAATTACACTTATATCCCTGAGGTTAGGGTATAATTACAGGCAAAGATAATAGTTTAGACAAATTACATTTATGTCCGTTGACCAAACGGAATCTTAAAAACCCTAACGGTTTTAATGAAAAGACTTTATTGCCCCTAAGTTGGAAACTTATTTTTTTTTTCAATGCCATTACTTCATCTAAAATAGAAAATCAAACTTTGTGTGGTTGGGGGGTTGGGGGGGGGGGGGGGGCGTCTTCACTGCCTCATCTTCTATCCCTATATTAGTGTGACCTCCATGGCGACAATGGACCGCCACCGCATCTGTTAGAAGCCTTTAGCGGTACAGACTTGGCATAACCTGAAAATTATTGTCGTCGATGAATCGAGACTGAAACAAGTCTCTTGAAACCCTAAACTCTGAAGCAGATCTTCGAAGCTCGGCCTTCTTAATCGGTTTGTCAGGACTTGAATGCTGCGACAGAGGTTCAAGTCCCATAAGCCTAGCAACGACGCTCGGCGAGCGGCGCTACTTGTCGTCACCGTCGACGGCAACTCCATCTCCGGCGCTATCACTTTGATTTACGGACATAATCGAAGCGTTTGTCCGGATCTCTCGGGGGTAAAGTCTTCATTTGGCATCAACAATTGCATCAACCATATCGCGGTTCTCACCATCACGATTCTCAGCAATCACGCCGGCTGAGCCTCCACTCCAATCGCGATTCTTCATTGGCCAAATTAAGTTTCAAAACCCTAATTTTCAAATTAGGGTTTTGAAACCCTAAATTTTAAATCAGGGTTTGAAATCCTCATAATTTCAGGGTTTCAAAACCCTAATTTTAAAAAATTAGGGTTTGATATCCTAATTTAAAATTATAAAAATTATTCAGGATATACTGTACAAGGGCAATATTGTCATTTTTAAAATACATAATGATGAAAATTACACTTTTTGGATAGAACCCTGACGGATGGATACAAGAGTTACTTTTTTAACATTTTTTGTCACGATATGTTACATTTTGAAACTTAGTGTCCTTAATTGTAATTATACCATAACTTCAGGGACATAAGTGTAATTAGCCCAAGATAATACTTTTAGCAACAAGTTGTTGCCACTGTCTCATCGTTGTCCCTAATATGTTTCTAGGAAATAAAGCCACTAAAGATTGTAGTTCAATCCTAGTTGAAGCAAAGTTTTTCCTATATCACAAGTTTATTTTGTTGAAAAGCCCCTAAGGAAGCTTTAGTTGACAGTTGTCTAATTCTTTAGTGTCATATGGAGAAATTGCTATATGCTATCTCTTCCGCCAGTCTTAACCTTTTTGGTATTGGAGATACCTTTATCAATACAATGTGATTATCCACTTTGATGAGTTGATTGTTGTAGTCCTTTTCCGAATTTTTTTTATTTATGACAAAAGGTATGATTTTTTCGGATGGTCCTAATAAAATGAACTAACATAAATTTATCATCCATGCATTCAACACGTCATATATTTGCTGTAGAAAAAGTCAATTATAGAGGCAAATTAGTTTCTACTTATTCAATACAAATGCATTACTGAGGTACATAGATGCTTTCAAATAACAAGCACTTTATTAGACTCTTATCCTTGTATGTCGTACGTGCAATGGCTTGTGTGGCTTGTAAACCTTGAAAGTCGGCTTGTGGGTTTCCTCATGGGATTCTTTGATCTTCAACACGACTTTCTTCCGGTACGACATCATCCGTTTGGTGAGCAACCTCGAATGTCCTCTTTTGCTATAGTTCGTGGACATTTGCTAGGATCAAAGACGCATTCTTTAATAGGATTGATCCATGTCTTAGAATATTCAACGTGCTTAGAACCCGCGACCTCAATCATGAACGAGCTCACCATGAGCACGCTTCAGCAGAGGACGATCGTGCCTCATACCATCTTCACGAACCAGCAAAAGTTTTATTGTGTTGTCTCCAATGAAAGGATAGACAATATTTTTGCGATGGAGGAACTTATAGGGAACGAGACCTTGAAGTGTGAGGCTAAACTCTTATGGCATGCAACTGTCGTTCGTTGAAAGGTATGACTGAAACTGTAATGAAAAGAATTGTGGAGGAAAACGTAGATTGATATCGTCCTTAAGTTTCTAGCAAGATTAAGGAACAACTTCTTTCCACTATTTGTTTGACAGGAGAAAATTTAAGAGCTTTCTTAAATGGTAGATAGATAGTTCAGAGCAATACTTTTGACATGAATTACAAAAGCTACAAAAAATATAGAAATATATGTACTACTGTTGAAAATTCATTCTACATTAAAGGGAGATAACAACTAAAACTTCAGTTTGTAAGCCTTCCCATCAAACCCCTACTAACTATCAATTGATTTTGTGTTGCACACTTTCATTATGTTATTAGAAAAACATACAATTAAGAGTAGGATTTAAAATTACCCACACGAGTTGATTCAGGTGTTTGGCCCATTTAAAAGAAGTGTTGCCACGGATATGGCCCATTTTGAGAATATAGTCTTATATATATATATATATATATATATATATATATATATGTGTGTGTGTGTGTGTGTGTGTGTGTGTGTGTGTGTGTGTGTGTGTTAAAAAGTTAGTGATTAAAACCTCAAGGTCTAAGCTCCGTGTGCTTATCCACTCATTGCCAATTTTATTGTGAGCTTAATGCTATTACATTACTCATCAGAAGTATAAATCTTGGCATAATTGGAAGGATATCCATATGTCGATCATAAGTATAATGCCACCTTTTTATTTAAGATAAGATTTTAAATGACAAGTTCTTGCCACCATTTTAATTTGTTATGAAACACAACCAGAACAAAGCAATACAACGAGAAGCAAAAAGAAAATGAGAAATCAATAAACAAACGCACAACACAAGGTTTACGAATTTTACCAATATGGTAAGTCCTTGGAGTATGACCAAACTTCGATTTCATTATTCAGCAATGTTTATAACCAAAAATCTTAGTCCCCTCTCTCTCTATTATCGTTTTCTCTCTATATTATCTCCAAACCAGAAGATACATATACATAAGAAAATCCTAAAGCGAAACATACATTATTAACAATTTTGTAGCTCAATCCTTGTTGAAGCAAAGTATTTTTTTTCTATTTTATGACTAGTAACTTCTGTACAACTTTATTTCGTTTCAAAAGTCCCCAAGGACGCTTTAGTTGACAGTTGTATGTCTAATCCTATTATGCCATATATATATATATATATATATATATATATATGGGAGCTGATCCATTGCTCGCGCTGGCAAATGGAGCTCGCGCTGGCAAATGGAGTTAAGTTGCCAACGCGATCTGGCTGTCCATGAGCGATCTGTGGACGGTCCAGATCTTTTTTTTACGATTTTTTTAAGTCAGTCCGCTACATAATGTAGCGGACGATTTTTGGACAAAAATACCCCTCTAACTTGAGGGAGTCAAAGATGCTGCAAAACCCATCCGCTACATTATGTAGCGGATGATGGATGCTCAATTTTGCCCATCATCTCCTTCCTTTCTTTTGACTCTGTTCTGTGCTTTGATGTTTGTCTCTGTGCTTTGATGTTTGTTATTTTGCCCATCGAGATCAAATCAAACCAAAAACAAACCCAAATTGGTGGTGGCGGCCTGCACGGGAAGAACGAGGCCATGACAGAACCACCGCCACTCCACCACAACCAAGAAACCTACGATCGTTCATCCCAAGCAGTGTCTCCATCGCCCACAACCACCACCACTCTGCCACCGGCGCTGAACCCATCACCACCACCACCACCATCCGAACCCATCACCACCGCGACAGAACCACCGCCACTCCACCACAACCATCACCACCACGACAGAACCACCGCCACTCCACCACAACCAAGAAACCTACAATTGTTCATCCCAAGCAGTGTCTCCATCGCCCACAACCACCACCACTCTGCCACCGGCGCTGAACCCATCACCACCACCATCCGAACCTCCGTAAAATAAAAAGAAATAATAGATGTGAAGGTTTGGATCGAAATAAAATCACGGACGTAGGCCTCGCTGGCTACAGCGGCGGCGACATGAAAGGGACACTCGCGGTGCTTCGGCAGAGCTGGGAGATTCGTCTTCGCGAGGCTTCAGCGATGGGAACTCGCGATGCTTCGTCAGATCTGGGATCTCCTTCTTCGCAATGCTTGGTCTCATGGGCGGTGGTGGCGAGAGAGAGAGAGAAGAGAGAACCTCGGGGACAGAGGAAACACAGAAAGGAGAAAGACAACGGATGTCTCTGTAAAATAGTCCGCTACATTATGAAGCGAACAGATGTAATCGGGATTGAGGGATATTTTTGACAAAAATACTGTCCGCTACATAATGTGACGGACATACTTAAAAAAATTGCAAAAAAAAGATCTGGATCGTCCACAGATCGCGCTTGGACGGCCAAATCGCGTTGGCAACTTAACTCCATTTGCCAGCGCGAGCAAGGGATCGGCTCCCTATATATATATGTATATATGTAGAGATATATATATATATATATATATATATATATATATAGCATTGATAAAGTGCTTTTGCAACAATTACAAGATTTTGTCGAACGGCATAAAGATCACGACAATTCCATGACTCTGTGTATACATGACCGCAAAAGAAAATAACAACTAACCTAATAAACTTATACATATTACAATTGAACTAAATCAAAGCAAATCCTACACTTTAACTCAGCTTAAAGTAACAGCTCAGTCTACAGGTTTAGGAAACCAAAAGAAACGAAACATTAAAATAAAAAACAAGTACAAAGTGGTAACAATAGAGCATGCAATGAAAACCGCACGACCCAAAGGTAAGCATCGTTAAACAAGGCACAATACACTACCAAGATCTTCAACACCATAAAATTTATCCTTCTATTATCCTGTATCAAATCCAAACCAAATTTCACGAGACATGGCGGATAAACCACTACTCACCCCCACAACTGACCACGGTAGACACATAACGCTCAATCACCGAAAGGAGCCCTAACCACCTCCACCCCCCAGAGCAGATTGCCCCAAACCCCAGACAGATCTCTTCAACCCCCCACCCCGCCTTGAATCCCCCCCCTAATTTTTTTCCAACATGTTACACCCAACCCCCAAGACCCTATCCCCCACCCCACCTACCTAAGACCCCCAGGTTCCATAGAACAAAACCATAACCATGGCTTAGCCCTCTCAAAATCAAGCCTACCTACTACTACCAAAGATATCACAACCAACCACAAACCTAATTTCCACCATTGTACATCAGGGAATAGATAAGAACAAATGCATAAAACTGAAGGACCTTTTAGAAAAGACGGTCAAGCAATTCCGGTCACCGCCGGCGGAAGGTGGAAAAGAATACGAAATGGGCAGATCTGTTTGGATCTACCGAGATCGGAGACTTACCGAGAGGTTGTCGTCTCCGATCAGATCGGGTAAGATGCGCCATGCCGCTAACTGCCCATCACTTGCTCTGTCGGCCACCCACTGATCAAGCCTTAAGGCTACCATCACACAAGACGGAAAAACGGAAACTATGGAATGGAGTGGCTGCCGCCCCACGAGCGCGGAAGCACGGTGGGGCGGCCATGGTGACATATTATCTTATTATGTCATGTTGAGCAACTGCTACATGCTATCTCTTATGTTAGCAACTGTCTTAAATTTTCTCCAGGCTTAACATTGTAGCAACGAGACTAGCTGTGACCTACAATGCATTTGCTTGTGGTTTCTAAAAATAAAAAAAAAATAGTAAAAAGGAGTGAAAACTTGATTGAAACATGTTAGCTTTGAGCACATGGAAACTCGCCCATGCCATAGAAACGAAATTTAGATCCTCGCCGATAAGATCAATTGTTTGAACGTTTTATCACGAGTAGAATCAACAAATGTCCATTCACCTCCATGAAGTCTATACACGGTTTATTTTGCATTGAAAGAGTTAAACTGTTTCGTAGGGAAACTCTATGCATGTCAAAACAGTCTCCTTTATTCATTACATATAAATCTAGGGATAACTGTGTAAAATACCTCTGTGGTTTGAGGTCGTTGCAAAAATACCCCTACTGTTACAAAAATTGCAAAAAGACACATGTGATCGCAAAAGTGTTGCAATAGACGATTTCAACAGAATGAAGAAAATGTCTAAATTACCCTCGTATTCCATGTCTTCCCCTTCCTGTCTAACAAAATGACGATTTATGTAACACCTGTGATCGACCGGTGTTCCCTCGACCCTCACCGGCGACCGGTGTTCTGCCTACAGCTCGACCCTCACAGGTGATCAGTGTTCCCCCCCTTTCTCCCTCTTCTCCTCCTCTCCCCCTCTCCTCTTTCCCTTTCCATCCCGTCCCCTTCATGTTGCCTCACCTGTTTGTTTGCGCCGGTCCTAATTAGGGCTTGGGCTTGTGGCGATAAAGGGCCTTGATGGTGGTGGGCAAATGGCCAAGTCGCGATTGAGCTAGCAGCGGCGGCAAATGATCCATGGTAAGTGGTCGGGGCTGGCGATGCAGATCAAGTTCGCGGTGGGGGAAATGGATCTAGCGGCAGCGGCAAAGGGTTAATGGGACGGTGGTGTCAGAAACGGGCGATGGCAGAAAGAGGGGATGATGGTGGTGGATGGGGCCTGATGAGGTAGCTTGAAGGGGCTGAGGTGGCAGTGATTGGGCATAACAGGTGGTTGCGGCTGCGACGATTGTGCTGAGGCGGCGGTGGTGGTAGAAATAGATGGTGGTTAGGGTTTATGATTTGGGGAAGGAAGAAGAAATAAATGGCATTTTTGTCGTTTCGTTAAGTTAATCACTACCAACGCACTTTTAGGAGCGTGAACATCACATGCCGTGAGTTTGAACGGTTTTTTTTACGATTGCAACACTTTGGCGATCACATGTGTCTTTTTGCAATTTTTGTAACAGTAGGGGTATTTTTGCAACGACCCCAAACCACAGGGAAATTTTACGCAATTATCCCATAAATCTATTTGATGCTTTTAGTATCCACCTTATTACCCTCTTTGGCCCTCTCACTCTAGACCATGCTTAGGGGCACTGTCACCAAACCCTCGGCATTCGGCTTTTGAATCTCTTCTGGAGATATTTTGACCTTCTTTATTTTTGTTATTCGAAACCTTTACCTCAAGACCCTGTCAAAATCGCTGTGCTACTTCGCAGCCTCGACTTTAGGGGTTTACCGGTTGCGGGTGGCAGTTTTCACTCTTCCGACTGCAATAATAGTTGATATCATGCGACATTGCAGGACACCCAATGCACCTTATAACAGCGCCTTCAGTTATGAGCAAGCTCATCACAAGGGCGCTCAGGCAGTCAGGCAGAGAATCATCGCCCCTCGAATCATAGTCATCTCTGAGGAATTAAGAATAATAGTTTCTGATTTCTTTGATGTTACACTAGTGTAAAGTGAAGAAGCTTCCCCTGATCGTCTCAGTTGGAAGGATAGGGAATAGTTCTCGAATGGAGGAATTTATAGGGAACAAGACGACAAAGTGTGAGTGAGGTAATTAAGGATATTTTGCTTTGCATGTCTCCTTGTACTTCATGAAACTTCGACAAACATATTTAGTTTGTATTGTAAAATTATGACATGGAAAAGTACAACCGCAAGTAGCTATCAGTTATCTTTTTTAACTAGAACTTCAATTTTCTGGATCACAGGGATAAGATGATATTACCCTTTAAGTCCTCTATCAAGAAACAAGTTCTTTCTGATATCTGCTCGGCAGGAGCAAACTCGGGAGTTTTTTCTTAGATAGGTCAAAGTAAAATCTAAAAGGAATTACAAAGGATAAAAAAATCTTACACATGTATTTGCTACTCAATAATCTAAAGCTTTCCTAGGTGATTTTAGATATCTAGGAGGTGTAGTCAACGGTTATCGGATTATTATTTATCGCGTGGAGTTCTTATTGTACAATAGATATTGAACTTGCCATTGTATAGTACTGTACTATTTTATCTTTGATAATGTATAGCCTTGTGATCTGATGGTTCAAAGTGAAAGCAGTAGTTTCACACATGTTCTTATGACGCATTAAAAGTATGCATGCGCAGGGCGGGAGAAATTTGTGCCGAATATGATTAAAGAAAAGTGATATTTGAACTCTATTTTTAGCATTTGAATTCCACAAGTGTCGCTAAAATGATGAAGAAAGACCCTTCAGTGGCCTTTAACAACAAAAATGGAGTTCAAATAGTTAAGAGCGAAGCTAAAATATCAACTTCATTGTTAAAATGGCCAAAGTCAAGCTATTTATGAAATGAACCTCCTCAGTCGGTACTTTGTTTTCATATTCGGTCAAAGGACAATCCTACCAAACCTACTTTAGGTTTTAAAGCTTCTTGGTCTTGTGTGGTTGTCCGTGCTGATTCAAAAGAAAAAGAACATGCTCCAAATATTATGGAGAGTTTAGATTAAACTGTCCAAGTTGTCCACATCTCATTTCTGTCCTTAAAAGGTTTAAATTTTCTAATGTGTGACTTGACTATCCGCGTTAATCTAAAGAAAGGAACTTACTGCTGTAAAAACAAAGAGTTTTAATTAAATTACACTACTTATCGTGATCTCATTTCTATCTCTGAAAGGTTCAAATTTTGTTAAGACAATGGCAAAGTGTAGATAAAACTTAAGACATTCAACTCTTTTAAGCGTGCAATCATAATAGTTTCTCAAATATCAAAAAGTGATGTCATCGGGCATTGCATTTTGACCTTCTATTAACACTCAAATAGTTGATTTTTAACCTCACCTAGCAGGTTCATCATCGTCACACTGATGTATTTTCGAATATCCTTTTGGTTGGATTCCTTAGAGATGTTCACGGCAACACACCTCACTCAACTTTGCATTCATCCATAACGTACACGGTGACGGGGCTATCGCTTCCAAAAATGATTATATAAAGATCCTCTGGTGACCTTTAGCAGCGAAAATGGAGCTCAAATGAGTAAGCGTGAAGGTTAAATATCAATTTCCTTGTTAAAATGGCCAAAGTCAAGTTATTTACGAAATGAACTTCCTCACTCGGTACTCTGTTGTTACACTTTGTCAAAGAGCCATTCAAGCCTAACGAATTTTACTTTAATGTCTAAAGCTTCTTGGTCATGTGTGGTTATCCATCCGAACACACTCCAAATATCATGGAGAGTTTAGATTACACTGTTCAAGTAATCCTTATCTCATTTCTGTCCTTAAAAGGTTCAAATTTTGCCATATGTGATTATCCGCGTTAATCTAAAAAAAGGAGAGTTTTAATTAAACCTACTCCACTTACGACTTCGCTATCTTATTTTTGTCGCTGAAAGGTTGAAAATTTATTCAAGACACCTGTGAAGTGTAGATAAAAGTTCCGACAATCAACTCTTTTAAACGTGAAACGTAGATAGCTTCTCAAATGTCATAAACTGATGTTATGGGGGAATACATTTTCCCCTTCTATTGACACACACGTTAAAGGTTTGTTTGAGGATATCGTTTACCGACAAAAACACTCAAATAATAGACATTTAACCTCACTCAGCGTTGCCCCGTATATGTTTATGGGAAAGCTACTAAAGATTGTAGCTCAATCCTAGTTAGGTATGGCAATTATTAGATCTGCACCCGACAGATCTCTGACCTGCTCTGTCTCGATAGGAGCGGGTTATTTTAACTTTGACTGGATTATAATGTGAGTATGGTATTTTTTTAAATCCGCAGTGGGTTAGGGCCGGGTATGAGATTCTGTAAAACATGCCCAGTGATGCCCCCCCGGCCCCGTATACTAATGCTATGCATCAGCCAATCTCAGCCGTCCATCTTATATATATATATATATATATATATATATATATATATATATATATATATATATATATCTTTCCCTAAACGCTAAAATTTATATCTTCTCTTTGCCTATCTGCCGACTTACCCGCTGTTCTCTCCTTCTTCTCTCCTCCCCACGGCCACAAACCACCTCCACCTCACCACCACTTTACCGGCCGCCCACCACTGTCACCACCACCTAATAGTTGACCAAACTCGTCCACCTCCATCTCAACCAAACAACATTACCATTACCTTTCCGTCCACCTCCACCTAGACCAAACACCGTCACCACCACCTCCATTGTCATCACCATGTAACCACCAAGAAGACTGAAGTTGATTGGCTATCACCTCCACCATCAACTATCACCACCACCTCTACCATCAAAACTGCAACTGTCCTAAACCAGGTTCTTTGCTTGGTTCTTATTTAGCTGTAGCTATTAACCCTTGAAACCACTATGAATTCCCGTCCTCTACTAATTACTAGGTCCCTAGCTTCAGAAGTGACAGCAAAGCACTTGGCTAAATCATCATCGACAGATCAAAACGCAATAAATAGAGTCCTTGGTGCAGGAGAGGGGAAAGGTAGCAAGATCTTAGCTAAATTGACATACGAGTGATTGAAGCGGATTATACAGCTTTCCTTGGTCTTTATCTGGATAAATTGGCCACTGAGAACGAGAAGATTGTATCTGTGCCAAGTTTTGAGGGCCTCAAGGAAGGGCGGGATAGATTGGGGCGGCAACTGGTTTTCGAAACATGCTTAGGATCAGATATGGTATCGCACTTTCATGACCCGATGGCGGGACGGGTTTCAGGGCTACCGGGGTAGGTATGGATTTTATAAAATCCGTATTCGACCATCCCACTGACATTCCTAATCCTAGTTGAAGCAAAGTTTTTTCTTACATATATGACCAGTAACATATACACATATTTTGTCAAAAGCCCCCAAGGATTAGTTGACAGTTGTCTAATCCTTAAGATTCATATAGAGAAATTGCTATATGCTCTGTATCTCTTCGTAAGCAATAGTCATACCTTTTTTGGTATTAGTGTAACGCCCTAAAAATTCGGAGATCCGTCGCCCCAGACTTCTGGGTTGTTAACTTACTAGATCACATCAAACTTGTCAAATTTACTCACTAACACATACTCCAAATTATTTAATCCGATATCATCTCAAGTTCTTCAAATACAAGCTTGCAAGACTGTCTCAAACTCAAACTATTAAAACTTAAGTTCTTTACAAACTTGGGTCCTTATGAAACAAGCTGACAGTACTGACCCACGCGGGCTTACCGGAATCTCACACAGACGTTAACCCATTCCCAAACTTACTACATCTTACCATCACCTGCAGAAGGGAGCCAAACGAAGGGTGAATTTTTGAGAGCTCAGTAAGGTCGTACAAGGACTAACAACGGCATTGCAAAGTGATTCCAAAGAATACAACCGACGAAACTTTCCAGAATACTTCAGATGGTAAAAAAACTCAATGATTTCCAAAAGGATCAAAAACTCATCAGAAATAGATACCAAAATGAACCGAAACAAACACGACAAATTCCAAAAACAATCAATAATAGATCATTTCTAGAGTCATCATTTCCAAAATAATGAAGATTTTTCAAAGGATTTCAACAGAAGTACAGATCATTTCAGATAATACTTTTCAGACATTTCTGTAATAGTCACGGCAGTATACAGAGCATATAAAATCAAAAATCAACGTTGATCCTGGGGCTATTGCAATGCCATTCCGGCAAAACACAGAAGTGTACACATGCATGATGTACCAGAATAATTACTAGTCCATTTAGGTACTAGCTTGCATTCCATGCAGGATTCAGACCAGCCTTATAACGCCCGCCTCAGAATAGAACATATTTTCAGGTCAACACAAAAAAATCAACAATATCAATGAGCTTTAACATAAGCTTAATTCGCCAGAATCAGATCGGATTCCAATATCAATAATCATATTGACATAAGTCAACATTTGAAATTTTCAGAAGAAATCAAAATTTTCAGAAAAAAATCACAGATAAACAACAAAACGATTGCGAATAATTATCGAATTTAAGCCAAACAATCCGGAAGAACGGATACAGACAATTGTCAAATTTGCTCAGCACGCAATAACAGGCGAGCATCACAAGATTTTCAAACAATCGATTCAGGTTCAATATTAGAGTTTTCAGGACAAGAACATACTGATATCAATGTATACTTCAGAGTTCGACATTAGTCGTAAGTAATTCAAATGAGTACTTACAAATACGAGTTATCAAATAAGGGTTTGGACATAAGTCCTTACTCAGGATTCAGATAGAATCCCTTACCTGGATCCGCAGCTAAACTATCTAACCGGAAGTCTTTGACGTTAAACTAAACTGAATAATCGAACCGTTAGAACACAGACTATAACAAAATATTATAACTTAATACAAACTCACGCATACTTCCAAAATGAACCTCCCCTCACCGGGTATGTAAAATTACCGAAACGCCCCTAGGGTGTAAAATTACCAAAATGCCCCTCGGACTTAAATTACCAAAATGGTCTTCCCATAAGTAGAATCATTGCAATAAACTTCCCATATGTAAATTTATGCAAAAATACATTTCTTAGGTCAAATTACCAAAATACCCATTCGGGGTGGCAAATTACCAAAATGCCCCTGGAGGTTTCCGGCACCGAAAAAATCTCAAAATATCTTAAAATGCTATTTTAAGCATCATGATATCATTATTGATCTAAAAGGTATTTTAAAAGGTCAGTTTCACGAAAAATGTCTATCGGCCTCAGAATGACACGAAATTTTAGAAAATGAACGATATCAGTAAAATAAGGTTTCTTTAAAATTTTCAGATTAAAATAACTTGATTACTATGCTAAATAATTCGATAAATTTATGTAATCGGTACCCCATATTAACGCCCTTCGAGGGCACCGAAAATTCCTGAAAAATTCCACAGCATAGGTTTCGTAAAAATATTTTGGGTTACAGTTTTGCACTTTGTCTAATTTTGGCCCTAACTATTTATGAAAATTCATGGGAAAAACTGCCAAAAGTAATTTTGATCTTTAGTGACAATAACGATTACTATTTAAATTAATACACACACTAGTTCACCCAAACTGCACACAGCTGTCTTCTTCCTTCAGCCCAGCTGTTCATCCCACAAACACTTCAAGAACACCAATTGATTCACTTCCAATCCGTTCTAAATTATTATGAATGCATTAGGTTACCTTAGTTACACTCTAACACACCCATAAACACACAATTTAACCCACAATCCTACACCTACCACCATAGCCGAACCATAAACACACACAAGAACACATCCCCTGCACACACACTCACAGTAAACACGCTAAAACACACACAAAATCCCGAATCACTCCACAACACACCCACCGACACTTGTTTATACACATTGGTGCACCTTTGATCCATTTTTAGACATAAATACCACACATATACTCACGCATACACACTGTCTTCCTCCCAACAAGTCACTGAAATCCATCCCCTCCCTTATACTCACTTATTAACATATAATCTTGCGATTCATGCTCATAAAATAGCTGAACATACACACATAAACACCTGCAACTCCCTCACTGTCTAATTGTGTTCATGGCCACCCCATCCACCGTGCAAAGCTCAAACTGTCTCCCAAAAATTAAGATTGCAGACTAGGGAAAAGGGGAAAAATTACCTTCAAGTTCTTCTTCACTCTCTCTCTTTCTCTCTTCAAATTATTCTGCTGAGATTTCCCCCACCCACGAAGGTTCCCCTGTTTTTCTCTTCTCGTCTCTGTTTTCTATTTCTTCTCTGTTTCTGGTTCCTTCCTCTTCTCTGTTTCTTCCTTTCTTTGTTTTCTTTCCGAATTTTTTTTCTTTATTCTCCTCGTTCCTTTATTTTCTTTCATTCCTTTAAGAATCCTTATCTACTTTGCATTAGTCATCGCACCAAATAGCAAGAGGTGGCACTCCAAAATGATTTCCTCTGGGCATTTGACACCTCATGCCAAATTTCCAAAAATTGCAAATCAAACCTCAAAAATCTCCATAATTACAAAATAAACCCCAAACTTTATATTATTACAATTAAGCCCCAAAGTTAGTCTAATCATGATTAATTTGATTAAACATCACTAAAACATACACTACCACTCATTTTATTATTTTTCATCACTAAACAATAATTCACAACTATGCTCCCAAAATTTCAAAAATTACATTTTTGCCCCAAAATATTTTTAAACTCCTACACACTACCAACAGCCGAGCATTGCTCAAATTTAACGCCCGTTTATTTTTTGGAGCACCGATGGTTATATTAACTGGCTCCCGAAGTTCGAGATATTACAATTAGAGATACCATAATCAATACGCTGTTATCAGCCTCCATCAATTAATTGTTTTAGTCCTCTCCAGAAGATGTTAATTTTCATTTTTTATGACAACAGGTAGTGATTTTTTCGGTTGAGGGAAAAAAAGGGAAATGGAATCACACCAATGCGTTAAAACAAGATTCATCATCCATGCATCCAATGCTGCATAAAAAATCCAATTAGAGAGGCAAATTAGTCTCCATTTATTTAATACATATGCAGTACGTAGATGTATTTCAAATAGAAAGCACTTTATTAGACTCTTATCCCTCTATACCCTTGCTATGGGTAATGGCTTGTAAACCTTGAGATTCGGCTTGTGGGTTTCCTCAAGGGATTCTTTGATCTTCAACAACTTTCTTCCGGTGCGACATCGTGTGATTGGTGAACAACCCCGAGTGTACTTGTTTGCTGGAATTGGTGAACACTTGCTGGGATTAGAGGCACATTCTTTAGTAGAATTGAATATTCACTACAAGGAAAATGCCTTTTAGCGACGGAATTTAGCGATGGAACTTGTTCCGTCGCTAAAAGTCACCTTTGCCGACGGAATTAGGCGATGGAATTAGGTTCCGTCACTAAAATCGCTGGAGGGAAAAAATGCGCGAGAAGGAAAAATAGGCGACGGAAGTTTTCGTCACAAATGAATTGGCGACGGAATTTAGTGACGGATTTCACCGACGGAAGCATTTTCATCGGTAAAGATATTACGTTAATTTTTTATAAGAGAGAAATACTTTTACTAATTATCAAAAATAGAAAAATAACATATAATAAACATAAAAAACAAAAAAAAGAACATCATCAGAGTGTTTCATCTCATCGGCCAAAAGAACAGAACAGGAGAGCTTGGCGCCACTGTCCCGCCCACCCCCGTCGTCGTTGTGGAGCAACCCTTCGCGCGCGGCACCGTCACTCCCACTTTGAAGGTTTGTGCGAAGCCTCGTTCCAGCTGATAGAAGTTTTCTGTACGTTTGGGTCACTAACTGTTACGGTTTGATTTTTGGTATAATCAAATTAGGGTTCTTATTTCAATACATTTAGGTCTTCAATCTTCCGATCTCCCTCTGAGTCTCATCTTCTTGCCAGGTAATTTCTTCCTCTCACTCTTACGTCTCAACTCTTTCTCTATTTTTAATTCTAAATCTTGTGATAATCCCTATTGATATTTGGATTTGCGTATTGAATTGTCGAGTTGCTCATATATATGAGCTCTAGATTGTGTGATAATCCCTTTTTGGTACGGTGGTTTTGTTTGTTTGAGACTATTTATACAAGATCTTGGTTTGCACTGCACATGTTTGATATCATGTCTGTGTGGAGTTCAAACTTGCTCCCAGTAGCTTGTGTTCACTTCAAGCTTCTTGCCGAGGAAAGTTGGTTCGCATGCCACGTGAGGTGCCACAAAGGATGCAGTCTGCGTTGGCTTCCAAGTAGACAAAGTGGGAGACAGCAAGGATGGAGTAAGGGCTGAGAGCAAGGCTCCCCAGACAGGTCGCGAGGGCTGGCAGCGCCGCGCAGGCAGGGTGACGACGAACAGGGCCAGCGGTCGACAGTTCGTGTCAAGGGTGTAGCGTCAAGAGTCCGATGTCAGGGGTCCAAATGTGTTTCTCTCACTAGAACTCCAGAGAGAATGGGTTTTAGAGAGAGAAAGTGAAATGTGGAAATGAGGGAGAAGTCCTTGAATAAGCTCCAGAATCCACTATATATAGGCACAAATATGCGCGTGTCATCAGCCGACACGGGTCAGGGGGGTCCCACAGTATTGATTGTCTGTCGGATTGTCGGTCCCCGAGTTCGTGCCGCCCTGCCCTTGCATCGTCCCTCTGCCTCTCTGAGGAGACTGACCACACTGCGGTAGCATGGTCAGAGTAGCCCGTTGCCCCAGCCTCCAGTCCAAGCCCTTGCTGAATCCCACGAGATGCGTCAAGAGACGCGCCGAGATCCTGGCAGCGGTGAGGGTTGCCCCTGCAGCCAACTGTTAGGCGTGCCGGCTACGATGCCCTCCGAGGACCTGCTCCCGTCCCGGAGTGACTCGCGGTTCATTGCCTTGTTGGTGTCAATGATCAATGATAACATGAGCGCACATGCTATGCTTAGGGTCCGTGGCGAGGGGTCCTCGTGCCGGAGGACTACGAGCGGAGCCCCCCGTGAGTCCGTCGGGTGATTGTGCCGGCGATGGCCTTAGGGTTGTAAGCCCATCCTTGTTGCGAAGGCCGGAGCCTCCGGTTGATTGTGCCCGCGAGGGCCGGAGCCCGTTGGTTGATTATGCTGGCGAGAGCTGGAGCCCCCGGTTGAGTGTGCCTGCGATGGCCGGAGCCCGTCGGTTGATTGTGCTGGCGAGGGCCGGAGCCCCCGGTTGATTGTGCCTGCGAGAGCCGAAGCCCATCGGTTTGATTGAGCCGGCGAGGGCTTCATGGTTGCGAGCCCGTCCAGCCGCGAGGGCCGGAGCCCCGTCAGTTTGATTGAGCCGGCGAGGGCTTCATGGTTGCGAGCCCGTCCAGCCGCGAGGGCCGGAGCCCCGTCAGTTTGATTGAGTCGGCGAGAGAGCGTCGCGCTACTGAAGATAGCGGGTGAGTGTTGTTGGAGCGAGAAGTCAGTGCCGCTCGGCAAGTCCCCCTTTCGCAGGGCGATGGAGGCCGACCCCCTTGGGGTGGCCGACCCCCTTGGGTGGCCGACCCCCTTGGGTGGCCGACCCCCTTGGGGTGGCCGACCCCCTTGGGTGGCCGACCCCCTTGGGGTGGCCGACCCCCTTGGGTGGCCGACCCCCTTGGGGTGGCCGACCCCCTTGGGTGGCCGACCCCTTGGGGTGGCCGACCCCCTTGGGGGGAGCACACTTTCGATCGCCGTTTTGAATGCTTAAGGCGCGTAACGCTTTGACCGAGCAATGATGTTGAGCATGTTTGACTGTTGTGCGGGTGACGTGTCGTGCCACTGGGGTCTTTTAGCGGGCCCTGGGGTGCGGTCCAGAATAGGTTGTGAACATAAGCCCCCTGCGTGCGGGGTGCGCGGAGGGGCAACCCGAGCGGGCGTCGCACGCATAAACGGTGTTGGATGCACTGGGCATGGTCATCGCTCAGTGCTTAGAGCCCGCTGCGAGGGCCAGAGCCCCCGGTTGATTGTGTCGGTGAGGGCTATAAGGTTGTGAGCCCATCCCGGATGTGAGGGCCGGAGCCCCGTCGCTTGATTGAGACGGCGATGGCTATAAGGTTGAGAGCCAATCCCGGATGCGAGGGCCGGAGCCCCATCTCTATGATTGAGACGGCGATGGCTATAAGGTTGAGAGCCCATCCCGGATGCGAGGGCCGGAGCCCCGTCGCTTTGATTGAGACGGCGATGGCTATAAGGTTGTGAGCCCATCCCGGATGCGAGGGCCGGAGCCCCGTCGATTTGATTGAGACGACGATGGTTATATGGTTGTGAGCCCATCCCGGATGCGAAGGCCGGAGCCCCGTCGCTTTGATTGAGACGGCGATGGCTATAAGGTTGTGAGCCCATCCCGGATGCGAGGGCCGGAGCCCCGTCGCTGTGATTGAGACTGCGATGGCTATAAGGTTGAGAGCCCATCCCGGATGCGAGGGCCGGAGCCCCGTCGCTGTGATTGAGACGGCGATGGCTATAAGGTTGAGAGCCCATCCCGGATGCGAGGGCCGGAGCCCCGTCGCTTTGATAAAGACGACGATGGCTATAAGGTTATGAGCCCATCCCGGATGCGAGGGCCGGAGCCCCGTCGCTTTGATTGAGACGGCGATGGCTATAAGGTTGAGAGCCCATCCCGGATGCGAGGGCCGGAGCCCCGTCGCTTTGATTGAGACGACGATGGCTATAAGGTTGTGAGCCCATCCCGGATGCGAGGGCCGGAGCCCCGTCGCTGTGATTGAGACGGCAATGGCTATAAGGTTGAGAGCCCATCCCGGATGCGAGGGCCGGAGCCCCGTCGCTGTGATTGAGACGGCGATGGCTATAAGGTTGAGAGCCCATCCCGGATGCGAGGGCCGGAGCCCCGTCGCTGTGATTGAGACGGCGATGGCTATAAGCTTGAGAGCCCATCCCGGATGCGAGGGCCGGAGCCCCGTCGCTTTGATTGAGACGGCGATGGCTATAAGCTTGAGAGCCCATCCCGGATGCGAGGGCCGGAGCCCCGTCGCTTTGATTGAGACGGCGATGGCTATAAGCTTGAGAGCCCATCCCGGATGCGAGGGCGGTAGCCCCCGTCGCTTTAATTGAGATGGCGATGGCTATAAGCTTGAGAGCCCATCCCGCCGTGAGGAGTCCTTGCGCTGGAGCACTTGGAGCGCATCAAGGTAGCATCCCGGAGGAGCCGTCTACCCGACTGGCCGAGGTAGTATCCCGGAGGAGCCGTCTACCTGGCGGGAAGAGAGTGTTGAAGAGCTCCCTGGCAGAGATAGTGTCCCGGAGGAGTCGCCTATCCCCGCGGGATGATGTACACTCCGGAGAGTGGGCTGAAGCATGTTCCACGACCAAGGCAAGGTGCGCATGGTGTGGTGAATGAGTGCGGTGCCCGGTGGGCATGTAACATGATTGTGGCGCCCGGGTGCGGTGACTACCGTCGCAAGACAATACCTAGTGCTGAGGCACATATCACGAGAACAGTGCATGAGAGCGGCGACGAGTGTCGCGATACGATACTTGGTGTCTGGGGCACGTAGTGCGACAGAGAGCCAGTGGGATGGATGTATCAGTGGCGCGGCGCATGGGCATGACGACGTGTGAGAGTGCGGTGCGCGGGCGCCGGCGACGAAGGTCGCGGAGATGTTGCGCGGGCGACGAGAGTCGCGGAGGTGTCATATGGACGCGGGCGACGAAGGTCGCAGAGATGGTACGCAGGCGACGAGAGTCGCGGAGATGGTGCGCTGGCGACGAGAGTCGCGGAGCTGACGCGCTGGCGAAGAGAGTCGCGGAGCTGGCGCGCTGGCGACGAGAGTCGCAGAGATAATGTGTGGGCGTGGCGACGAAGGTCGCAGAGACGAGAGTCGCGGAACTGGCGCGTGGATGCGGGCGACGAAGGTCGCGGAGATGGTGTGTTGGCGACGAATGTCGCGGAGATGGCGCGCGGGCGACGAAGGTCGCGGAGAGAGAGCGCACGGGCGCTGGCGACGAGGGTCGCGGAGATGGTGTGCTAGCGACGAGAGTCGCGAAGGTGACGCGTGGGTGGCGAGAGTCGCTCGGATAGTGCGCTGGCGACGAGAGGCGCGGAGGTGGCGCGCGGCGACGAAGGTCGCAAAGATGATGCACGGGCGACGAGAGTTGCCTGGATAGTGCACTGGCAACCAGAGTCGCGGATGTGGCGCACGGCGACGAAGGTTGCAAAGATGATGCGCGGGCGACGAGAGTCGCCTGGATAGTGCGCTGGCGACGAGAGTCGCGGAGGTGGCGCGCGGCGACGGAGACAGCGCGCGGGCGCGGCGACGAAGGTCACGGAGATGGCGCGAGGGCGCGGCGATGAAGGTCGCGGAGATGGCGCGAGGGCGCGGCGACGAAAGTCACGACTACGGCATGCGTGCGACGGTAGTCGGTCGTCAAGGTAGGTGGCCGACCCCCTTAAGGGGGAAGGCATACCAAGACTGCTTCATAAATAAAAAAAGCACGTGACTTGAGCATGCGTTACTTTGACCGGCCTGTGAGCGTTGAAAAGTTATGCCGACGCGTCATGTGAATTGGGACCCCCAGTGGGCCTATAGGTGTAGCCAAGATAGGGTGGGAACATAAGCCCCCTGCGTGGGGCGTGCGCGAAGGGGCAACCCGAGTGGGCGCCGTACGCATAAACTCTTAGCAAGATTTTGATGTGGGGTGGCTAAAGAGTTGTTGAGGGTCGGCGTAGGAGAGACGGCGACGAAGGTCGCGGAGATGATGTTCGGGCGACGAGGGTCGCGGAGAGAGCGCATGGGTGCGGGCGACGAAGGTCGCAAAGACTGCGCCTGGGTGACCGGCGACGAATGTCGCGAAGACGTGGCCTGGGAGATAGGCGACGAGCGTCGCGGAGAGAGCGCTCGGGTGCGGGCGACGAAGGTCGCAAAGACTGCGCCCGGGTGACCGGCGACGAATGTCGCGAAGACGTGGCCTGGGAGATAAGCGACGAGCGTCGCGGAGAGGGTGCATGAGTGCTGGCGACGAGGGTCGCGGAGACGGCGCTGGGATGCTGGCGACGAGTGTCGCGGAGACGGCGCTGGGATGCTGGCGACGAGTGTCGCGGAGACGGCGCTCGGATGCTGGCGACGAAGGTCGCAAAGATAGAGCGCACGGGCACTGGCGACGAAGGTCGCGAAGAGAGAGCGCACGGGCGCTGGCGACGAAGGTCGCGAAGAGAGAGCGCACGGGCGCTGGCGACGAGGGTCGCGGAGACGGCGCCCGGGCGATAGGCGACGAGCGTCGCGAAGAGGGCGCATAGGCGCTGGCAACGAGGGTTGCGAAGACGGCGCCCGGGCATTGGCGACGAGGGTCGCGGAGAGGACGCCCGAGCGATAGGCGACGAGCGTCGCGGAGAAGGCGCATAGGCGCTGGCGACGAAGGTCGCGAAGAGGGCGCCTGGGCATTGGAGCCGAGGGTCGCGGAGAGACGCCCGGGCGATAGGCGACGAGCGTCGCGGAGAAGATGCCCGGGCGATAGGCGACGAGCGTCGCGGAGAAGGCGCATAGGCGCTGGCGACGGAGGTCGCGAAGAGAGAGCGCACGGGCGCTGGCGACGAGGGTGGCGGAGACGGCGCATTTGGCCGAAGAGGGGTGGGGTGCGTGATGGCCGAATGGTGGTCAGCGAGGTAGAGATGGCCGAAGATGGAGGTGGGGGGTCGGCGGGGTGGAAGGGTCGGGGTCGCAGGGTGGGTCGGCGGAGAGTGGCCGAGTCAGCAAGAAAAGAAAAGGAAGAAAAAGAGGCCGAAGGGGAAGAGGGGGTCGGCGGCGATGGCATCGCGGGGGCTGCCCGGGGGGGTGGTGAGGGTCGGGGTGGGTAAGGAGGTCGGCCATGGGGGTCGGGATAGCAGGGGGGTCGGCGTGGGGAGGTGGGTCGGCCAGGGGGGTCGCGGGGAGTGGCCGAAGGAAGAAAAAAGGCCAAGGGGAAGATGGTCGGCGGCGACAATGGCCTGCCTCGGTGCCGAGGGCTTGCGGGCTCGGGGGGAAGAGAAGAGAGAGCCGAGGGGGAGGGGGGTCGGTGGGGATGAGGGGGTCGGCGAGGGTGGATATGATGAAGGAAGAAGCGGAGGCGCGGTACAGCGCAGCGGCCGCGGGGCGCGGGCTTGCGGGGTCGGGAGAGGGAGATAGAGAGGCCGATGGGGGGTCGGGGTGGGTGCGGGGTCGGCCAGGGGCGGGGTAGCAGGGCCCTCGGCGGGGGTGGGTCGGCGTGGAGAGGCCGAAGTTGAAGAAGAAAGAAAGAAGGAAGAGGCGCCGGCGGCCATGGGCTGCCGCGGGGAGCTCGGCAGGAGGAAGGAGGTCGCGGGTGGGGAGAGCTCGGTGAGGATCGAGGTCGCCGGGGGAGGGGCGACGCCGGGAAGGGTCGACCGGCGGTGGGCAGGCGCGGCAAGGATGCCGCAGGTGGCTGGTGGCGGCGCAAGGGTGGCTGCGACGCCAGGAGAAAAGAGAAAGAGAAGTGAATTAGGGTTAGGGTTGGGGCGCGGGTCGGTTCGGGCAAGCGGGCGGTTGGGGGACCCGCTTCAGGCTGATGGAAGAGAGAGGAAACGGGCGGGGCAGGCGCCGGTCGGGGCTCTCGCGGGTGGGTTCTGCCCACCTGGACTCCTTTTTGCTGTTTGACTTGGAAAAAGAAAGAGAAATGGGAATTTTTTTTTTTTTTTTGTGGAGCCTATAAAAGGAGCATGAGAGGGGATGCAATTTTTTGAGTGTTGGATAGAGCATCAGAGGGTGAAAGATTTTGTGAAAATTTTTCCAAGTGTAGAAAGAGGATGAGATGGGGATGAGCCGACCATGATCATGTAGGGTGCGAGGGCGGTTCGATAAAAAAAATCTAAGTGTTGAGAATTTTTTTTTTCAACTGTTGAGGACTTTGCTAAGTGTTGAGCTGGGACAAGGATGCCGAGGGAAGCCGCAAGGGGTGATGATCCGGCCGCGAAATTGAAGAATTTTTTCTAAGTCTGGAAAAGGAAGAGGGTGTCGAGTGAAGCCGCGAGGGTGATGACCCGTTCACGAAAAACGGAGAAATTTTTCTAAGTCTGGAAAAGTGAAGGGAGCGGAGTGAAGTCGCGGGGGTGGTGACCCGACTGCGAAAATTGAAGAAATTTTTCTAAGTCTGGAAAAGTGAAGAGGGAGCGGAGTGAAGTCGCGGGGGTGGTGACCCGACCGCGAAAATTGAAGAAATTTTTCTAAGTCTGGAAAAGTGAAGAGGGAGCGGAGTGAAGTCGCGGGGGTGGTGACCCGACCGCGAAAAACGAAGAAATTTTTCTAAGTCTGGAAAAGTGAAGAAGGAGCGGAGTGAAGTCGCGGGGGTGGTGACCCGACCACGAAAAACGAAGAATTTTTTTTTTAAGTCTGGAAAAGGCAGCCCCTTGGATGGCTGGGTCGAGGTTGTGACTAGTAGTCCTGACAGCCTTGCGTTGTTGAGTCAAGGTTGCTTGAGTGTGGCAGACTGCAACACGATGCTCACCTCCCCAGCAGAGTCACCAAATGTTGCCGAGGAAAGTTGGTTCGCATGCCACGTGAGGTGCCACAAAGGATGCAGTCTGCGTTGGCTTCCAAGTAGACAAAGTGGGAGACAACAAGGATGGAGTAAGGGCTGAGAGCAAGGCTCCCCAGACAGGTCGCGAGGGCTGGCAGCGCCGCGCAGGCAGGGTGACGACGAATAGGGCCAGCGGTCGACAGTTCGTGTCAAGGGTGCAGCGTCAAGAGTCCGATGTCAGGGGTCCAAATGTGTTTCTCTCACTAGAACTCCAGAGAGAATGGGTTTTAGAGAGAGAAAGTGAAATGTGGAAATGAGGGAGAAGTCCTTGAATAAGCTCCAGAATCCACTGTATATAGGCACAAATATGCGCGTGTCATCAGCCGACACGTGTCAGGGGGGTCCCACAGTATTGATTGTCCGTCGGATTACCGGTCCCCGAGTTCGTGCCGCCCTGCCCTTGCAGCGTCCCTCTGCCTGTCTGAGGAGACTGACCACACTGCGGTAGCATGGTCAGAGTAGCCCGTTGCCCCAGCCTCCAGTCCAAGCCCTTGCTGAATCCCACGAGATGCGTCAAGAGACGCGCCGAGATCCTGGCAGCGGTGAGGGTTGCCCCTGCAGCCAACTGTTAGGCGTGCCGGCCACGATGCCCTCTGAGGACCTGCTCCCGTCCCGGAGTGACTCGCGGTTCATTGCCTTGTTGGTGTCGATGATCAATGATAACATGAGCGCACATGCTATGCTTAGGGTCCGTGGCGAGGGGTCCTCGTGCCGGAGCACTACGAGCGGAGCCCCCCGTGAGTCCGTCGGGTGATTGTGCCAGCGATGGCCTTAGGGTTGTAAGCCCATCCTTGTTGCGAAGGCCGGAGCCCGTTGGTTGATTATGCTGGCGAGAGCCGGAGCCCCCGGTTGAGTGTGCCCGCGATGGTCGGAGCCCGTCGGTTGATTGTGCTGGCGAGGGCCGGAGCCCCCGGTTGATTGTGCCTGCGAGGGCCGAAGCCCATCGGTTTGATTGAGCTGGCGAGGGCTTCATGGTTGCGAGCCCGTCTCACCGCGAGGGCCGGAGCCCCGTTAGTTTGATTGAGCCGGCGAGGGCTTCATGGTTGCGAGCCCGTCCCGCCGCGAGGGCCGGAGCCCCGTCAGTTTGATTGAGTCGGCGACAGAGCGTCGCGCTACTGAAGATAGCGGGTGAGTGTTGTTGGAGCGAGAAGTCAGTGCCGCTCGGCAAGTCCCCCCCTTCGCAGGGCGATGGAGGCCGACCCCCTTGGGGTGGCCGACCCCCTTGGGTGGCCGACCCCCTTGGGGTGGCCGACCCCCTTGGGTGGCCGACCCCCTTGGGGTGGCCGACCCCCTTGGGTAGCCGACCCCTTGGGGTGGCCGACCCCCTTGGGAGGAGCACACTTTCGATCGCCGTTTTGAATGCTTAAGGCGCGTAACGCTTTGACCGAGCAATGATGTTGAGCATGTTTGACTGTTGTGCGGGTGACGTGTCGTGCCACTGGGGTCTTTTAGCGGGCCCTGGGGTGCGGTCCAGAATAGGTTGTGAACAAAGCTTGGATCAAAATTTATGGAGTCCTATCAGATATGTGCAATTGATACTTTTCTCTTATTGGACTTGTTTAACTATAGTTTAAATAAACAAATGTGGAGCACTCGAGTGTTTGTTTATGCAACATCAGCAAAGATTTATCTTGTTCCCTGAGAACATATGGTTCTTCTTTTATTGAGGCCATCTTTTAATTTTCTGGCTTCTAATTCTCAGAAGAAGATCTTTTTAGATTTCAATTTCAAGAATTGGTGCCTAAAACAGCTAAAAAATTGAATCTATGAAGAATCACAAACTTAAATTTGGTATGATGGACCCATAATTCTGATATTTGTGGTTAGTTCTGTATCTGTTTCTTCGTTTTGCATGTTATGCCTGTACTTTTGAAGTTGAATTAGTCTCTTTTTTCTGATGGGCTTTGATGTACTTTAATTCATGTACGTAGAATCTATAGGCAGGCAATATTTAATGTATGTCGTTCTTTTGAAGAAAACATGGTTCAGTTAAGATGGGGTTTAATTTCTGGGGGTGAAATTGAGAGTACCTTGCTTGTCTGAACTTGATCTATAGGCTGACAATGTAATAGCTCTGCTGGTTTTTAACGTGATATTTTTTTTATTTCCTGTTTAGGTTTCAAGTGTACAACTACGAGATGACCTTTTGTCAATGTTAGTTGCTGGCCATGAGACCACTGGTTCGGTGTTAACTTGGACATCATATCTTCTAAGTAAGGTATTATCACCACCTGCAAGTTTCTACTTACGATCGCAGTTTCTTTTTTGTTTTGGTTGATCGTAGATTTGGCAAATATGAAAGTCAGCTGCAAGCTAAACTCCATAGGTAGCAGTAATATGTGGAATGTGGAAGAGGAAAATGGTTCTTGCGTGTTTCTAATGATTAAATAAATAACCCTGCCGCCCCTTGCTGGAAAACAAAATCAATATTTTGCTTATGTAGCTTACCCACTTGACCTTTTTGAACAAGGCCCTGTTCCTAAGATGTTAAGTTTCACTGTAGGCAACATCTTTGAATTCAAAGCCCTGCAGGCTACTGCTTATGTGCTGGGTTAGAGGGTAACTTAATTATGTACATTAGTGTTTAAACTGTGTTTGACTGGCAACATAGAGCCTGGTGGATATAACTAATTTTGGCTGCGTTTAATAATTTTTTTAAGCATATATTCATTCCTTTGTTTGGATCAAAATCAACATAAATTGGGGGTAACCAATCATATCTATACACATGTTCGGCTTGACAATCAGATTTGTGTGGCACAATTATAAACTTGTGATATGTTTATGTTCATTGTAGTTAAAAAAAACTAATGAAGAACAAAATAACCATAAATGACACGTTTTTATTTATATATAATGAAACTGCATTCCATTTTAAATCATCAAAAATTAAGACAACTAAGAAGTATATTTTATTGTTTTTCTTTACTTCTTTTTGTGTATTTACATTTACGTTTGCATTTTATGGTTAGAATCCTAAATATAGAGAATGACAAAGTGAGAGGCCTTAAACTTGAAACTTGGAATTAGTAAGGCCTTAAACTGCCAGTCTCACTTTGTCAGGTTCTGTACGGCAGATCAATTGCCTTTTAGGAAAGAAAGATCAGAAAAGGTGCTTTGCAAACCTTTGCGGGCTCATAAAGGGGCCATTTTCATGGGCCTTTATCTTAGCTTTGCCATGGAAGAGGCTATTTTCATGTTTCAAACCTGTGACTTTCGAGTTTTGCCTTGGTTGTGACAGAGCAATACTAAATAGATCTTAGTGTTGATGCTTGTATGGCACTGTTTCACCTACCAAATACATCCTTTAACGTACCTTTAATTGCTTTGTTACAGGCCGAAGTTACCGCGATTGATGCTACTGAGGATGGCAATGATGAAACATTCGACGAGCTTAGTGGATGATTGCCTTATGTGACCAAATTTGACGTTACGTTTGTTGGGATATTTGTTCATTTTGGTAACCAAGCAACTGATTGATTTAGATGTATTATTGTTCATTTTTGGTGGTATTCAACAAATGTTGAATATTTGTTATCTTCTGTTCATTATCGGACGTTGACGTTTGATTATTATTATCAATAGTTGTTGCATTAATTAAGAATAGTATAATCTATTATGCATATTTAATGATTTTTATTTTTCAAATTTTTAGCTCTTAAATATGACGGAATTAGCGACGGAAAATCTTCCCTTTAGCAACGGAAAAATTCCCCTTTAGCGACGGAAAAATATTAGTTCCAATATATGGTTTTGCGACGGAATTAGCGACGAAAAATTTGTCTTCTACAAAATTTGGCGATGGAATTAGCGACGGAATTTCCGTCGCTAATGATATTTTTTTTAAAATGCATAAAAATATATGTATATTTTATTTATTTATTTTTAAAAAGTTAATTTTCTGAAAATTGGAAAATATTTTTAGCGACGGAAATTCCGTCGCTAAAGACAAAGGCATCACTGATGGAACACCAATTCCGTCGGTAAAACCTTTAGCGACGAGGGTTTAGGCGACGGAACTTTACCGACGGAATTTCTGTCGCTAAAGGCTTTACCGACGGAATTTTCATATTTAGCGACGGAATTTTTCCGTCGCTAATTGTTATTTTTCTTGTAGTGATTGTCTCAGGATATTGAAGGTACTTAGAACCCGCAACCTCAATCATGAGCGTGCTCATCAAGAACACGCTCAAGCAGAGGACGATCGTGCCTCGCACCATAGCCATCTTCATGAACCAGCAAAAGTTTTATTGTGTTGTCTCCAATGGAGGGATAGAAAATTGTTTTGAGATGGAGGAACTTATAGGGAACTCGACCTTATAGCGTGAGGGCTAAACTCTTACGGCATGCAACTACCGTTCGTTGAAAGGTACAACTAAAACTGTAATGAGAAAAATTCCGGAAGAAAATGTAGATTGATATCGTCCTTTAGTTTCTAGCAAGATTAAGGAACAACTTCTTTCTACTAATTGTTCGACAGGAGTAAACTTAGGAGCTTTCTTAGATGGCAGATAGATAGGTCAGAGTAATACTCTTCACAAGAATTACAGAGGCTACCAAAACCATTAAAACCATTAAAACTAAGCTTTTAAGCCCCCCGCTCAGTCCATAATGACAATATTTCGATCTTTTTCTATACTACTGTTGAAAATTTCATTCTACATTAAAAATAAATAATAACTAAGAGTCCTTGTCATCAAACCTCTAGCTGTCTATTAGTATTAAGTAACATACCTTTATTACGTTATTAGAACGTCGTCCACACCCATCAGACAATTAACGTGAGGAATCAAGAGTTATCCATGTGAATTAATTCAGGTATATGGTCCACTTTAAAAAAGTCTTGCCACGCATAAGGGCCATGTTGAGAATATAATTTCATATTAGTAATTAAAAAATCTCAACGCATAATCTCCATGTGCAAATCAATCATTGCCAATTTTATCTTGAGTTTATGCTATTACATTACTCATCGGAAGTACAAACCTTGAATTTGAGTTGCAAGGATTTCCATATACCGGTGATTCTATGGACTTCTAACAATAAGAGCATTCACGTCTCACCGATTTGAAACCATTAGATATAATGCCTAGATGTCAGCCACCTTTTTATTTAACATAAGACTTCAAATGAAAAATTCTTGCCAGTGTTTTCTAGCTCAATTAATCCCAGTTAAAGCAAAGTTTTTCCCCCCTATTTTATGACTAGTGACTTCTATACAAATTTAGTTCGTTTCAAAGTCCCTAAGGACGCTTAAATTGACAGTTGTCTAATCCTATAATGTCATATAGAGCCATTGCTACATGCTCTCTTTTCCGTAAGCAACCGTCTTAATTTTTTTGTTGCTGTAGCACTCTAGCAGTGAGACCAGCTGTGACCTACGATGCATTTGCTTGTGGTTTCTCCAAAAGACAGTAAAATTGAGTGCCAACTTGATAAAAACATGTCAGCTTTAAGGCCATGGAAACTTGCCCATGCCATATATAGAAACGAAAGTTAGACCGTCGCCAATAAGATCAATAGTTGGAATGCTTTGTCATGACTAGAAGCAACATATGCTCATTCATCTCCATGAATTAGATAAACGGTTTATTTTATATTCAAACAGTTTAACTCCTTCCTAGGGAGACTCATGCATGTCAAAGCATGTCCTTTATTCACTGGACAAGTCTAATTGATGCTCTGAGTATGCACCTTATTACCCTCTTTGGCCCTATCAGTCTAGACCATCTTACGGGCAGACTATGATCCATGTTGAAGGATATTTAATGTACTTCGAACCCGCGACCTCAATCATGAGCGAGCTCATCATGAGTACGCTCAAGCTGATCGAGCACGATCGTGCCTTGGACGATAGCCATCTCTCATGAACCACCAAAAGTCTTATCGTGTTGTCTCCAATGGAGGGAAAGACAATGGTTTTGAGATGGAGGAGCTTATAGGAAACGAGACCTTAAAGCGCGAGGCTAAACTCCTGTAGCGTACAATTACTGTTTGTTGAAAGGTGCGATGTATAACTGTAATGAGAAAAGTTGTGGAGGAAAATGTGGATTGATAGCGTCCTTGAAGTTTCTAGTAAGATTAAGAACAACTTCTTTCCACTATTTAGTTTGTTCGACGCGAGCAAACTTAGGAGCTTTTTTTAGATGGTAGATAGATAGGTCAGGTCAATACTCTTCACAAGAATTACAAAAGCTACCAAAAATATTGAATCACAAATGTACTACTGTTGAAAATTCATTCTACATTAAAAAGGAAATAATAACTAAGGCCTCAATTTGTAAGCGTTGTCATCAACCCCTACTAGCGGCCATATGGGGCTGTTTTTAAAATGGGGCTATTTTTCCTTCGATTTGGAAAACTAGTTTTTAAAACGGGACTGTTTTTGAAAACTCCATTTTTGAGTTTTGGGTTTTCAGTTTTGATTTTGTTTTGAGATCTAACCATCAAACTTCATTGGAAGCAACAGACTTTTAGCGACGGAAAGCATTTCCGTCGCTAAAACATCTTTCAGCGACGGATTTTACCGTTGATAAAAAACCGTATGTATAACTTTTTAACGACGGAATATTCCGCCGGTCAAAGTATTTGCCAACGGACTATTATATACGAACTTTTACCGACGGATAATATCGTCGCTAAATATTTCATAGAATTTTATAATTTTCGATGATATTTAAAAACATATAAGCGACGAAATTATTCCGTCACTCAAAATTCCGTCGGTGAAAGCAGGGATTTACTGACGGACTTTTACCGACGGCATAAACTCGTCACTAAAAGTCTTATCTGAAATCTCAGATCCCCTTTTTCTTTTCTTTCTCCCGTTTCTCTCTCTCTTTCTCTCTTAATTATCTCTCACCGGCGATCTTACTCCGGCGACCTTTACATCTACGGCAACCCACCCCCCGACGCCACGCCACCTCCGTCGCCACCTTCGGCTCTGTCATCCACGGCCAGTGCGAATTGAACTTGCTTTTTTGCCACTAATCGACGAACATCGCCACCGGCAGTACCGCCACTGCCGCTGTCAGCTACACCATTGGTACGTCCAGGAGTTTTAGAATTTACCTTATGCAACAATTTTAGGTTTATGTGAAGTTTGTCTTGCAATGTGAATTTTGTATTTGTTTATGCTTGTTTAGTCTTATTCTGTGAAGCTTCTTTTATGTGAAGATGAAATTGCAATGTGAATCAGATTCTCGATGGAGTTGATATTTGCTATGTTTAGGTTTTTAATCAAGAATTTTCTAGGTTTGTTCTTTTGGAATTGTTGACTATATAAGCAGGGTATTTATGTGACATCCTCAACCCAAGTGACATCACCAGGCTGAGTTATCAACCATAATCACTTTCAAAACACTGTGCTGAATACAGAGCAACTACATCCTCATACTCATACATCATTAATAGACGCTCCAAATTGCGTCCTTACAAAAATTTTCTTACAAACATACATCATACTGCAGCGGAAGACTTTCAAGTCTTTAAACAACATGAAAGTATACAACCTAATATACGACTGTAGTCGTAGGACTCTTATCAACCTATCTCGCAACACATTCTTCATTCCACCATTCCTAGCTGTTCTTACCTCACACAACTGATCCCCTTACTCAATTTTTTTAGCTTGTGTCTTTTTCCTTTCTAGAAGGTTCTCCTTGATCAACCTCATAGCCTGCACAATACAACATAAGGAATGAGCGCAAATCGCCCAGTAAAGACAACACAAGGAGTATCGTATACAAATGATTCAAAAGACTTGAAGGAATAATAATCATCTCAACGATAGCAATGAATCAAGAGTAGTCAATAAATTTCAGCATCAACATAACTTGTCAAACGATAATTTTTCTTTCGTTAGACTGAGCGGCTTTAAGGCCCAATAGAACAGCATTACTGCCACCTCCTCATGGACAAGACTGACTGACCGACAGACAGACTGACTGACTATGCAAGTGAACAATAAAATAGGAAATTGAAAACATAACATCAACGAAATACAAGTCATTAAAATCATTAACATCAGAAAAAAATCAAATGCAATGCAACTCAGACACGACAGACTAGACTTGACCAGACATGACAGACTCGACTCGACTCGCGCGCCCTACATCCTCTTTGCCAGTGATCATGTTTCACAGGTCATCCTCCTCATATTGATGTCCCATTTTACGGGATGTTCATCTCAGTCTCAAATAAATAGAAGAGACACTGTCAACAGGCAGGGAGCTCATTTAGAGTGCTTTCCCTAACCACGTTACAGCCATGCAACAAGACATCATTAACGCGGTGGACTACGGAAAAATTTATTCCACCTTATGTCCTCAACAGCACAGCTAAACAAGGAGTACCGGATCAACAAATCAACCTGTGTTCAGACATAACAACAAGAGTTCAACGTGACATCATCAACAGGGTGGACTTGGGAGAAGACTACCGCAAGCCCTTAACAACGTTCTTACATAAGAGAAATGTCGACTACCAATAAGTGCCAACATTTCACAACAACATGCAACGACCTCAACAACATCATTATCAACGATAGGGCGGACTCGGGAGAAGTTGCCACAAGTCCTCCATAGTGTTCTCAAAGAGAAGAGATATCGGCTATCAATAATTGCCGGCATCTCACAACCACCACACAACAACTCCTACACAATATCATCATCGACTTCAGGTATGCTAATCGAATCGAATCATATCATACTAGGACACGCATCGTCCTCATTAAATAAATTCTATCAACAGGGCGGACCAAGGGAATTTATTCTACCCTAAGTCCTCAACAACACAATTCAAATATGCATATACCGGTCACAATGACTATCGGTGACCCATCATAACAACAAGAATTCAACAACACGTCATCAACATGGCATGCTAATCGAACAATGAATTAGCATATCAGAACCGTATTGTCCTTACCTGATTGGCTTATAGCCGAAGCAACTCGCAATCTCTGATCGCAACGAGCTGCATCACCCCGTTAGGGTTCGAATTCAACTTTTTTGCTCTTTCTTTCCTTCCCCTCCTTCTTCTTCCTCCTTTTTCCCTTTCTTTCCTTCTCTTTTTCCTTCCTTCCCGTGGCTGCTACTGTGCACGTTTTTAGCTGTTCTTCACTTCTTCTTATTTCTGTTTTCCTCCCCAAACTTTCCTTTTATATTTTCCTCATTAATCTCCATCCATCAATATTTTATAATTTTCCACAATGACTCAGGTTATGGTAAGCAGGAGGTGGCCATCGTGCATGACCTGTTTTCCCCAGGTTATGCCACATTTTGCAAAGTTTTAAAATTTGCACTTTGGCCCCTCAAATTTCTCAAATTGCATTTTGACCCCTCAACTTTTGAAAATTACAAATTGACCCCCAAAATCACCCTAACCCCTCCTTTAGCCCCCTAACACCTCATTATCATCAAAAGGATGCTACTTAATAAAGATATGCATCCCCGTTCATCATATTTTCCAAAATTATATTTTTGCCCCTTAACTTTCCAAAATTTCATTTCGACCCCCCACGACCACACTAATCCCCTTATTTAGCTCCTTAACACTTAATTGTCACCAACATAATGCTACTTAATAAAATAATCCCTCATTAATTAATCAAACTCGCGGTTAAATTAATCTTTGGTATTTTCCGGAGTATCACACCCTCCCCTCCTTAAATGAATTTCGTCCTCGAAATAAGGACAAACCTCATTCTGCAACTTGGTGCGGACATTATTACCGCATTAGCGTCTTGGGTTTCAAGGTAACCTCCTTGACCGCATGATTTTCTTCCAGTCAACTTTAACCACCTGCATTAATATAACACTTATTCCTCTCTATCCATCACTTCAATCGGGGCCTCCTAGTACGAGATATTATCTCGTATTTCAACTTGTTCCTCTTGGATTCCATGTTTAGGGTCGGGATCATACATCCTCAACATTGACACGCGATACACGCTATGTAATTAACTTAATCCTGAACGTAGATCAAGTTTGTATGCTATCTTCTCAATCCTATGCAGGATTTTCAACGGTCCGATGAACCTCGGACTTAACCTCATCCACTTCCCGAATCGCATGACTCCTTTTCACGGTGAAACTTATAAAATTTACTAGGTCACCCACTTCAAACTCCAACGTCCTACACCTCTTGTCAGCACAACTTTTCTGCTAATTCTATGCAGTAAGATTTCTCTTTTGGATATCGATCACCTTGTTTTCTATTTCTTTGCAGTCTCGTGCAAAATAGTCTTTGTTTCCCCAAATAGATTCTAATAAATCAACATGCAACATTTTCGATTAAGGATATCTACTCATCCCAATGCTCTGCAAAAATAAATAATGCAGGCTTTCAACACTCTTGTAATATTTATACCGCACGTCCCGACCGGCCACCCATCCGAGGTAAAAGGCCGTCCCCATGGTTAACTCACTTATTCCCAAATTCTGGAGATGAACCTTGCGTCTCTACCGGACACAATAGTTACTGGAACTCCATAACAACTAACCCTTGCTTAACATAAGTTTGGGCAAGTCGTTCAGAAAAATATTCTTTCTGGGTAAAATAAATCGGGACGTCTTAGTCAACCTATCCACTACAACCCAGATAGACATATATCCATTAGTTGTTCGTGGTAACCTTAACACCAAAATTCATTGTAATGTGCTCCCACTTCCACTCAGGTGCAAATAGTGGTTTCCACTATCTGGCGATCTTCTTCTAATCCACTTTTACCTGTTAATAGGTCCAACATCAGGATACAAACTTTTATATATCCCTCTTCATGCTAGGCCACCAAAATTCTTTGGGCCGTAACTTAGGGTACATTTTTGTCTCCCCTAAGTGAATCGACACTCAAAACCATGAGTACCTTTCACAATTCCTTTCCTCAATTCATCATTAGGCAGAACATATATCCAACCTTCACATTCGAAACTATCACCCTTATCACCATCAAAATTTTCCTTTTTATTCACTTCAAATCCTCGTTGGATCTCAACGTCCTTTCATCTTGGCCTTAAGCTTCCTTGATTTGATTAAGATGCGATGGTCGCATTTCCATCTGAAGCAAACTATTACTTCATTTTCTTCTTACCCGAACTTTGATTTCAAGTTGTTCACATTCTTATCAACTTGGCGTAACAATCATCACAATCACTTTTCCCTAATAAGGCATCTTAGAAAGATCCTCCATGACTTTCTGATAGCCTCCAACTGACCTTAGGAAGCTACTAATCTCAACGCCAATTTTTACGACGTTCCCCATTTGCTACCTTTTTAATTTTCCCCAAATCTTCTAACCTACTTCCGCATCAACCCCATACAACTTAGCTTTCTTAAAATTTGTCAAACTTGCCACTGCGTAAATTCTTTTTTGCCTTTTATACCATCCCTAAGGTCACCAATAAGGTGACGACACAATGATCAAGTGCTCTCAAAAGACTTGATTCTTCAAATTCATAGACGCCACAGGGGCATTAATTAATTCACACGACATCACCAAGCATTCATAATGCCTGTCTTAGTTTCTAAAGACAATCTTGACAACTTCATCCTTCCTTATTCTTAACTAGTGATGACCTATTCTAAGATCAATCACAGAAAGAAAACACTTAGCACCCTGCCATTGATCCACATATCCTCTAGGTCAGGCAATGAGTAATTATTTCATGGCTGTCACCTTATTCAGCTTCTGATAATCGGTACACAGTCTTATAAATCTCTCTTTCCTTTTGTGCTTCAATGACCATCACTCTCCTCTAAAGCACATCCGTTCAACATACCTTGGCCGTTAACATTTGGAACAACCTCTTTTGATTCATCTTAAACATTAGCTCAGTAGCTTACTCACATATATAAGGCATTCTGCAATTGCCTTAACATAGTCCATACCCTCAGGCCTCAATCCACACTATCCACATTCTCTATATTTTTTTTCTCCTATTTGTCCTGAACTTGTCCGGACTATTTATTATGTACTTGCTTCTTACACTTCTTTCCACTTTTCCAGTTCCGATCCTGGATTCTACCTCTTTTTCATCCTCGCTCTTTTCTTTCTTCCCAGACCTCTTCATTCCTGCCTCCATCATTTGGTTTTTTTTTTACTATTCCCATAGTAATTCCCCATTAGAACCCCCTTACTTGTCCCATTTTTAAGAATTATTTTCTAACTCTCCTCATTTTATCCCACTTTTCACCTTTTTCTGTCATCGCCTGATGAGGGCAATTAGGCCAACTCACCAAATTCCCTGACATCCTTTTCTGCCTTTCTACCCTTCCATTTAGCACGCTAAACGTGTCTCCAACTTACACTGTAACTTGAACAAAAATATTTATCATCAACAAGTTACTTGTAACCTATTCCAGGCAACGTAAGCCAAATAAGCTACCATCCTCAACTTGTTCATGGTCATCCTCAATAACTTGAAACTCCTCTTGTACATATGACTAACAACCATAATCTTTTTGACGTTTTCTCACATCATGTTACTTCAACTATCTCCTCCATCTCTCAAATTCACGTAGTTGTCTACACTAGACCATTTCCCTCCCGTGGAATTTCACCCGGGGCGGGCATCCTGACAGTCTCGAGATCTACACTATTTTCTTCCTTTTATTGAGGCTGTCAAAATAACAACCACCAGTTGTACTTTTATGACTCCCACGATCTTTTGTAGAAGTCTCACTAGCTCTTTCTTAAGGTCTTTTTGACATAATATACTTCCTGCCTATTTCTTCCACTTACGTCCTCAACATTCACCATAATCACTTCTATTGAGGGTCCCTTTCGATTGGGAACCCTCTCTCGTCTTTCCGAGGAAGGAGTAGCACGATAGTTAAAATCGCGCACCATAATATTAACCTTCACGCTCAAACAGCTAATGGTTTTCATCACTAAACAACCTTTTTCTACAATAGTATGTAAATAATGCTAGTTCCCCATCACCCTTCCCCTTCTCAATAACAACTTTAGGTCCGACTTCAAAAGCGGACTCCACCCCTATTCGTACACCCTATCAACCTCAGAGAAGCCATAACGCTTCTTTAACAATTTTAGGCTTCAATGACTCTCTCTTAGAATCAATTGTTGCATGTCTTCAGGTATTGCCCTATTAGAAAGGCAATCACGAACAACCTGTCACATTTTTTTTTCGAGTGACCCGTATACTGGCGTACATCATCTCCCTTAATATCTAATTCGATACTTACTTCGTGTCCTCTCGTTCAACTTTCAACCTCTCTATCGTTTAGTCAATACCGCTTGTTTGGGACTCGAATCGACTTGTCGATGAGTCACTTTTTTTTTCCTCATCACTTGGAAGTATTTTTTTTTCTTCCAAAATCTCATTAACATTCTACTCATTTCCAGCCTCAGCTCCTCATATCTCAATTCACGGTTTACACAATAAAAGTGCTCAACCTCAACCATCTTTCTCTACCATTTCCTTTTATTTCAATTTCTATCGGACCTCGATTCGGTTCTTTCAACCCTAATTCCATCTCGCCTACATTCTCATCAGGATCTTTTTGTTGAGATCCGACACCGCAACCTCATCATCATCAAACCACTCTTCTAAAACTAGGTCGACCATTTCTTTATTCCATTCCCTGCAGCAATAGCAGGAACGCTGAGGTCATGAATAAACATGCCTTAGCCAACCTCGACCCACATATCTTAACAATCCTCCTAGTTCAACCAAATCATCAAGATTCTTCTTCTACTTCTCACATCAACAACTTAGGCTTTCCACCAGACACTTCGAAAGTCTACAGAATTATTTGCCTAAGCTCTGATACCAACTTGCGACACCCTCAACCCAAGTGACATCACAAGGCTGAGTTATCAACAATAATCACTTTCAAAACCCTATGCTGAATACAAAACAACTACATCCTCATACTCATACATCATTAATAGACGCTCTAAATTGCGTCCTTACAAAAATTTTCTTACAAACATACATCATACTGCAGCGGAAGACTTTCAAGTCTTTAAACAACATGAAAGTATACAACCTAATATACGACTGTAGTCGTAGGACTCTTATCAACCTATCTCGCAACACATTCTTCATTCCACCATTCCTAGCTGTTCTTACCTCACAAAAACTGATCCCCTTACTCAACTTTTTTAGCTTGTGTCTTTTTCCTTTCTAGAAGGTTCTCCTTGATCAACCTCATAGCCTGCACAATACAACATAAGGAATGAGCGTAAATCGCCCAGTAAAGACAACACGAGGAGTATCGTATACAAATGATTCAAAAGACTCGGAGGAATAATAATCATCTCAACGATAGCAATGAATCAAGAGTAGTCAATAAATTTCAGCATCAACATAACTTGTCAAACGATAATTTTTCTTTCGTTAGACTGAGCGGCTTTAAGGCCCAATAGAACAACATTACTGCCACCTCCTCATGGACAAGACTGACTGACCGACAGACAGACTGACTGACTATGCAAGTGAACAATAAAATATGAAATTGAAAAGATAACATCAACGAAATACAAGTCATTAAAATCATTAACATCAGAAGAAAATCAAATGCAATGCAACTCAGACACGACATACTAGACTTGACCAGACATGACAGACTCGACTCGACTCGCGCGCCCTACATCCTCTTTTCCAGTGATCATGTTTCACATGCCATCCTCCTCATATTGATGTCCCATTTTACGGGATGTTCATCTCATTCTCAAATAAATAGAAAAGACACTGTCAACAGGCAGAGAGCTCATTTAGAGTGCTTTCCCTAACCACGTTACAGCCATGCAACAAGACATCATTAACGGGGTGGACTAAGGAAAAATTTATTCCACCTTATGTCCTCAACAGCACAGCTCAACAAGGAATATCGGATCAACAAATCAACCTGTGTTCAGACATAACAACAAGAGTTCAATGTGACATCATCAACAGGGTGGACTTGGGAGAAGACTACCGCAAGCCCTCAACAACGTTCTTACATAAGAGAAATGTCGACTACCAATAAGTGCCAACATTTCACAACAACATGCAACGACCTCAACAACATCATTATCAACGATAGGGCGGACTGGGGAGAAGTTGCCACAAGTCCTCCATAGTGTTCTCAAAGAGAAGAGATATCGGCTATCAATAATTGCCGGCATCTCACAACCACCACACAACAACTCCTACACAATATCATCATCAACTTCAGGTATGCTAATCGAATCGAATCATATCATACTAGGACACGCATCATCCTCATTAAATAAATTCTATCAACAAGGCGGACCAAGGGAATTTATTCTACCCTAAGTCCTCAACAACACAATTCAAATATGCATATACCGGTCACAATGACTACCGGTGACCATCATAACAACAAGAATTCAATAACACGTCATCAACATGGCATGCTAATCGAACAATGAATTAGCATATCAGGACCGTATTGTCCTTACATGATTGGCTTATAGTCGAAGCAACTCGCAATCTCTGATCGCAACGAGCTGCATCACCCCGTTGGGGTTCGAATTCAACTTTTCTGCTATTTCTTTCCTTCCCCTCCTTCTTCTTCCTCCTTTTTCCCTTTCTTTCCTTCTCTTTTTCCTTCCTTCCCGTGGCTGCTACTGTGCACGTTTTCAGCTGTTCTTCAATTCTTCTTATTTCTGTTTTTCTCCCCAAACTTTCCTTTTATATTTTCCTCATTAATCTCCATCCATTAATATTTTATAATTTTCCACAATGACTCAGGTTATGGCAAGCAGGAGGTGGCCATCGTGCATGGCCTGTTTTCCCCAGGTTATGCCACATTTTGCAAAGTTTCAAAATTTGCACTTTGGCCCCTCAAGTTTCTGAAATTGCATTTTGACCCCTCAACTTTTGAAAATTACAAATTCCCCCAAAATCACCCTAACCCATCCTTTAGCCCCCTAACACCTCATTATCATCAAAAGGATGCTACTTAATAAAGATATGCATCACCGTTCATCATATTTTCCAAAATTATATTTTTGCCCCTTAACTTTCCAAAATTTCATTTCAACCCCCCACGACCACACTAACTCCCTTATTTAGCTCCTTAACACTTAATTGTCACCAACATAATGCTACTTAATAAAATAATCCCTCATTAATTAGTCAAACTCGCGGTTAGATTAATCTCTGGTATTTTTCGGGTTATCACAATTTAGAAGCAGGAATCTTTTGTTTATGTTATAAAGTAGTTTTATGTGGGCATGGATGAGGGCCATAATGTCTAATTGTTGATTTAACAGAGATTTATTTAAGGATGCAGTCTCTTCTTGTGGTCTTGTGATTGGGATTGTTTTGATCTTTCATTTTTCTTTTTGTATATAGTTGTCGTCGAGATATGGTTCATAGGTTTTTGACGGGGTGGTATTGAATTTAAGAAGTAAATTTCAAAAAATGTGGTTGTGTTCGTTGTGCGCGTGAATAAGATTCAAACATTTGATGGTTGTGTGTGTTCTTTTTGCGTGGAAACATCACTTTGAAATTGACGAGGTATGCTTTTGAAAACATTAGGTAGACCCTACGTTTTTTGTTTCTACATATTCTGAATCCAATGGACCACATTTGCTTCTCTATGAATTGATGGTGAAAATCATCAGATAAAAAGGCCCATATGGTGTCTGCTCTTGGACTGCATAAAAGGTTCAGAAGTTGAAAATGAAAGGAGAGGAGGTTGGCTTATTAAGGAGGACTGGGAGATCACATTGTCATAGTTAAACTGGTTTGGTTCAGCTAGTCGAATGTGGACACGATCGACTAAGTCAAGCATAGTCTGTGGGATGTGTATCTTCTAAGTCATTTATAGCAAGAGATTGGGAGTTATTTTCTGCTTTCTTCTGACAGGAAATGAGGTAGTAAGATTGTGGGAAACTAATAATTAGATCAATTATTGGAAGTGATGATGTCAAAGTTGTCGACTAGAAGAGCTAGAAATATACTACTAATCAGAAGACAAGAAAGGGTAAAGCTTAAAGCCACATGGGACTAACATGATTGTTAATCACCTACAGGTTGCCAAGCTGCGTTCAGGGCCCAAATTCTTCATTTTCAGAATCGATATGTAGGATTGCTCCATTAGGTACATAGAGTAATCCTCACTACCTGAGGGATTTTGATTTCTTCTATGGCTATTTTTAAGACTTTATTCGAGACACGTAACGAAGTTTAGGGTTATATCAATTCCTTGTAGGGAACTTGCAGAACCAAATTTTCTATTTTGAAAGAGATCAAAACAGATAGCCCAACCTCAATTGCTTCTTAACATCTCTATCATTGTTAGTGCCACTACCTATTATTGCCAATTATGAGCCATCTCTTTGTACCTAAAGGCAACACCACAAGAATGAATAGGCTCTTGCTATCATTTGATTAGGTTTCTAAGCAAGGTAGCCGATGAAGAGTGGCAACACCATATTGATGAATATAACGAGGTGTAATTCTGGTCCTTAGCCAGTGGAGCAAGTATGCCGAGCGCAACGACCGATGTGATTGATGAACATAATTGATTTTTTTTATTAAACTACTTGTCACAAGCCACACTCATAGTTAGGCCCATTAGCCAGGTGTGACAAGCTACATAGGACTATCAGGACTATCAGAATCTGGCAAAGGCTCCGCCAAGCCTTACTATTATCCTTCACATAATATGGTACCACACGCTTTACACGTGTCCGGACGTACCGGACATGTGTCCGGAGGTGTCGGACACCATACCGACACCCTATATGAGGCGTCAGTGCTTTCTAGGATATCTGTGATTTAGTTGTAATTGTTAGACTTCTTTATATCGATTTTCATTCTTTATATAATTTTGTTAACTGTGCATTGAGCATTTGAGATTTGAGAATTGAGAATTGAGATTGTTAACAGATGATGAGACCCAATTGGATTGAGATATCTGTTAGGTAGCACAGACACGGACACCACGTCTGATTGACACCGACACCGAAATGTCATATTTTGGCCGGGGAACTTGTGCACACTTCTTCAAGAGGTGTCCAACACCTCTTTAAGGGGTGACCGACACAGTGTCCGACAATTAAAAAATAAATTAATATCTTCGGACACCGCTGAGAGGTGTCGAACACGTGTCTGAAGGTGTCGGTAGGTGTTGGACACCATATCGACACCAGATATGAGGTGTCGGTGCTTTCTAGGATATCTGTGATTTAGTTGTAATTGTTAGACTTCTTTATATCAATTTTCATTCTTTATATGATTTTGTTAACTGTGCATTAAGCATTTGAGAATTGAGAACTGAGATTGTTGACTGTGCATTGAGAATTTGAGAATTGAGATTGTTGACGGAGGATGAGACCCAACTGGATTGAGATATCTGTGATTTAGTTGAATGGTTGGTTGTTGAATTTAGGTTAAAAAGGACATTTAGCGATGGAAAATCCGTCGCTAAAAAGTTTATTCCGTCGCTAAATATTTACCGAATAAATTATTTTCGGAATAAAGAAAATAAATTAAAATACGTAAAATATAATTAGCGACGGAATTTTCGTCGCTAATGTATGAAAATCCCGTTGCTGAAAGTCCAATATTAGACGATGGATTAAATTCCGTCGCAAAACTTTTAGTGACGGGCTTTTATACGAGGGACTTTTAGCAACGATGCTTCCGTGGCAAAAAGTTTTAGCGACGGATTGTAGGCCTTTGGCGACGGATTTTCCCGTCGCCAAAGGCCTTATTTCTTGTAGTCTATCCACATTTTAAAAAACTCATTTCATTTCATCACTTTCACCACTACCACTACTTATCCTCTAAGCCCTCACCACCACTACCACCAGTAGACAACCACCGTCACCACCCGGTCGCCGCCCCAATTACCCCACTGCCGCGCCACCACAGATATGCCCCACCGTCACCATCCTAATGCTGTCACACCAACAGATCTCTTACATTACCGCCACAATCCCGCCGTTGCCACCAGCAGTTCTGCCTCACCGTCGCAACCCCATCGCCATCGGCACCGCACGAATCTGCTCTACCATTGCATCGCATCAACCAAGCGGACAACATCGCAACCACCATCATAACCACCAAACACCACCACCACCATCTTTATCACCAAGCACACCACCATAACTGCTGACGATCGATCAACGTCAGATAATATCATAATCAGACAACATCATAACCGACGCCGTCAATTTCACCACTCCCAACCACCTTGTAACATCCCCGGATTTTTCAGAATGTTAACACTCAATCGATCGATAACACTAAGACAATAGTGTCCTCAACCTCAATAAATAATGCAACAAGCTGTCAGATCAACTAAATCATTAATCATAATCTTAGTAAACTATCGTAGGTGAAACATCAATCTAAGTCTTAAAAGTTTAAACAATAATATTCACCCACGCATGGGTTCTAACGATCAATACCAAAATTTAATTCATTTTCTTTCGCTCGCTTGGCTTTAATCCTTATTTGGATAACTTAATTGCTGTTTATCACATGCGGAAATGAAGTTAAATGAGAGTGAGCTTTTGAGTGCCCAGTAAGGTCGATCAAAGATTTTAAAACAACAGAACGATTCAGACGAATTTTCATATAGAGTCAAACACAAAATTTTTTTAAGAGTATTTTCAATAAAAACATAGCATTTCGATATAGACGAACAGTATGAACAATTTTTCATTCAAGTCCAATAACATCTTTTCAAGGAATTTTATTTTTGATAAAACCACAACATTTAATATAAACGTAGGGATGCGTATCAACTCAATCCCTTAAATCAATAATCGTTTCAAAACACTTCAAGTGCAATAAAATATAAATGGATAACATTGAACATGAGTAGTATACTGTAGCAAAGCCACCCCGACAGTGCTCGATACGCTTTACATATACATATGTACACTGACTAGTCCATTTAGGTACTAGTTTAACCCAACCAACAGACCATCCTTATAACTCCAGCAATACATACCATCCTTATAACTCCCAGATTTAGGGATGGCAATGGGGCGGTTGGATGCGGATCTTGTAAAATTCGTACCTGCCCCGGTAGTCCTAAAACACCGCCCTGCCCCGCCACCGGGTTATGTAATTGCAATACCATAATCGACCCTAAGCAAATTTAGAAAACCCGTCCCCGCCCCGCCCCGCCTCGCCGTTCCAGCAAGACTCGTTTTCATTTCAGTTGAGTTCCAGATTCCAATCCTTTTGCATTAATTCTAATCCTCAGGTATAAATCAACATTTAGCATGGTGGGAAGCTGGTTTAGATAGAAGAAGGGTTTTAGGGATTACAGATTAACAGTAAAAAATAGATAACCTTCAGATTTGGGATTTGATTCAGTGACAGGAGAAAAGTCTTGCTGAAGAGTTATTGTGAAGAGTGCGTGGTGACGAGGACGCGGTCGGTCACAAGATCGTCGAGACGACATAGGTGATAACGATGGAGCTGCGGTGGACAATGAAAACGGGCGGTGGTGTCCAACATGGATAGTAGCTTTGCCTGTTAGGGACGACAGATCTGTGAGCGTGAGGTGTGGCCGTGAGGACTGTGGCTTGACTTTTGAGGAAGGAGATGGCCAGCAATGGGGGAAGAACTCTGGTTCTGGGGACGATAAAAATGGATGGTGGCGGGGAATATGGACAGTGGTGACTCCATGACTGTGAGTGATGGCAGATCTGGGAGAGAGAGAAGTTTAGGGTTTGGGGGAAAAACATAGTATATATATCTAAGGAAGGATGACTAGGATTGGCTGATGCATAGGTAAGTATACCAGGGTGGATACGGGTCACGTGGCGGGGTGGACAGAAAACCATACCCGACCCTAACCCGCTGTGAATTTTTTAAAAAAATACCATATATACCCGCCCCATGACCCGATCAAAACAAAAATAACCCGCTCTTATCGGATTGAGATGGGTCGGAGATCCACCGGGTGCGGATCTTATTGTCATCCTTACCCAGATTACTAATTCATGTCAACATTGAAGAGCAATAAATAGAATTGAAAATATTTTACGATGATCGAGTCAATGAACAGATAAGTATGAATCAGAATTTCAAACGATCGCTAAACGGCTCAAATTAGGGTTACACGGGCAGTTGAAAATATTTTCATGACAAATAAAATATCACTGTTCATTAAAAATTCGATAACAACATCAGAAAACTATATTTGATATCAATGATGAAATGAGTTCGGATAGAATTCCTTACCTCGATCCAAGCTAAGCAATGTTTCTAGGTGAAAATAAAGTCCCATAATTTTTGTAACAACTTTAAAATATGAATAAAAATTATAGAAATTAAAATCAAAAATTTAAAAGGCATTAAAACTATTTTTAAATTATTTGTTTTACTAAAACCAATGCGATACTATAGCAAATCAACTCTAAAAATCACCAAACTTAATATGGGACTTCTTTATACTATAGAAACATTACTCAATTTTTTCCAAAACATTTTCATGAGTCTAAAGGCTCAAAAGAATTTTTCTAAGTCTGAATTTGCCAAAAATATTAAAAATACATACGATTTCAGAAAATTATAAAATTTTGCTGGAAATTCTAATATAGTCTAACGTAACGATAACCGTGCGTTAGTCTACGTATGTCTCGATCCTAATGCTAAGCCGTTGTACGCCTGTGCAAACATACCCATTTCATCTTCTTCTCCGTCCACTACCCAGAACGCAGTCACCAGTCCATAGTTACTGTTCCGCAGCTTCCCTTTGCTCCCCATTTTCATCTCATAACCACCACTTACTCCCACATGAAACGCCACTCATAACACACACACCCCCCCTTCACTCAAGCATACATATTCACATATACTATATAAACACGCACCTCCACTCACAGCTTGTTCCCTCATTACCTCCAACACAGAACCGCATATAAATATTACTTCCACATGCCCACTACCTCACGGCAGTGGGTCTCCCTCTTCCTCCTATTCTTTTTACACACACACACACACACACATCACTTTACTCTTTCATGCATATTTGTATTTTGTATATCACCCACTTACAGCACTCACGCACACACATAATTGCAGCAGACATGCACGACCCTATGCACCTACTCACACATTCAAACACACAAACACAGGTTTACAACCCACCCTATATACACACATATGCACTCATTCACTCCCATTACACACACACACACAGCCTTCACGCAGCCACACCCACTGCCTCATGGCAGTGAATTTCTTCTTGCAAAACACACACACAGATGCACAACATTCTCTTTTTCTACCCCTCACCACGCTGCACTACCACCCCACTGCAACATTTTCTTTTTTCACACCCACTGCTGCAATGGGTCTTCTCTTGCCCAAACACACACACATAACACACAATGCACATGAACCCACTCACGGCTGCCTTTACCGCAGCCATCCCTCTTCACTGCATGCATACCCATCACCAACACTCAGTGCCTTTCACAGCAGCCCCTCTTCACATACAATCACCCTTGCTCACCCAAAAATAAACCCACACCATAATCCTACACACAAGCTGCCCAATCACCACGAACATCTCTCGGTATCAAAGCATTCACAGGAGCCCATGGCTGCCATTTTCCCGAGCACTCACGGCATCACTAAACTCACATACTAAACACTCGGCTAGTACCCTTTTCTCACAGCCCCCCTAGTCCATAATGTAACAAACTCACATCATGAGACAGAAGAAGCACCACCAGCTCCACCAGCTCAAGAGGAAGCTCCACTAGCTCAAGAAGAAGCTCCAGCTCAGCAGGCAGATAATCGAGCTCACCTCAGGTTTAAGATCAAGAAGAAGACATTGGCGCCACTGAATACGACACCGCTTGAAGGACACATTCGCGCCAAAGGAAACGACGCAGCTTCGATCACTTAATCCATAAGTGAGACGACAACGTTTGGTTGTTACATGAAGACGGCACCGTTTGGCTGTTACCCATTTGCATGAGACGGCATCGTTTGACTCTTCCCTGTATTTTTTAAACTTTACCGCTTGTTAGTTTCTGTTTGAATTTCTGTTAGGATCTGCCCTTAAATCGGGGAAGGAAGGCACGAGAATGGCATGTATGATCAATACCAGAATTCTGCACTCTCTCTCTATATTCTCTTTGACTCTCTTCTTCACATCTAATAAAGTTCTTAATTCTTCTTCAATCTCCCTCTCTGAATTTGTGTGAGTTTAACGAATCCAAAGGTAATGGGCATGGCTGTGAGCGTCTCTCTCTTAGATACGCTACACATAAATCCCTGAATAATTTAAATAGAAAAGGATTAGAAAAAAAGACTTACTGGAAACTATAATTCGATCGTCGGGAGGAAAATATGGGGGACGGCTACTCTCACATAAAAGGGGTATAAAACCCTAAAATATAAACTACCAAAACCCCCCTTCAATTTTTGTTAGTTATTTTAAATGTTATCCGAATCTTTTTATTATCGCGAAAGGTCCAAATAATTATTTACGATAGATTAATGCACTAAAAGAAAAACTTAATGGGAATGACATAATCCCACTATACTAAGTGTCTCTAAAAGTTACTAAATAAAAATATCAATGCTAACTGAGAGAAAATTCGTCGCTAATAGCTCTTAAAAACACTGTTTCGCTAATTGTCACTAATACCTCCATCAATATCACTTATATTTGTTATCTTACTAAGGCTATCTACATAGCCCGAAGAGAAGAAGTAGCAATTCAAAACTTGTTAAAGGGACACAAGTCTTTGCACACTGCAGTCCCCACATCCAACTACACCCAAACATCCTATAAGCCTACATTTACTAACCCTGGACCATCCTATAAGACTGCCAAACCAACCACAACCCAATCTATACCATCCAAACCTCCAGCCTTACCTTACACCAGCAGTTTCCAAAGGGGCCTATTACCAACTCCTCCCAGACCCCCTCCAAGGTTTAATCAACTGTCCACAGAGGAACACCAAAGGAGGTTAAGTCAAGGCTTATGCTTCAGGTGTGGAGCTAAGTTCGAACCAGGTCACAAGAGTGTGTGCCCTATGAAATCTATAGCCATGATCATAACTGAAGATGATGAGGTCACAGAAGCTACTGATAGCTCTATGACAGAAACTGAGGATCCTCTCAACTCTCTCAACCAAGACCTCAACCCTGAATTGGAGATTAGTGTCCATGCCCTGGCTGGTAACAAGACACACCATACCATCAGGATACCTGGACAAGTTGAAGGCAAGGAGTTCATCATCCTAATTGACACATGATCAACTGATAACTTCCTTGACCCTCAGTCAGCAAGTAAACTGAGATGCATTCTTGAAGGTACTACTCCATTGACAGTGGCTGTAGCTAATGGGACAAGATTGAAGTCTGATACAGTGTGCAACAATTTCACATGGGAAATGGGGTCACAGAAGTTCAACACCAAGATGAGAATTCTACCCTTGGGAGGGTGTGATTGTGTCCTTAGTATGCAGTGGCTGAGACAGTTTGGCAATGTTAACTTCAATTTTGATAACAACCAAATCTCATTTCAGTACCAAGGCAAGCTCATAATATTGAAGGGAGGAGAATTCAAGGGAACTACTATCAAGATGATCACAGCAACAGCCATGAGCAAGTTGATCACAAATAATGTGGGGACACTCTTTGGTCAGATCTATGCTGTGACCATTCCCTCAGGAGATGGGCAACAACCTGTTGAAATACAAGAACTATTGGCAGAGTACCAAGAGGTGTTTGATGAACCTAAAGGGTTACCACCCCACATGAGTCATGACCATTTCATTCCACTTATTGAAGGAGCTAAGCCTGTCAATCTGAGACCATACAGGGTCTCATATGTGCAGAATAATGAAATTGAAAGGATCATAGCAGAGTTGCTACAAGCAGGTACTATCAAACCTAGCAACTCTCCCTTTGCATCACCCATACTTTTAGTCAAGAAAAAAGATGGGAGCTGGAGGATGTGTGTTGACTACAGGGAACTTAATAAACTGACAATCAAGGACAGATACCCCATCCCTGTCATTGATGATTTGTTGGATGAGCTGCAAGGGTCCACCATTTTCACTAAACTGGACCTTAGGAGTGGCTATCACCAGATACGAGTGGTAGACACTGATACTCACAAGACTGCTTTCAAGACACACACAGGGCTTTATGAGTTTTTAGTCATGCCCTTTGGGCTAACTAATGCTCCAGCCACCTTTCAAAGCTTGATGAACACAATATTTCACCCATATCTGAGGCAGTTTGTACTAGTTTTCTTTGATGATATCTTGGTATACAGTAAGAGTATGCAGACTCACTTAGTGCACCTCAGGCAAGTGCTACAGCTAATGAGGCAACATTGCCTATATGTAAAAATGAGCAAGTGTACTTTTGCTCGGGACAAGTTGAGTATTTGGGGCATGTGGTGAACAAAAATGGTGTAGCAGCAGATATGAGCAAGGTGGAAGCCATGCTCAACTGGCCAACACCAAGAAACCTTAAAGGGTTGAGGGGGTTTCTAGGCCTCACTGGATACTACAGGAATTTTGTTAAAGGCTATGGAGTGATTAATAGACCTTTAACCAATTTATTGAAGAAAGATGCATATCACTGGGATACTTCCTCTGCTCAAGCCTTCAGTACACTGAAGCAAGCCATGGCCACCACTCCTGTCTTGGCATTGCCAAATTTCACACTTCCTTTTGAGGTGGAAACTGATGCATGTGATATAGGCCTTGGAGCAGTTCTTATGCAACAAGGGAAACCATTGGCCTACATTAGCAAAGGGTTGGGTGTTAAGAGCTTAGGGCTCTCCACTTATGAAAAAGAGCTTCTAGCCTTAGTGCATGCTGTCACTAAATGGAGTCCCTACCTCAGCCATAACCACTTCATAGTCAGGACTGACCACAACAGCCTGAAATATCTTCTAGGACAGAGGGTTACATCTATGCTGCAACAAAAATTACTGTCCAAGCTTCTGGGTTTTGACTTTGAAGTGCATTACAAAAAGGGAACAGACAATGTGGTAGCAGATGCCTTATCAAGACTACCACAGCAAGACCCTGAAGAATGCAATGCAGTGACTGTGGTTACTCCCCTATGGCAACAAGAGCTGCAAAACAGTCTTGAGAATGATGATCTAGCTCAAAAGGCAATCCAAGAACTGCTGCTTGATTCCATGGCAACTTTCTTTTATACCCTTCAGGGTGGCATACTAAAGTTCAAAGGCAAGGTGTATGTTGGTAGCACAGGACCACTTAGAAATCAGATTTTACAAGAACTTCATACTACTGGTCTGGGTGGCCATTCTGGAATTCAAAATACATACAGGAGAACCACTATGTTTTTCTATTGGCCTAACATGAAGCAGCAAATTACCAAATTGGTGAGTGAATGCTCTTCTTGCCAACATAATAAGTCTGAAAATGTGCCCTACCCTGGACTACTACAACCTTTAGAGATCCCAGGGCAGATGTGGACACATCTGACTATGGATTTTGTGGAGGGGTTGCCTAAGTCCCAAGGGAAGGATGTCATTTTTGTGGTGGTAGATAGGTTGAGCAAATATGCTCATTTCATTAGCCTAACCCACCCATTCACAGCAGAACTAATGGCTCAGAGTTTTCTTGACAATGTCTTTAAGCTCCATGGAATGCCCACTGCCATCATCAGTGACAGAGACAAAATCTTCCTATCCAACTTTTGGACTAAGCTCTTCAAGCTACTGGCAACTCAACTGGCCTACAGTTCATCCTATCACCCAGAGACAGATGGACAAACTGAACGAGTGAACAAGTGCTTAGAGAACTACCTCAGATGCATGTGTAGTGCAAGACCTCACAGTTGGGCCAGATGGTCGACTTTGGCTGAATATTGGTATAATACTGGCTACCATGCTTCAATTCAGATGACTCCCTTTGAAGCTGTCTATGGCCACAAACCCAAGACTCTAAGCTTAGCTACACCTGAGTCTACCAATATTACAGAATTGGACAGCTACTTGAAAGACAGAAGCAGGGTACTGAGCCTCCTCAAAGATAACTTGACACAAGCTCAGGCTCGAATGCAACAATACGCAAACCTCCATCGTACTGAGAGAGAGTTTGTGGAAGGAGATTGGGTTTACCTAAGGCTACAACCCTACAGACAGACTTCCTTAGGCCTCAAAAGGAACATGAAGCTCTCACCTAAGTTCTTTGGACCATACCAAGTAATCCAGAAGGTCAGCAAGGTTGCTTATAAACTTAATCTTCCAGAAGGGTCCAAAATACACACAGTTTTTCATGTTTCTCTGTTGAAGAAGAAATTGGGCAGTCAAATTACTCCTACAACTCACTTGCCATACTTAGGCAGTGAGGGACATATTTTGATGGAACCAGTTGCTGTGCTAGATCGAAGACAGATTAAACGAGACAATCAAGCTGTCACCCAGGTTTTGATTAAATGGTCCAACGCCAATCACAGGGATGAGACCTGGGAAGATTGGGCAATGATCAAGAGCAGGTTTCCGCATTTTGACCCTTGTGGACAAGGGTCAATTGAAGGGGCAGGGGATGTAACAACCTCACATCATGAGACAGAAGAAGCACCACCAGCTCCACCAGCTCAAGAGGAAGCTCCACCAGCTCAAGAAAAAGCTCCAGCTCAGCAGGCAGATAATCGAGCTCACCTCAGGTTTAAGATCAAGAAGAAGACATTGGCGCCACTGAATACGACACCGCTTGAAGGACACATTCGCGCCAAAGGAAACAACGCAGCTTCGATCACTTAATCCATAAGTGAGACAACAACGTTTGGTTGTTACATGAAGACGGCACCGTTTGGCTGTTACCCATTTGCATGAGACGGCATCGTTTGACTCTTCCCTGCATTTTTTAAACTTTACCGCTTGTTAGTTTCTGTTTGAATTTCTGTTAGGATCTGCCCTTAAATCGGGGAAGGAAGGCATGAGAATGGCATGTATGATCAATACCAGAATTCTGCACTTTCTCTCTCTATATTCTCTTTGACTCTCTTCTTCACATCTAATAAAGTTCTTAATTCTTCTTCAATCTCCCTCTTTGAATTTGTGTGAGTTTAACGAATCCAAAGGTAATGGTCATGGCTGTGAGCGTCTCTCTCTTAGATACGCTACACATAAATCCCTGAATAATTTAAATAGAAAAGGATTAGAAAAAAAAACTTACTGGAAACTATAATTCGATCGTCGGGAGGAAAATATGGGGGACGGCTACTCTCACATAAAAGGGGTATAAAACCCTAAAATATAAACTACCAAAACCCCCCTTCAATTTTTGTTAGTTATTTTAAATGTTATCCGAATCTTTTTATTATCGCGAAAGGTCCAAATAATTATTTACGATAGATTAATGCACTAAAAGAAAAACTTAATGGGAATGACATAATCCCACTATACTAAGTGTCTCTAAAAGTTACTAAATAAAAATATCAATGCTAACTGAGAGAAAATTCGTCGCTAATAGCTCTTAAAAACACTGTTTCGCTAATTGTCACTAATACCTCCATCAATATCACTTATATTTGTTATCTTTAATTTATAACTTATGGTCTAGGGAAACTTTGTCGCTAAAGGTTGCCGATAAAATTTCACTAATGAAAATTGATGTTAAATCTCGCGTATAAAAGTCATTGCCTAGATAATAAACTTACTGGCTAGACATATCACAGTTCAGGGTGTTACACACATGTTGTCGATCTCGCCACTGTCGTCTACACCGTCTCTCGTCATTGCGGTCTTGCTGCCTTGATCTCATCAGATTTGGTGTTTGGATAGCAATAACTCCGTCGTGGATGTGGCGGTTGGTCATGATGCGTGGTGGTTACCGGCTATGGGCGGCGGTGATACTGTGGCGTGATGGTGCTGGTTAGTGGTAATGGAAACTGGTGTTTCAGGAAAGAAGGAACTTAAAAGAAAATAAAATTCTCGTAATAAAAGAAAAAAAAAACTGGAAAAAAAAAACCAAAACTGATCAATCAAATATCCACACGTTTATTTTTTCAAAACAAAAATCGCACTTTATTTTGATTTTATTTTTTTTAAAAATAAAAAACTAAAAACTACAATAGTGTCAAACACACCCAAAGTTACACACTTTCATTATGTTATTAGAACACTGTCCACACACCCAACAAACAATTAAAACTCGGAATGAATAACTAATCATGTGAATTGATTTAGGTGTCTTGCTCAACTTAAAAAAAGTCGTGCCACGGATAGTGGCCTTGTTGCGAGTATAATCTAGATCTAGATCTATATAATATATAATAAGCGAAGCCAGAGTTTCTTTATGCAACACATCATCACAGAAATATGACTTTTTTACTTGACACGTCATCACATTATGTTATCAATGTGAAATAGAATTATTATTATATTATAAGTGTCACTAAAACTTTAAAATATTATCTTGGATGGGGTTCTTCTTTCTTGATAAGTTAACTTCCATATTACTAAGCCTTATATAATTGAAAAACTAATTCTAAACGTTCTAAAACTCTAACTGATTGATGAACTAACTTATTAGGACTTAATTTTGACTATTGTATCCTTAGAATCATTCTCTAACATGAATATGAAAATTCATATATCTTAAAAACGAAAATTACGTACTAAATTTAGAAGAGAAAAAAATGATGCTACAATTGACAATATTATCTTGGATGATGTTCTTATTTGTTGATAAGTTAATTTTCATATTACTAAGTCGTATATAATTTAAAGACTAATTCTAAACATTCTAAAATTCTAACTGATTGATGAACTAACTTATTAGGACTTAATTTTGACTATTGTATTCTTAAAACTACTCTTTATTATGAATATAAAAATTCATATATCTTAAAAACAAAAATAACATACTAGATTTAGAAGAGAGAAAAAAAAAGATGCTATAATTGAGAATATGATCTTGGATGGGGTTATTATTTTCTTGATTAGTTAGTTTCTATATTACTAAGCCTTATATAATTAAAAAACTAATTCTAAACGTTCTAAAACTCTAACTGATTTATGAACTTACTTATTATGACTTAATTTTGACTATTGTACCCTTAAAACAACTTTCTATTATGAATATAAAAATTAAAATATCTTAAAAACGAAAATAACGTACTAGATTTAGAAGATAAAGAAATGATGCTACAATTGAGAATATTATCTTGGATGAGATTCTTATGTCTTGATAAGTTAATTTTCTTATTACTAAGCCTTATAAAATTGAAAAACTAATTATAAACGTTCTAAAACTCTAACTGATTAATGAACTAACTTAGTAGAACATAATTTTGACTATTGTATCCTTAAAATTACTCCATAATATAAATATAAATATTCATATATCTTAAAAATGAAAATAACATACTAGATTTAGAAGAGAAAAAAAATGATGCTACAATTGAGATTGAAATAATAAAAATAATGTAATAATTGTTTAAATTTTTCTTTAAAATTATAAAAATTTGCTAACCGTAATTGATGTAATGATTTTTTAATATAGTATAGTAACTTTTAGAATCCTTTTGGTAAAATAACAAAATTGACATTATTTTTTGGATGGAACCACAAACAACAAATGGCTGTACAATTATTATTCATTAAAATTGTATCAATGATAATGCTTATTCATAACTCTGATAGTCGAAAAGGACTTAAATCTATATACTAAACACGTCAATGTACGTAAAGGAATGCAAATATTATTTTTAATGTGATACCTATTATTAAGTTTATTTAATTTTACAGGAATTATATAAGGGCTATATGAGAAAGCCTTATATAATGTGAAAACTAATTCTAAAACTCTAATTATATGAATTTTTCAGGATTTGATTTTGACTATCGTGTCTAAAAATTAACGCTCTCATACAAAGAAAAAAAACCACGTATCTAAAAAATATAACTTATGGATATTTAGAAGAAAAAAAACTACGTTACAGTTAATTTAAGTTTATTGTAATGTAATTAATATATGTTTATTTACACATAACATAGTAATTGCAAAAATTATTTACATAATATATAAAATTGATAATTAAATTACAGGTCAAGTTTTTACTTTGATAAGACTGGACGATCAGCAAGTGGCTATATAAGCACATATGAGATTTTTTTAAAAAAATATAACATATGTATTAGAAAAAAAGGTACAATCAAATTAAATAATTCTTAATTACTATATTTGAGAACATTTAAAACCTTTACGATGCAAAAATATGATATGACTATTGTATCCTTAAAACCACTCTATAATATGAATATATAAATTCATATATCTAAGAATAAAAATAATATTATCTTGGATGGGTTCTTATTTCTTGATATGTTAATTCACATATCAGTAAGCCTTATAATAAAAAAAATAATTCTAAACATTTTTAAACTCTAATTAATTAATGAACTAACTAATAATGATTTAATTTTAATTATTTTATCCTTAAAAGCACTTTCTAATATTAATATAAAAATTTATATATCAAAAATTTGAAAATAACATATTAGATTTAAGAGAGGAAAAAAATGATGTTACAATTGAGATTGAAGCAATCAAAATAATGTAACAATTGATTCATATTTATTTAATATATGCTTACCGTTTCAATGCAAATATTTACAAATATAATATATAGCTTTTAGAATCCTTTTGGTAAAATAAAAAATTGACCATCTCTTTTTGGGTATTACCACACGACCAACAAAAGACTGTCTGATTTTTATTAATTAAAATTTTAATAATGATAGAACTTATTCATAAATATGATAGTTAGAAATGATTTAAGGCTATATACTAAACATGTTAGTGTATCTATAGGTATGCAAATATTATTTTAGATATGATCCATATTTTTAAGTTTTACTTAGTTTTGCAGGAATTAAGCGAGGGTTATATTAGAAAGCCTTATATAATTTGAGAAATAATTCTAAAACGGTATATAGTAATTTATTAGGATTTAATTTTGACTATTATGTCCTTAAAACTAACTATTTCATTGATGATAAAAAAATCATGTATCTAGAAAACAAACATCACATATGAAATTTAGAAGAAAACAATCATGTTGTAGTCAATTTAAGTTTATTATAATGTGACAAATGTATATATATATTTACACAACATAATCATTGCAAAAAATTATTAATGTAATATATAAGATCAATAGTACAATTATTGGACAATTTTTTGCTTTGGTAACACCGTAAAATAATTAAAGTGATTACATTGCATATAAGAGATTTTGAAAACAAATAAGGTATGTATTTGGAAAAAAGTACAATTAGATCAAATAATTCTTAATTACTATATTTGAGAACATTTAAAACCTTTAGGATGTAATAAAATATCTATGTAATTATACAAAACAAACGATTAACCAGTTCATTTTTGCATAGGGCCTTACGATCAATGAAATGACTTTTTTTATTTATACCTAATTAAATTTTCATGAATTTTTTTTGAGTGCACGTAGTAGATATAGAAACTATAACTTGACGACAAGTCATTGAAGATGTAGAAAATAATTCAAACACTTCAAAACAAGGACACATCATATTTATCTATATAAATTTTATAATTACTTGCATCTTACAAGAATTAAAGAAAAACACACATACATACCTCTCTCTCTCTCTCGCTCTCTCTCTCTCTCTCTCTCTATATATATATACATATATATACATATATATTGTGTGGTCGTTCTGTCAAATTTATTTTTGCAGACAATAATAACTTATTTGAAAGTAACAAGGACATAAGTCCTGTTAAATTTGAAATGCAACTTTATTCCATATAAATTTCTACTTAATCATTATAATAACCTTCGAAAAAAACGTAACACCTAAAAAGTTTTTGAAGTTAAGGAATTATACTCATATATAACATCTACAACTCAAGAGGGATACATCATAGCCTGGTCGCTTTTTAATTTCAACTACAATTCTATTCGTTATTTAGCTTTATATGACACCAGTATGACTATTCTACTATTATAAGTGCTAAGTAAATATTCATTTAAAATATTAATTGACAACTTAAAGAAGACAAGAATTTAATAGCTCAACCGTGTCGATATCTATTCTTTATAGTCAACTATTTTTTTTTAATAATGTTATTGTCTTTTTTGTTTCACGATATGTTGTACAAATTAATACACTCTTTAAGACCTTATAATATACGGTATTGTATAAACCGACCCGAGCTTGGCTCGGGTTACTGAGCTAGTTCTATACTAATAAGTTAGTAATTAAAACCTCATCTTATAAGCTCTGTGTGATTATTAACCCATTGCCAATTTCATTTTGAGTTTATGCTATTGTATTACTAATCAGAAGTATAAACCTAGGATTTTCATATGCCGATCATAAGTATAAAGCCACTTTTTTTTTTCAAAGATAAGAGTAGCCATTGTTTTTTTGATGAAACGCAAAAATAACGAAGCAATACATCGAAGGACAAATAGAATGAGAAATCAAAAAACAAACGCACAACAAACATAAGATTTACGAAGTTTACCAATATGGCTACGTTCACGAAGCATGACCAGACTTTGATTTTCCTATTCACCAATGTTTACAACTAGAAACCATAGGCTGCTCCCCAGGGGCGGATCCAGAAAGTTTAATCGGGGGGTGCCAAAAAAGAAGAAAAAAAATTGTGACTAACATAAAAGAATTCAAAAGGTTCGAGTTCATATAAAATATGAATAATCAAAAACACATTATAAAAGCGTCACTATAAAGTACATTAAATACACAATAGATTGCTCAATTTGACTACTAATAATATATCTTTGCTATGCATAGTGATATATTTAACTTGTTAAAGTTGGTCAATAATAAATTATCACTTTTGCATAAAAAAAATTTAACTCTTACTCTATAGATATATTACTAATGTGATTATCAATTGCATGACTACTTTAATCATGTATAAGTTAACAAATTATAAGAATTTAAAGTAATAGAAATAATTAACCTTAATCTATTCTTGTCCTTTTGTAATATGGAGATTTAGAATATAGAATAGTGCAAGAAAATGACAATGAAAAAGACAAAGACAAGGTACAAAGAGTAAAAAACACGACAAAATAAAATTTTAATAAATTAATGCTATAATATGTGACATTTTCAGAAATATTTTATATATTTATTCATTATCCCAAAAATTAAAAGAGGAGTTCAAAAAATCTTGAGGGGTGCCATGGCCCCCCCCGGTCATGGGGGAGGTCCGCCCCTGCTGCTCCCTTTCTTGCCGTTCTCTCTCTATTATCTCCAAACCCAAAGATACATATACATAAGAAAATCCTAGAGCGAAACATACATTTTACAAAAGTACTCTGCCAAAAATCGGGGGCACTCCCCCAGATCCCCAAACTGAAAGCCCGCCCCCTGTACCCCATGGCCCACTCACCAGAGAGCAGGACCGCTAAAGTTGGGCTTGATGTACAATACCTCGAATCTAAACTTAGATCAGGCTCCACATATAACTGTTTGTAGCTCGATCCTTGTTGAAGCAAAGTTTTTTTTCTATTTTATGACTAGGAACTTTAGTACAAGTTTATTTCGTTTCAAAAGTACCCAAGGACACTTTTGTTGACTGTGATCTGATCCTATAATGTCATATACAGCAATTGCTATATGCTATTTCTTCCGTTAGCAGCAGTCTTAACTTTTTTGTTGCTATAGCGCTGTAGCAGTCGGACTAGCTGTGACACACGATGCATTTGCTTGTGGTTTCTTCTGAAAAACAATAAAAATGAGTACAAACTTGATCGAAACATGTCAATTTTGAGCACATGGAAACTCGCCCATGTAATATATGGAAACGAAAGTTAGATTGTCGCCAATAAGATCAATAGTTGGAATGCTTTCTCATGACTAGAAGCAACATATGTTCATTCATCTCCATGAATTCGTACACGGTTTATTTTACATTCAAACAGTTTAACTCCTTCCTAGGGAGACTCTATGCATGTCAAAGCAGTCTCCTTTATTCACTACGTAAGTCTTACTAATGCCTTTAGTATGCACATTATTACCCTCTTTGGCCCTCTCACTCTAGACCATTCTTACGGGCAATGTCACCAAACCCTCGGGATTCGGCTTTTGAATTTCTTCCGGAGATATTTTCACCTTCATCATTTTTATTGTCCGAAACCTTTGCCTCAAGATCCCGTCGACATCGCTGTGCTGCTTCGCAGCCTCGATTGTAGGGGTTTGCTGGTTGCGGGTGGCATTTTTCACTCTTCCGACTGCAATGATAGTTGCCATCAAGAGACATTGCAGGGTACCCAATGTACCTTATAGCGGCGACTTCCGTCACGAGCAAGCTCATGATGAGCGCTCTGAGGCAGAGAACCATCGCAAGTCGGATCATAGCCATCTCTGAGGAATTAAGAATATTAACTTCTGATTTCTTTTGTGTTACACTAGTGAAAAGTGAAGAAGCTTCCTCTGATTGTCTCTGTTGGAAGGATAGGAAATGCTTCTCAAATGGAGGTATTTATAGGGAACATGATCAGAAAGTATGAGGTAATGATATTGTGCTTTGCATTGTGAAATTATGGCCTGGGAAAGTACAACAGCTAGAAGTTATCAGTTAGAACTTCAGTTATCCAGACCGCAAGGATAAGATGATATTATCCTTTCAAGTCCTCTGTATAGAAACAAGTTCTTTCTGATATCTGCTCGACAGGGAGCAAATTGGGGAGCTTTTTCTTAGATAGGTCAAAGTAAAATCTAACAAGAATTACAAAGGCTCAAAAAAGCTTGTACATACATTTGCTGCTCATAAAATTAAAGCTTTCTTTGGTGATTTTAGATATCTAGGAGGTGTAGTCAACGGTTATTGGATCATTTGTCAGGTGGAGTTCTTATCATACAACATATATTGTACTTGATATGCACTATTTTATCTTTGCTAACGTATAGGATAGCCTCGTGATCTGATGATTCAAAGTGAAAGCATTAGTTTGACGTAGGTTTTTATGACTTGAAAAGTAGCCATGCATGCAGGATTGGGGGGGGGGGGGGGGGGGGGGGGGTTGTTAATTGTGCCGAATATGATTGTTGAAGGAAAGTGACATTTGAGCTTCACTTTTAACATTTGAACTCCACATGTTTTCTCAAAATGATGATATAAAGACCCTTAAAATAGAGCTCAAATAGGTAAGAATGAAAGCTCAAATATCAATTTCTTGTTAAAATGGTCAAAGTCAAGTTATTTACAAAATGAACCTCCTTACTCGGTACTTTATTGTCATATTCAGTCAAAGAACCATTCAATCCTACCCAACTTACTTTAGGGTCTAAAGCTTCTTGGTCATATGTGATTATCCATGCTAATTCAAAAGAAAAAGAACATACTCTAAAGATTATGGAGTTTAGATTACACTGCCCATGTTATTCTTATCTCATTTCCGTCCTTAAAAGGTTTAAAATTTGTCATGTGTGATTATCAACGTTAATCTAAAAAAGGAACTTACTGCTGTACTAATGGAGAGTTTTAAAACTTACACTACTTTCAATTTCAAGATCTCACTTCTGTCGCTGAAAGGCTGAAATTTTTTAGAAGACAACAGTGAATTGTAGATAAAACTTAAGACATTCAACTCTATTAAACGTGAAATCCTAAGTAGCTTATGAAATATCACAAACTGATGTCCTAGGGCATTACATGTTGACCTTCTTTTGACACTCACGTCAAAGGTTTGTAGAAGGATATCCTTTTACGGACAAAAACACTCAAATAGTTGACATTTAACCTCACTCAACACAGCTGGTTCATCATTGTCAAACTGATGTATTTTTGGAATTTCATTTTGGTTGGATTCTTTATAGTTGTTCACGGCACCACACCTCGTTCAACTTTGCCTTCATCCATAATGTACGTGGTGTTGCTTCCAATTGCATGTCAAAAAGTGCCTGCAATAAGTTAAGCTTTTTTTTCTCCCTAAGCTACGAGTTAATTATTAGCTGCAAGAAACATGGTCTAGTCACTTTGGCTTTTGGTGATAGACGTCGTGATAATCTGTCATTTAACAGTATGCATTCACGGTTAAAACGCCACAGTACAAAGTTTCACGTAGAGACTCCGGTTTAGCATAGAGGGGGAAAATGGGATGTAAACTTAGCGGGGTGTATAGTATTCATGGCTCAATACAAGCGTGGACATATAGAGAAAACTAATCTTGATTACACTCCTAACCGAATTACTTGTAATACAAGCAACGATCACATCGATACAATATCCAAGACCTATTGAAGCACCAAAGTACAACAGTCGGCTCATAAACAAAGCAAAAAACATAATAAAAAAGAATATTCTTTTCGAGTTGGGCGCGAAAGTCAGTGTCCCATGACAATAACTTCTGCAGGATCTATCTCTCCGGCCTCGTCGAAACCCTTGTCTCTGTTATCATCATCATGGTTGATCCCATCGTCCTCGTTGTCATCGCCACTGGGCTCGGCTTCTGCCGGATTATTTTGACCTAATTCACAGTTTTTGCCATCCTCGCATTTCCAGTGAAACTTGCTCAACGGATTGTGATCAACACAAAACTGCGGATGCCTACTGTCGCATTCGCTTCTTCCCCCGGCACCAAAGCTGATCTCCATGTCGGCATTGGTTTTGCTCATTAAGAGTGAGTAAACTGAGAGTGTCATCAGGGAGAAGAGAAGCATGCTTCTGAATGTAGCCATTGTTGGAGATTAATAGAGCTTGAGAGATTGAAGCTGTAAAAATATAAAAAGGGATGGGTTTTACTATTTAAAACATGTATGGTTGCAAGGTTGAGCTGGTCTCAAGGCACCCTACGTGCAATTTCTGCATGGACCACCGGAAAATGCGGCCAACCAAAGCCTAGGCCGGAAATAAAGTATAACCAAATGCTTAAATTTTCCTGAAGCTCTGTGAAGTGAACAATGAAAACAAGGTTACAACCAAACTCATTTGTGCTTCCTGCACTGCATCTTCTTTTTGTTCTGATGAACAAAAGTTATTTGGCTTTCTCTTAGAAAACTTTGGTTGTATGCTCGATCTTTCATTACGTTGGTGCCCTCTTTCAATTGCATGGTCTTCCAATTTTCACCACATTTATTGGTTTTTTACTAATCGATCTTTGGAAAAATAGGGTGAAGGGTGATTATTTAAGTAATTCAGTGGATGATTTAATACATGTGTAACGTTCCATAATCTTTGGAAAGGTCACCATAATGAAAAAGTGGTTTGAGTTTGACGAGTTGAAAGTAATTCCGACCAGGGGCGGATCCAGAAAGTTTAATCGGGGGTGCCAAAAAAGAAGAAAAAAAATTGTGACTAACATAAAAGAATTCAAAAGGTTCGAGTTCATATAAAATATGAATAATCAAAAACACATTATATAATCGTCACTATAAAGTACATTAAATACACAATAGATTGCTCAATTTGACTACTAATAATATATCTTTGCTATGCATAGTGATATATTTAACTTGTTAAAGTTGGTCAATAATAAATTATCACTTTTGCATAAAAAAAATTTAACTCTTACTCTATAGATATATTACTAATGTGATTATCAATTGCATGACTACTTTAATCATGTATAAGTTAACAAATTATAAGAATTTAAAGTAATAGAAATAATTAACCTTAATCTATTCTTGTCCTTTTGTAATATGGAGATTTAGAATATAGAATAGTGCAAGAAAATGACAATGAAAAAGACAAAGACAAGGTACAAAGAGTAAAAAACACGACAAAATAAAATTTTAATAAATTAATGCTATAATATGTGACATTTTCAGAAATATTTTATATATTTATTCATTATCCCAAAAATTAAAAGAGGAGTTCAAAAAATCTTGAGGGGTGCCATGGCCCCCCCCCGGTCATGGGGGAGGTCTGCCCCTGATTCCGACGATTGTCTCACGTTGTTTATACTACCTCTTTAGCCAAGGTTATTTTCAATACAAGTGGTCAATGATCTGTTAGTTTGACTTTCCTTTTACTTTTTTCGAGTTCGTTTAAAACTTCTCACCTTTCTTCCTCTTCTATGCAAACCTAGTGAACAATTTTGATGGCTACTCGAATTGTAAAAAAAAAGTTAACATTCTCAACAACATGCTTAGTAATTTCTTCTTAACGTCGCTAAATAAAAGTCATTTAAAATATTTAACATTCACTAATCCTAACTAAATGGAAGGATGTAACTATCTTCCTATTACCTGGATATTAGTAAAAAAAGTTTCTCCTAGTTTAAGAAAAAACAAAATTGCTGTTACGATAGAGACAATTAATGGTCACTAAATTTCTTACTGACTTTCTTGATAACACTTTCAGCGACAACTCTTAACACTTTTTTACTATAAGGTTAAAACTCAATGAATAATCTACAAATCAAAGATGAAGTATAAGAATTTTGTAAACTTACGAATTACATCTCTACCTATCACAGTCTATACGAATGTAAGAATAATAATCACCGCTATATAATTGCTTAGCCTCAAACATTAAAAAAGGTTTTGTAAAATGATATGACATTTTTTTGATCATTCAAACAATAATTAGCTGTAACTCTTAACACTTTTTTACTATAAGGTTAAAACTCAATGAATAATCTACAAATCAAAGATGAAGTATAAGAATTTTGTAAACTTACGAATTACATCTCCACCTATCACAGTCTATACGAATGTAAGAATAATAATCACCGCTATATAATTGCTTAGCCTCAAACATTGAAAAAGGTTTTGTAAAATGATATGACATTTTTTTATCATTCAAACAATAATTAGCTGTAACTCTTAACACTTTTTTACTATAAGGTTAAAACTCTTAACACTTTTTTACTATAGGGTTAAAACTCAATGAATAATCTACAAATCAAAGGTGAAGTATAAGAATTTTGTAAACTTACGAATTACATCTCCACCTATCACAGTCTATACGAATGTAAGAATAATAATCACCGCTATATAATTGCTTAGCCTCAAACATTAAAAAAGGTTTTGTAAATATGACATTTTTTTTTATCATTCAAACAATAATTAGATGTACAATGCACACGTATTATCAAATTAATTGTCTTAAAAATTCTTCAAAAACAATCAAATGAATGGTCGAAAAAGCGTCGAACATGAAAATCAAACTAGAAAATCTTATAAAACTAGAAAATCAATTGTAGAACTTTTAAAACTCTATGCTATATACATATATTTAGTATTAGATTTTGATTTTGACTATTAACACCTCAAAAGTATTCTAACAAAATGTAATAAAACTACGACAATCATGTATGAAACTAAAGAATTAATATACTAACAAATTAAAAGGTTTTTTTTTTTCATTTTACGGAAGCAATATACAAACAAAAAATGACTTAATTTTCTAAAATATGGAAAAATATTAAAATTGATGTTTATTTAAGAAGTTAGTTTGGCCTAAATAGCTCAAACTTTAAAATGAAAATCATATACACCTAACAAATTCAAAGAAAAGCAATCACCTTATTTGACTTAATCGTTCAAAAAAACTTTAAAATCCACCAATAGAAATTCACTTTCAAATTGATTTTTAGTTAGATTACCTCAAATCTAACAAATTGAAATCATATACTCCATTTAAATGCAAAAGGAGGGGCTGCTTCGGTCATAGTGTAGCTGGTGTGTGTTGTGTGTTTTGAGTGTGGAATTGTGGGTGTAATATGGACAAATATGGCTGCCGTGAGTTGGGGTGTGAGTTTTGGGTGTGGGTGAGGGAGTGATTGTGTGTGTGTTTGTAGGTGTAATGAGGGAGCAAGAAGGGGGCTTCATGGCTGCCCTAAAACAGGTGTAGATGTGTGTGTTGTTTGCAAGAATATGTGTGTGTAAGGAAGGGGAAGAGGCTGCAATCGCTGCCCTGAAGTCGTCCATGCGTGTGGGTAAGACTGTGCAGTGTGTGTGTGTGGGTGAAAACAAAATGAATGTGTGTGTTTGTATCATGTGCATGTGTGTATATTATAGGTGGGTAGGTGTGTGTAATATGTATGTGAGGTAGTAAGTGTATGTGTGTGTGTAGTAAGTGCACATACAGGTGGGTTTGTTTGTTCTAGGAAGAGACAGGGCAGAAGGGTCTAGAGAAGAAGAAGAAGATGGGTGAACATAATAGGGTTTGTGCAGTGGAGTGGTACACTGTGCTTGCACAGTTGTACCACATGGCTGTTGGGTATCATACAACTGTCGACAAATACTGAAACTTTACTGGAATGTTCTTAGGGCAATATTAAAATTATTGTTAAAATTTCATATTTTTCTGTTTAGTATTTTTAATAACTTTTGCAAGTTCAGTTTTTTTTCTAAAATCCATTTAGATCCTTTAAAATTCTTAATAAATTCTGAAATTTTTTTCTGTAATATTTTTATGATATAAAGAAGTTTCAGTTTCATAATCTGTATCGCATTTGATTTAACAAAACATATTATTTTAAAACGGTTTTGGTGCTTTTTAAATCCTAATTTCAGATTCTACATTTTTCTTATATATTACAAAGCTATTATAAGAATTATGGGAATTTGATTTGAGCTAGAAGTATTAATTGCTATTTTGGGCTTTTCTGGTAATTCAGAAAATCTTTTTTAATTAAAAAAATTCAAAATTCAGAAAATTTATATTTTGACTTTTATAATGCTTTAAGTTACAAAATCATTTTATTATAATTTATTATGAATTTAGGGTATCGTTATGCATTAAGGAGTGTGCGGGGTTTTAAGTTGGCCTTGTGTGGGACCCACTTTAGGTTTCGTGATTTCGGGGTTAGAAGTGAGCATTGTTTGGATAGTTGATATTATGTTTATAGTACAGTAGCATAGATTGTGTTCTAACAAATAATTTACCCAATTTAAGTTAATTCAAAGGATTATTGATCGAAATTGTTTAGCTTCGCATAACTTGGATCAAAGTAAGAAAATTTCATCCGAACCCTACTTCATCGCTCTGAATTCAAATACCTTATTATCACAGTTTTACGAATGCCATTGAACTCTGATTTTATTAGTCTTATTGAAATGTAAGGGATTCCATGTGAAACCCTATTTCTTTAGATTTACATAGTACATTTTATTCTGATTCGTTATCAAATTTCATTGAATTTCGATATTTGGATTATCACATAAAATGTTTTAAAAAATTTCCCTTGACACCCTACCTTGAGCCTTAACGCAGTCGTTTGGAATTCTTTATTCATTATCATCTATTTTATTGATTCGATCATCGTAAAACATTTTGTTGTGTTTATTTCTTTGAATATTGACATGAGTTCATAAATCTAAGGAGTTATAAGGATGTGGTATATCGTCGGTGTTATAAGGATGGTCTGGGTTGAAACCCTAAATGAACTAGTTAGTGTACATATGTATGTAAAGTGTATCTGAGTACTGCCGGGGTGCCTTTGCTATAGTGTACTGCTCATGTTCAATGTTGTCTATTTCTCTTCTTGTATCTCAATGTTCTGAAATGCTGATTGATTTGAGAGATTGAGTTGACACTCTTCCCTATGTCTATATCGAAATGCTTTAATTTTATTTAAAATCTTTTTTTAAAATTGTCATTTGATTGCATATGAAAAAAAATAGTTCAACTTGTTTTGTTATTAATCCTTGATGGACTTTACTGGACTCTCAAAAAGCTCACTCTCGTTTAACCTAACAGGTGATAATCAGCGATAGATTGCCTGAGTATGGACTAGAGCCAAGGGAACGAGTGAATTTATGTTACCATATTGTCCGTTAGAACCCCTGTGTGGGTGAATTTCTGTAGCTTATTATTAGATTTAAATTTAGTTTATCAATCATGATTTTTTCACTGAGAGTAATACATTAATTGATGGTTAGTTGTTCTGACAGATTGGTGGTGCTATTGTGGTTGAGTCAGAGAGTATATTTGTCTTAGTGTAATGCCCAAGTCATAGGAGGATGCCTACAAACTCCCATAGAGTGACACTCAAAAGTCATTGTATACTTTTAGTGGCACTTATTTAGTGATTCTAAAAAGGTACTTTTTGAATTATCGGTTATAGTGTCAACAAAAATAACACGAAGCGTATTTATCAAGCATTAATTGTTCAGTATAGAGGGTTCTAGGAATTTTCATGGGCGGTGGGTAAAAATAATTCATTATTTGAAATGAATTAAAGTTCGAATGTCTATTTTTAGTTGCCTATTTATGTTTACAGAGTATATTACTAATTGTATAGTTTGTGCACCTCGTTTAGAAATTTTCTTGTCCAATACAAATTACTGCGACTCAGTTTTAATTTAGTGCTCTAAAATCAGTTATACCAGAAATATCTGCTCACTGGGAATGTTGAGAACTTTCAATCATAAATTCAACTTTCACTAAATTTATGTTTTTATGTCATTGCTATAGTATAAAAAGAAAAATATATTTTGCAAATATATTAGGTGAGTGTAATCCTCACTTTAGTGTCTTAGTTCATTGAACTTCACACAAAATTTCAGTGAAAAACGGATTAAAAAAATCAAATATAACTAAAGCCCAGGTTAGTTGGATACCTTATTTTTATTTTGATTAATCTGTTTACAATTAATAAGAGCAGTAGTAAATTGTATATAAGTTAAAAAAACAAATCAAAACATCTTAAAACTTTACCTAACCAACATAGTAACATATTAGGACTTAATCTTGAATACTATATTCTTCAAATCATTATAATTCATCATAAAATGTATTAAAAAAATCTTAAATACTATATTCTTAAATTGTATATATTAAAAATCATTATAATTCATCATAATGATGAATTATAATTCATCATGATTCTTCAAATCGTTATAATTCATTTTAATACATGTATTAAAAAATCTTGAATACTATATTCTTGAATTTAAATTTCTTATATTTTAATACATGTGTATATATAGAGTAATCTACAAAACAAATATATTAAATATATGATATTCAAACTTCACAAACATCTATAATCACCTTAATATACTATAATGTTAGAACTTAATGAACAAATCAAATATGACGTATAAGAATTTTGTAACCTTATGTAATTATATCCCCATCAATCACAGTCTATACGAATGTAAGAATAATCACTATTACATAATTGCCTAGCCTCAAACATTAAAAAAGATGTTGCAAAATGATATGACATTTTTATGATCATTTAGATAAAAATTAATTGTACAATGCACACGACTTTTCAAATTAATTGTCTTAAAAAATTCTTCAAAAACAATGAAATGAATGGTCGAAAAAGCGTCGAACATGACTACGAAGCAAAGCAATTAGAACACAGGTATTGCCACTATAACACTATAGTTTCCATTTTCAGGGTTAATTCTACATTTTAAAAGGGTGGTAATCTGAAAGGAAGTAAAATAGCTCCACTTACTTTGATTTTTTCTCTAGATAATAATTTACTGGAAAAATTGTTTGTGCGTTTTTTGTACTTTCTTTTATAAATTTTAAATTTATAAATTAATCATTTTTCCTTTTTGGGCCGTCCCACAAAATTGATAATTTTCAAATTAAGAAAGATTCTGTAGGTATTTTTACATATTTACCAACTCATTTCTCTCTCCTGGCCCACCTCTTTACACTTTTTTATTTTATTTCTCTCTCCGCATTTAACACTCCACCAACCAATTTTTTTCTCTTTGCCCATTCTCTTCCCCCTCTCTCTCTCTCTAAAGAGTAAAATGAAAACACACAATATATAACTTAAATCCTTAATATGCGTACAAAGTCAAAGTGAGCGAATTACCAGGGACGGAGGGAGTATATTGTAAGGAGTTCTATCAAAGGTATTTATAAAATAAAACTATTGATCAATGATGTGCCACATAACGTGAAAAACTAAAAAAAAAGTCTCACACTTATATGGATATATTAAGCAAAATAAATAGTGTAAATATAATTTTGTATATAAATTCTTGAAATTTAACTTTTTTGTACAACAACAACAACAAAAAAAATAGCACCTACAATACTTTAAAACAAAGTAAGATTCTTATTTGATGTGAAATGATTGATTACTCATTGTATGCTTCATCTTTTGAATGAAGCATACAATGATGCGCCCCGTAACGTGGAAAACTAAAAAAGTGTCTCACACTTATATGGATATAGTAAGCAAAATGAAGAGTAACAATATTTTTTTGTATAAATTTTTGAAATTTAACTTTTTCGTACAAAAACAAAATTAGTACATATAATACTGAAAAACAAAGTAACTGTAACATCCCGGAATTTTCGGAACGTTAACACTCACTCGATCATTTACATTAAGATAATAAAACCCTCAAACTCAACCAATTTAGTACCACCAACCAGTCAGAGCAACTAAACTATTGAATAAAATAATATTCTTAGTGTACTGTCATAATTGAAACAACAAGTCTAATTTAAAAATTCTAAATAACAATATTAACCCACGCGGGGGTTCTAATGACCAAGACCAAAACTTAAATTCTGTTTCCCTCACTCGGATTTAAACCAGACCGCACGTGTAACATCCCCCAATTTTTAGAACGCTAACACTCGCTCGATGACTTATGCTAAGACAATAGTATCCTCAAAACTTAACCAAATAACACCACAAACTGTCAGAGTAACTAATCGTCAATCAAACCATACTCTCAATCAACTGTCATAATTGAAATATAAAATCTAAGTCTAAGACAAATTTAAATAATATTATTCACCCACGCAGCGGTTCTAATGGACAATACGATAACTTAAATTCGCTAGCTCGCTTGCCTCTAGTTCAGTTTCAAGTAATCTATCATTGGTCACTACTTGCAGAAAGGAAGTCGAAGGAGAGTGAGCTTTCGAGAGCCCAGTAAGGTCGATCAAAGATTTAAACAACAAAAATGTTTCTGACGATTTTACATCTAAACCAAATAACAAATTTTAAAACGGAGAAACATAGCGATTCAAATGATTTTATATATACAATCAAATGATAATTTTAAAAGGGTTTTCAAAGAAAATCACAGCATTTCAATATAAACATAGGGATGATTATCAACTTAATCCCTTAAATCAATAATCATTTCAAAACACTTCAAGTCCAATAAAACATAAATAGATAACATTGAACATGAGTAGTACGATGTAGCAAAGCCACACTGACAGTGCTTGATACATTTTACATATGCATATGTACACTGACTAGTACATTTAGGTACTAGTTCAATCTAACCGACAGACCATCCTTATAACTCCAACAATACACACCATCCTTATAACTCTCAGGATTACTAACTCATGTCAACATTTAGAAGGAATAAATACAATTGAAAATGTTTTACGATGATTGAATCAATAAACAAATGAGAATGAACAAGAATTCCAAACGATCGCTATACGACTCAAATTAGGGTTTCATGGGCAATTTAAAAACCTTTTCATATCAATCATAAAAATGAACATTCAATGTAATTTGTAAAACCGTTGTTATAAGGATTTGAAAAATAGAATAATGAAATAGGGTTCGGATATAATTCCTTACATTTTAATGAAAATTATAACATTTGAAATCAGAGCAATGAAGTAGGGTTCGGATGGAATTCCTTACATTTTAATGAAAATTAGAACATTTGAAATCAGAGCAATGAAGTAGGGTTCGGATGAAATTCCTTACCTCGATCCAAGCTATGCAATGCTACCAACCTCGATCAATAATCTCTGAATAAACCTAGATTGGCAATCCATTTGTTAGAACACAATCTATGTCTGATATACTATAAACCCTAATAACATCTACCCAACACGTGCTCACTTCTAACTCCGAAATCGCGCAACTCAAAGCGGGTCCGGCTCACGGCTAACCTAACCGAAATCCTATGCACTCTTTAATGCGTAACGACACTTCAAATACTTATTAAATTATAACAAAACCCTTTTATAGCTTAAAACATTATAAAAAGTCAAAATATGAATTTTCTGGAATTTTGATTATTTTTGAATTAAAATAATTTCTTTAAATGCAATAAAAATCCATAATTAGCCATAATTATCTTTAGCTGAAAATAAAGTTTCATAATTTTTATAAGAACTATATATATATATATATATATATATATATATATATATATATATATATATATATATATATATATATATATATATGGGAGCTGATCCGTTGAGAGCGCTAGCAAAATAGGCTATTTTGCTAGCGCGATTTGGCCGTCCATCCTGAAAGATGGATGGCCCAGATCGTGCCTTTTTCGAATACTGTCAGTCGTTCGCCATACTGTATAGCGGATGGCCTTTTTTACCTTTTTGCCCCTCCGTACCGTCCGCTAAACTGTATCCCGGACGATATTGAAGTCCTGACACGGGACAGCAAAAAGGTATCCGCTATACAGTGTCGCGGATCTGGCCGTAATACCCAGCCCATCCGCTACATTATGTAGCGGACTACTTTTCTGACATTTTTTTTTCTCTCTCTCCCTTTTCTATCATTAATGCTCTGATTTTTTTTTCTCTTTCTGTCCTTTCTCTCATCCGCTACATAATGTAGCGGACTAGTTTTCTTACATTCTCTCTCTCTCTCTCTCTCTCTCTCTCGTATTAATGCGCTCTGTAAGCTCTTACTCGAGATACAGGGCCACTGGTTCATTACATGACTTAAGACAAAAAGAGAGACACAAGGCCTGATTCATTCTATGAGAGAAAGAAATGGGTATCCATCATTCGCTACATTATGTAGCGGATGGGTACTAAGCCATTTTTCAAAAACTGAAAGCGAAAGAAGGCCAAAAATGCAAATGTGTTGTCAATTCTTGGATTTCTCTGTCAAGAATACTCCAAGAATCAAAGAAAGAGAGCAGTAAAAGAGAAGTCCACTGGCTGTCTCATGTAATAAAGGATCTTCTTCATCTAGTGCTTTCGACCACCTCCAAATTGCTCTCCTCCGACCACCTCCAAATCGCGTATACGGCCGATTTTGATGAATTTAGCGTGGACCTGGGACAAGTCTTTTAGGGTTTTGCATGGTTTGAGGTCGGGGAAGAAGGTTGAAGGGTGCAGGGAGATGGTGTCTATGGGTTTATGACCTGTGAGAGGGGAGAGAGAGAGAGGAAAAAAAAGCCAGAGCGCATTAATACGAGAGAGAGAGAGAGAAAATGTAAGAAAACTAGTCCGCTACATTATGTAGCGGATGAGAGAAAGGACAGAGAGAAAAAAAAAGTCAGAGCATTAATGATAGAAAAGGGAGAGAGAAAAAAAAATGTCAGAAAAGTAGTCCGCTACATAATGTAGCGGATGGGCTGGGTATTACGGCCAGATCCGCGACACTGTATAGCAGATACCTTTTTGATGTCCCGTATCAGGACTTCAATATCGTCCGGGATACAGTTTAGCGGACGGTACGGAGGGGCAAAAAGGTAAAAAAGGCCGTCCGCTATACAGTATGGCGGACGACTGACAGTATTCGAAAAAGGCGCGATCTGGGCCATCCGTCTTTCAGGATGGACGGCCAGATCGCGCTAGCAAAATAGCCTATTTTGCTAGCGCTCTCAACGGATCAGCTCCCTAATTGCCTTTTCACTCTTTCATCTATATATATATATATATATATATATATATATATATATATATATATTATAGAAACTGAAATCAGAATTAAAAGACATAATATTTTTTTTTTTTGCTAAAATCAATGCGATACGGAAGTGAAAGCAAATTAACTCTAAAAATTACCAAACTTAAATTGGGACGTATTTATACCAACATTACTCAAATTTTTTTCTAGAACATTTTCATGAGTTCAAAGGCTCCAAAAGAATTTCACAAATCTAAAATTACAGAAATTACTAAAAATAAAATTATAAAATTTTGTCACAAATTCTAATATAGCCTAAAATATCATACTTTAAAATTTTACGCGTTAACAATCACTGTACACCACTCCATGCATGTATCGTACCAAACGCTAACCGGATACCCAGTAACTGCGTACCCAAAACCCACTTTTTCCTTCTTCTGTTCCCTCTGCCAATCACCCCTTGCCTTTATAACACCCCCACTGCTTTACAGACTCCCTCTTTTCTTTCTTCCCACGCCAGGTCACCCATGCACCCTTCCAAACCCATTCTTCACTCACACATATTCACACAGCTACATACATATATAAACCCACGCACACACACTGAAATACACACATAAGCAGCCTCTTGTTGCACACACAAAACACACACGAACGCACTCTCATGCACACATTAACACCCACACGCAGAGGTTCACAAACCCAAATTTATCAAGGCTACTGCCTTCTCTATTGTCCAACAAGCACACACTCTCATGGTAGCTACCATGGCTGCCCGTTAACGCACAACCGTGGCAGCCCTTCTCATGGCTGCTCTCTCTCTCTCTCTCTCCCTCCATACCCACAGTCCCCATTACACACTCAAACTCACATCTGAGCACACATGTACTCAGGGCTGCCGTTTTGGCAGCTTCACCATGCACACAAAACACACAACGCACACACACAGCTGCTCCTTGCAGCAACACACACACACACACGGTAACATTCCGAAATTTTTCGGAACGTTAACACTCGCTTGATCAATTCACTAAAATAATAATACCTCAACTCAACCAGATAATACAAGTCTGACAGAGCAACTAATCCATCAATTAAATCACACTCCTAATAAGCTGTCACAATTAGAACATCAAAACTAAGTCCAATTTTTTTTAAATGATAATATTAACCCACGTAGGGGTTCTAATGACCAAAACTAAAACTAAATTCCTCTTTCTTTCGCTCGGATCTATTCCACACCCAATGCGATCTATTGTTGGATATTACATGCGGAAAGGAAGGCAAAGGGGAGTGAGCTTTTGAGAGCTCAGTAACGTCGCTCAAAGGAAAAAAAAAATTACGAAATAATTCACAAATACAATTCAACGAAAAATTTTCAAGAGTTTCAAAAGAACCATAAATAATTCGATTAGATGTCAATATGATTTTCGGATACGATGCAAACAATCAATCACAGATACACTGGCTAGTCCAATAAGGTACTAGTCCACACCAATACACTGACTAGTCCATCAAGGTACTAGCCCACACCAAAACCTCCAAAACCCACCAACTCCGTCCAATCACACAAATGCAGAATCTCATGTCAATATGCAGGATGAAAACATTTTGATAATGCAAAGAATATATCGATGCACAACGAGAAAGAAATACTGAGCATCGAATAAGATTTCAATAAACGTGTAAGGCTCAAAATAGGGGTATCTAAAGTCAAACGATGCAATTCATAACAATTATAACAGAGTTCAAAGGAAATTCGATAACAATTCAGAAAAATATTCACGAGAACAAATGGATGAAATTGGGTTTCGGATAGAAATCCCTTACCTCGGTCAAAGCTAAGTGATTTTACCAATCTCGATCAATATTTTCTGAATAAACCAGAAAAGCTTCGCCGACCGGAGAAACCCCTTTGTCTCGTCCTTCTTCTTTCTCTCTCTCTCTCTCTCTCTCTCTCTCGGTATCACTTATCAGATGAGAAGTGGGGAACTATGATGGCTGCCTCCATTATATAATATATATATATAATAACCCTAGTTTGAATATAACAAAAAGCCCCACCTTAACTTTCGTTAGCCGCTCAAATTTTCACCTGAAGCTTTTATTATCGCGAAATGGTCCAAAAATAAATATTTATGATTAGGAAAAATTATTAACTGGCTATTACGCTATCTCGTTTCACAAATCGTGTTAAAAAAATTTCTTTTTGTATCGGCATGATTATTAGCGACGATTTGTGAAACGAGATAGCGTAATAGCCAGTTAAAATTTTTTCCTAATCATAAATATTTATTTTTGGACCATTTCGCGATAATAAAAGCTTCGGGTGAAAATTTAAGCTGCTAACGAAAGTTAAGGTGGGGTTATATTCCAACTAAGGTTATTATATATATATTATATAATGGAGGCAGCCGTCATAGTTCCCCACTTCTCACCTGATAAGTGATACAGTGATACCGAGAGAGAGAGAGAGAGAAAGAGAGAGGAAGAAGAAGTCCGGGGACAAAGGGGTTTCTCCGGCCGATGAAGCTTTTCTAGTTTATTCAGAAAATATTGATCGAGATTGGTAACATCGCTTAGCTTGGACCGAGGTAAGGGATATCTTCTGAAACCCAGTTTCCTCTATTTGTCCTCATAGATATTTTCTGAATTGTTATCGCTATTCTTTTGGATTCTGTTATTTTGATTAAGTCGCATTGTTTGCCTTAAAACCCTTTCATTGAGCTTTAAAACGTTTATTGAAATTCTTATCGGTGCTCATTAATTATTATCCATCGAGCATTGAATAACATGTTGCATTTATTGATTTGTTGTCATTCTGCATATTGACACGAGAGTCTGCATTTGTGTCATTGGGCGGAGTTGGTGGGTTTTGGAGGATTTGGTGTACTGGGCTAGTACCTTGATGGACTAGCTGGTGTATTGGTGTGGGCTAGTACCTTATTGGACTAGTCGGTGTATCTGTGATTGATTGTTTGCGTCGTATCCGAAAATCATATTGACATCTAATCGAATTAGTTATGGTTCTTTTGAAACTCTTGAAAATTTTTCATTGAATTGTATTTGTATTTTTTTTTTCATTTGAGCGACTTTACTGAGCTCTCAAAAGTTCACTCCCCTTTGACTTCCTTTCCGCATGTAATATCCAACAATAGATCACATTAGGTGTGGAATAGATCCGAGCGAAGGAAAGAGGAATTTAGTTTTAGTTTTGGTCATTAGAACCCTTGCGTGGGTTAATATTATCATTTAAAAAAATTTGGACTTAGTTTTGATGTTCTAATTGTGACAGCTTATTAGGACTATAATTTAATTGATGGATTAGTTGCTCTGTCAGACTTGTATTATCTGGTTGAGTTGAGGTATTATTATTTTAGTGAATTGATCAAGCGAGTGTTAATGTTCCGGAAAATTCCGGGATGTTACACACACACACAACACACATGGACATAACCCCATTTTTAGGCACGCTTTTCAGCCCACTACACACGTATTCACAATATCACACACAACAATATACACACTCCCATATCCATTGCACCCACTGCCTCAAGGCAGTGGTGTTCCCTATGTCCTCCCCCCCTTTTTTTTCTAGCCTAACACAGATTTATTATATATATATATATATATATATATATATATTATACACCTACACTCACAAACACACATAACCCATCTCACTACACATTACACTACACCCAGTACGCACGCACACACACAACACATGCAAGCGCGTGCGCGCGCGCACACACACACACACACATACCAACGCATGCACACATCACGCACACATAAAAACACTATCACACCCACTGCCTCATGGAGTGGGTCTCTCTTCATCTCTTATACCCTCACACTAACGACTGCCGCATCAACCTCTATCCTTCTTTCATACACACCCATGAACCCACACAGTCACACACGCATGCACACCCCTCCAACTTTCTCACAACAACTTGCTTGTGAACCCACTGCCTCACGTCAGTGGTGTTCTTTTGCTCCACACACGATGAACACAACACACACTCAGACACGATCACTCTCATCACCGTCTACACCCACTGCTATATATATACCTATATATCCCTCTACATTCACTACGAAAAATTCTAACGCACACACGTATAATACCCATATGCAATGATACTCATAAATATATGAATCAAGGGAAAAAGGCTTACCAAAATCAAATTGTGTTGTCCAGAACCGGCACCGTGAGCCTTCACTCTCTCTTCTAACGTATACTATTTTTCTTCTCCCTTTGTCACAAGCACATGCACATCCTTCTTCCTCTTCTCTGCCAACCTCCTTGTCTCTTATCTCTTTTTCTCTTCCCTCTTGCCTTCCCTTATGTAACTGAGAGTAGAGTTTTCCTTCTCTACTGTAACAGAAATACATTAAGGTAAGATTAAATTTCTCATAATTCTCTTCCTTGATTTCTTCTCTTTCCAAAATAAAAGAGTTGACATTATTATTATTATTATTTAAATTTTTTAGCTAAATCAGATTTTAATTATTTTATTTATTTACTAATCCTGCTTCACTAAGTGTCGCTAAAAATTACTGATAGAATTCGGTCACACTAATTGTCACTAAAGACCAAAATCAGTATTTCTTATAACTACTATCGTTAAATTACAACTTAATTATAGTTTCTAAACATTATTTCTAAAGATAAAAAATTTAATGCTCACCAATTCATTGCTAAAAATCTAATAAATAATTAGCTAGGATTTTTAGCGTAAAACTAACCTCAGGTTTTGGGGTGTTATAGCACGGGCTCCTGAGCATTTGTAGAAAATATGATCACTTGTCTCCATTTGTATATTGCAAAAGCTACAGTCAATATTATTGTTAATGCCAATATTTGAGAGCTTGCTCTTGGTTTGGTAATCTTCGCATTAGCACTTACCAGAGAAATAATTGCACCTTATGTGTGTTCCCAACCTATCTTGGTCGGATCCAGGTCCCACTTCGCAGAAACACGTCGACACATTCAACGGTCAATTTTTCAACGCATCGAACTGGCCAAAGTGCGCACGCCCAAGTCACGTGCATTTTTCGCTTCGCACGCCTCGTGCGTGACTTAGGCGCCAATTATTTCACATCAGCGTGACTCACAGTAGCACTTTCGTCACACCGCGACCACCCAAACACCTTTTCACCAAAAACATTAGCCGACAGCGCAACCGGAGCAGCGGGGTCAAGGGGTAAATGCCTCGGCCTCCCCCTTGCCTATGGGGTCGGCCTCTCCTCCCATGGGGGTTGACCTTGGCCTTCCCCCCTCCCTAAGTTACCCACTCCCGGCGCAATGTTCTTTTTCGCGCGTTCTTTGCTACGTACGCCTCGTGTGTGACTTTGGCACCTTGTTCATTACGTGGGTGCGACTCATGGCAACATGCTCGTCGTACCTCGACTACCCCACTCCTCGTTGCCCATCAAAACACTACAAGGAATAAGGCCTTTAGCGACGGATTTTCCCGTCGCTAAAAGCCTAAATTCCGTCGCTAAACCTTTTAGCGACGGAATTACCGTCGCTAAAAGTCTCTCGTATAAAAGGTCATTACTAAAAGTTTTGCGACGGAATTATAAAATCCGTCGTCTAATATAGAACTTTTGGCGACGGATTTATTTCTAAATTAGCGACGGAATATCCGTCTCTAATTCTGTTTTACGTACTTTAATTTATTTTCTTTTTTACGAAATTAGCGACGGGATAAAATTTTCAGCGACGGAATTAATCCGTCGCTAAAAGTTAAGTCATTTTTAATTTTTTAATGCCCAAACCTGTAATAAAAAATTCAAACCAATTGAGTCCCATCCTCCGTCAACAATCTCAATATATCAAATGAACAATTAACAATCTAAAATCATCGATCAATAATCACAATTATCAAACAAATAGTCAATGTTCACAAAATTGTTTGAAAATGTACATATCCGATGCGATTAATTTAAAATATTGTCTAATTACGCCTCAGAGTTCAACATTGGGGGAAAGGTTTTTCACAAGTGCTTTGATCAAACACGCTGACTTGAAAACGCATTTGCCCCATGTGTTGAAAGATTACAAAGTCTCCTAGATGGAGGTCATGTTGTTGCACGAATTCGTTCCAACCCTTTTCGAAGCAAAGAACCTCTTGGCCAACCTTCTTCTTCAATTTAACAAGCCATGACCCCTTGCGGCTGGTTAAAGTTGCTTCAAATCTCAATGTGGTAAGCAATCTCCAAAATGCTACCGGTATGGCCTAACATATTCATAATACAGTAAGACATGTAAGTTTTTAACCAAAGATAAAACTTTCAACACACACGAAAACACAGAGAAAGCGGGATGACATACAAGTTTTGTATGAAAATCAGGCATCATGACCTTGAAGAAGTGCCTACTGACTGAAACGTCCCTGTTCACCGAAGCAGAAGCCATTTAACCTACTTTAACATGAAAAACCAATCGATGATTATTCAATCGATGAGCATCAATTTCATAGCTGAATTAAATCTATCAAGTTATGTTAAAGTGATGCTAAAAAAACAGATCCACAGTGAGTTGTAGCTAAAATGACTACCACAAAAATCTCAACTACGCACAAGTAGTAACAAAGCTTTGTCGCTAAAACTCTTTTAATTGTTCTGGTTTGTTATTCCCTTGGAGAGCGTGAAGACCAATCCTACCTTGTGTTGACACTAATGAGCTTAGCTATGGCCGTTGTGGTGTAGTATATAGTTAGGATTTGTTGTGATCTATCAAGTGGGGTGGTGTCGCAGGAATATTATGTCAATAAAATGAAAGCTTCTAACCCCCCCATAAACTAATGCTATGCTCCAGCGGGTAAAAGCTTTGGAATCGTTGGCTTCGGTTGGAATCGTCGACTTTTGTAAAAGCTTTGGAATCCTTTGTGATTCCAGGTGTACACCTGGAATCGTCGGCTTCGGCTTCGGAATGGTCGCGAACAGCTCCGGCGACAGCTACAAGTTGATAATGGCTTCCGTGAGGTGCTTCCAAGCTCTCGGCCGTAAGGTGAGATTCGCAAATGTTTGTTTTTTCAGATTAGGGATTTAGGGATTTAGGGCACAATCAATTTCTCTTAAAAAAAACCCCACTTCTTACATTTAATACCGATTGACCCCCGAAATTAGTTCCAAAAATTCCAAAGTAGCCCCAAACGGTCGGACACTGCACATCACCGAGTCCGACACTCCTCGATGAAGTGTCCGACACGGTGTCGGAAAATTAAAAAAAAAAATATATCGGACACCGATTGGCGGTGTCCAGAGGGTGTCTGGGTGTCCGTCCGTTTAGGACACCAAAAAACCCTAGGAGGGGTGTCCGTGCTTCAGAGGTGCTCGCTCTTCCATGTGCTTGAAAAATAGTGAAACGCATCTGTGGATTCTAGGTTTGGGGTTGATTTCATATTCACTATAAGATAGTGACTTAATTTTGTTCTCGTGGTGAGTCTATTTTCCCCCATTAAGGTCGATGTTATTGTCAATGAGGTATACAATTCATATGCAATCATGTGGACAGATCATTGGGATCAAAAGTCATCTGATGCACATGCCAAGTTGGTGATCACACTCCCCGTGTCATTCACCCTTCCTATTGGCAACTTGTAATCGGGTTTTGGGATCTCATCAGGCTAAAAAATTGGTAAAAACACCTCACACCCTCATTATGAATCTCTAACCAATTAAGATTTGCACCTTTTTTAGACACAATGCAGGGTTAGTTATCTCTTATTGATCCGTTGAAATAGTGTATTTTTTGGCACATGTCGTCACATAGTTTTTCTCAAATACCAATATAGTTAGTTTTTCTCAAATACCAATATAGTCCTTCTACAGTAGAGATACTTGTATTGAACCCTCTAAATCCATATTCTCTTGCACCAAAATTGATTCCTCCAGCCCTTAATTTCTTGAAAACTTATTTCCTCCAAAGCTCTCACCACCCCAATGTTCCGTTGGCAAAATTGAAAAATCCGAACCAAATCAACTAACCGAAGGAATCAAATTGATTTCAACTTCACTTTGATTCATTTATGAGATTCCTTGTCTCGACAATGCAAGGGTTATGGTGGTAAAATTGGTTGAGTGGGATCTTAATGGTGGGGTGATGGTGCCAGGGGCAACTGCCTGGTGGTATGGCGGAGGTAGACAGTGGTGCATAGATTCTTTGTGGTGGGTTCAGTACATAAGAATAGGCCGTGGGGCGAAGGGCAGTGGTAAAGTGGACTGCGATAGCGTTTGGCTGGAGGTGACGGCTAAGGTGATGGAAAATGGTGATGGCAACGTTAGGAAGGTGGTGATGGAGGGGGTGTTGGGAGGTGATGGCAGTGTACGGGAGGTGGTGACGGAGGGGTGCATTTTTATGTGTAAAATCTGATCTAAAATCATCAACGGAAATCTGGTTGTATGCCCGAATATGTGTGTGGAACCAAGGAAGAGAAGAAAATGGCAGGGCCCACTCCAACATCCACCACCGAGCCCACCACCACTACCCACCACTCCACCGTCACTTGCGTCTCCTGCCGCGATAACTCTCAAACCAACACCGATGAAGACCTTCAATAACATCCGCTAAAGCCATGGACGTCAACCTTGACGCTAACGTCGATGGTGTGCCTTTCGATCGAAGTCGGTTATGCCATTAGCAATTGTGGGGGTTGGAGCTTGGAGGTAGGGGATAACTAGCAAGATCTGACCAGACCTATCTAGTTAGGTACACTGCAAAGTTACATGGCCATATGCTTGCGAAAGGACCAGCACTCGTCGTGTGGTCTTAAAGGATCTTTAGTTGATACTATAGTATCTTCTTTTGTTTTGCAAAAAATAGCTAATCAGCCATATGTGAAGGATCTATCTTGTCTCTCTTCAAAGAGACGTGCTCTCTTTTACGGAATATCAGCTTGGCCTCTAAAATTAACATACAAAATCTGTAAAATCTTATGTGTCTAACCTTATATGTTCGAGGTAAGATAATTAAAAGTGACACCACGAAAAGGAAAAATAGCTAAGTTTTTTGGCAAAACTCAAAAGCTAGCGGGAAGCCTTGGATAAAATTTGTTTTCCTCCACTCTAATGTATCTAAACGCAACATATGTTCCTTGTAATCAAGTCGTTTCTCACTACTCCTAAGTACCTTTGTCTACTCCTCTTCGTGTCCATCTGCTGCAGCACATTACACAACACCACTGCTGCTACTGCTGCTACTGCTGCTACTGCTGCTACTGCTGCTACTGCTGCTACTGCTGCTACTGCTGCTACTGCTGCTACTGCTGCTACTGCTGCTGCTACTGCTGCTACTGCTGCTACTGCTGCTACTGCTGCTACTGCTGCTACTGCTGCTACTGCTGCTACTGCTACACACACTCACTTAAACACATACCCTGTACACTCCTAAAACACACACACAAACACTCAATACAAACCCCTTTTCCCTCAATTCACACCCCTTTTCCCTCAATTCCATCAGCAATTAAACAACCTAATTCCATCAGCTACAAAATCAATTGAAATTATAAGAAACATATCATAATTCCATAAACAAATTAGGGCAAGTTCCAATTAGGGCAAATTGACATAAATCAGAACTGAAGAAAATTAGGGCAAATGGCGCTTAAACATGCATTAAAGCAAATTAGGGCAAATGGACATACAGAGAGGTGGTGCGGCGGCAATGAAGGGCCTTGGTGGCACGGCAGTGGAGGGAATTGGTAGCGCAGCGTTGGTGGCACGCGGATATGGAGGGGCACGACGTCGAGGGAGGGGGGCGGTGATGTCGCCGGAGGTGGGTCGTCGGAGAGGGAGAATTCCAATATCGCCGGTGAGTGGGTGAGAGTGAGAGACAGAGAGAAACGGGGAGAGTGAAAAAAAGACGCACGCGTTTTATGTAAGGACTTTTAGCGACGGAATGACACCGTCACTAAAAGCCCGTCGCCAAAAGATATACTTAACGACGGACTTTTTAGCGACGGTAACTTTCTGTTTCTTATAATGTTTTAGCGACGGACATTTTACAAACGGGTTTATCCGTCGCTGAAAGACGTTTTAGCGACGGAATTACTTCCGTCGCTAAAAGTCTGTCGCAAAATCCTAATTTTCTTGTAGTGAAACACCAACCGTCAGCGTGCCCGAAAACCACCAAAAAAGGGGAAGTGGCCTTGGCCTCCCCTTTGAGGGAGGGCCTTGGCCTTAGCCACCCCCTAGGGTTAGCCTCGGCCTCCCCAAGGAGGTTGGCCTCGGCCTCCCCTGGGGCTTGGCCTTGGCCTTCCCCCAAAATTCGACCTTCGGCCTCCCCTTCCACGCGCACTTGTCTTCACGGGGTGTTATGTCTTCGCGATGCTTATCATTGCTCGCACACCGACCTTGCGATGTCCGTGACCTGCGGCCGCGCATCGCTTCTGCGATGCCCGTCGCCCAAAGTTGCCTGCTACCATCGAGTGACCCTTCGTCAACAGCTGCGTACCATCACTCCCAACTTTGTCATTACTAAAGATCATAGTTATCATTTTGGTACAACGTACACACTCAACTCGCGTCCCGTCTCTGAGGCACCCGATGCGCGCCCCGTGCGCCATCTCCGCGAAGGTCGTCACCGCGCCCGTACGCCACTTCCATAACATGTGCCCCTGGTACCAGGTATTGTCTCACGACGATCGTCGCCATGCCCTTGCGCCATTTCCATAACATGTGCCGCCGACACCAGGTTTTGTCTCACGACAGTCGTCGTCGCGCCCATGACCCACAGTTAATGTCTCATGCCGTTGGCATCACGCCCATGCGCCACAATCATGTCTCGTGTTGTAGGCACCGCGCCCATGCACCACAATCAATGTCTCATGCCGTTGGCATCGCGCCCATGCGCCACAATCATGTTACATGCCCGGGCACCACACTCATTCACCACACCATGCGCCCCTGCCATGGACGTAGAACATGCTTCGACCTACTCTCCGGAGTGTGCAGCATTCCGAGGGGCTCCGCTCTTAGTGCTCCGGCACGAGGACCCTTCATAGCGGGATAGGCTCGTTACCACAAAGCTACCGCCGCCTGGGGTGACTTGCATGACACTAGGCACTGAGCTACGACCATGTCCACTCACGTAACCGGTGATCATCGGCGCCACCAGGAGGATGACCCCCAGGTCACTTCGGGATGGAAGTAGGTCTTTGGAGGGCATCGCGCCTAGTCCACCTGAAAGTTGGATACAGGGGCAACCCTCACCCCTATCAGGTTCTCTACGCGTCCCTTGACGCACCTTTGTGGGATTCAGTAAAGGCTTGGACCGGTGGCTGGGGCAACGGGCTTACTCTGATCAGGCTGTCGCGGTGTGGTCAGTCTTCTCAGACAGGTAGAGCGATGCTGTGTGGGGCAGGCAGCACGAATTTGGGAACTGACAGTCCAATGGAGAACTGATACTTTCAGACCCCTAGTGACGTGTCACTCCCAGGGGACGACATGTGCCATTTTATGACACAGACACACTGTTTCCTATAAATAGTGGACTTTATGACTTATTCAAGGACTTTTGGCTCATTCTTACAAAATCATTTTCTCACTTTAGAACTTGAGAGCTCTTGGATTCTAGAGAGAGAAACACAAATTGGACATAACATTGGACTCTGACTTGGACCTTGACTTAGACTGCCAACTGCCAGCCTTGTTCGTCTCAGCCTTGTCTCTACAGTACTGCCATCCCTCACGGCCTGTCTAGGAAGCCTTGGTCTTTGCCTTTACTCCACCCTCACTGTCTCTCACTTTGTAAATCTGGAAGCTAACTCGGACTACAGCATTTATGGCACCTCCACGTAGGTACGAACCCACCTTCCTTGGCATCAATGTGCTAAGTGAAGTTTCCATAATCGACCCCAGGTTTTTACTGGAATATTCATTCCAGGGTTATAATCTGGTTTTTGTTCCTTTAATTTTTGAGCTGCTCAATCATACAATGTCTGAGATTCTGTTTGGACTGTATAATACCCAGAGGAATGTGAATTCCAAATGATCTTATCTGGATAATCACCTTTAGAGATGTGGATGCTTCGAATACTTGTGCAAATAGATTTTGGATATATGTTCCTTAGTTTCTGAACGTTCCACTGCTTATCCTGTATCAGATCAGCGACTGTAGTGATAGAAGAGTCTAATAGTCGAAAATCTCAAAGTACCGAGGGTTCTATATCTTTGATCCATTGATCATTCCATACTTGTATGTCTTGCCCAGTACCTACTTGCCACCTAAGATCCGGAAGAAGGCAATCTTTGCCACGGAGAATGCCTTTCCAAGCCCAAGAACTATTACTTCTGGGTTTGATGTCTAAAAAGCTTTGTCTTGAACAGTACTTGGCTCGAAAGAGTCGACTTAGGAGAGTTCTAGGTTCTTGAATAAATGACCAGCTGGTTCTTGCCAGGAGGGCAGAGTTGAACAAGTCAGATTTTTTGAATCCCAATCCTCCGGTACTTCTAGATCCACATAGTGTAAACCAATTGACTAAATGCAAAGCTTTGTCTTTATTTGCTCCTGCCCAAAAGAATTTTTTGAAGATGCTATCGAGTTGTTTGCAAATATACTTCGGGAACTTAAACACCTGCATATAATAAATCAAGAGTGACGAGATGACTGATATGATTAGAGTTTTCCTCCCTGCTTTGTTGAGCAATAGACATTTCTACCCAGCACGCCTATTTTGAACCTTTAACATGAGTTCACGAAAGAATTCTTTCCGATGAGTCACTATATCTAGACTAGTACCCAGATATTTTCCAAACCGAGCACTTTCTGAAATTCCAAGCGTTGCAAGTGCAAATTCCATCAGATTATCAGTGATGTTTGGACTGAAAGTGATAGTGGATTTATCCAAATTAATCTTCTTCCCTGATTGATCACAGTAATTTTCTAGAAGGATCTTGAGCACTTCACAGCTGAGAAGAGTTATTTTGAAAAAGAGGATTGAGTCATCGCAAAGAATAGATGATTCACAGATGGGCTGTGAGGGCCTACTTTGATTCCATTTAAACCGCCCATTTCTTGCACTCTCAAAAGATTTGCTGAAAGTACCTCAACACAGAGAATAAACAGATACCGCGAGAGAGGGTCCTCTTGTCTAATTCCGCAAGTGGGTTGGAACCGTTGTGTTTGTTCCCCATTGATCAACACGGAGTATGAGACTGTTTGAACACATTCCATCATCAGATTGCCCAATAAGAATATTATCAAATATTCGGTTTGTAACACCCCAACTTCGTGTTTTCTTTTAAGTTTATCAGAATATATAGTTTCAACTATTAATCCGACTAGTTTGGGGTCTTCTAACAATATTAAATTTATGCGTAAACTTGAAAAATAAAAATATTTAAAATTCAAAGGATTTTTAAGCAAATTCTCCTTTTTAGGGTTAATATATAAAGACTAGCTAATTCCCAGCCGTCACAGAAAAACATTGGTCAACCTATTTTACGTGAAACTAGAGAGAGAGGGAGAGAGAAGGAAGCACCTAGGGCAAGAATTTTTAAGGTAAATCCCTAGTCTCTTCTCTTTAATTTTAGCTATTTGTTTGGGTGTTTTAAATTTTAATATTGGGTGTGTTTTAGAGGGATCCTAATGTGTAAGTGCTAGGGTTTGTGTGTGTATTGTGTGTGTTTCAGAGGGTGAGATGTGGGTGTGTTTTAGAAGAAGGCCGATGTAGATCAGCATAAGAGTGGGTTATGTTTTTGTTGATATCTCTTTCATTATTAATCCGATTGATGTGTTTTTATACTTTCTGAAACCTTATTTTGTCGCCTTCAACTTTTCAGTTTTAAGTTTTTTCAGAATCTTACGTTTTGATATCGAAAAATAACTTTAAATTCAATTCACTGTAGAAGTCCAGATTTTTCTGTTTCGGGCAGCTATTTCAATTTGTCATATAAAATTAATTACTCATGTTATTTTTATGAAATTTATATTTCTAAAAACCTCAGAAAGTCCTCTCCAACTTTTTAGTTTTGAGTTTTCTGATATTCGTAGTGTTTCAGCTCCAAAATAATCATTGAACAAAACTGGTTTGTACAGAGATGTACTGTTTTGATCAGCCAATTCAATTTACTATAAAGAAGTCATTACTCATTGTCTTTTTGTGACCCTTATATTTCTGAAAACCTTAGAAAGTATACTTTAACTTTGTAGTTTTGAGTTTTCTAATATTCATCACGTTTCTGCCTCAAAATGGTCAATATACAAAACTAGGATTTGCTGAAAATTGTTGTTTCTAGATTTACTTATTAATCCATTACAAAAACTTTTTATGCCATTTCTGAGCATATTTGGGTAAAAGACAAACTCCCATTATTTTTGTGAAACCTTCAATGTAGAATTTTCTGAGATTTTTATGGGCATGTGAATGGCATCAAATGATTTTACTTTGAAAATAGGTTTTTGAATTAATTGGCATAGTAAACGAAATTATTTTTAGCTGAAAATTTTACAGTGATCTGATCTTACTGAGACGCTTGAGAATCTAAAATTTTGTATCATTCTGGCACCATTTTATATACTTTTCAAGTAAGATCCATAGCGCTCAATTTAAGGAGCGAATTGGGGTTCCGAAAGAAAATTCCGAGAAAAGGTCCTTTTTGTCTGGAAAACCCACCTAGCTGTTTAAGTGGTTTGAGTTATTTTTGGGGGTGTAGTTGTATGTTAGGCATTAAGGGTATTTTGGGTAATTTGACACAAGTCGGGGAGCATTTTTGGTAATTTCATACATTTAGGGAAAATTTAGCAGCTAGGCATGATTGAGTGACAATAAATAATATCGGTATGATTTATTGTTTATATTTCGATAGACAAGAGCTAGGGCAAGCTTGAGAACAAGAATCAGAACGTGTAGCTATTCAGGTAAGTACCCTACCATATTCATCCTTATACCTTGAAAAGTTATATATTGTATACGTGTTCTAAGTAAAAATGAAAGTTTTTGAATCACTTTTATTGCTCTATGTTCGTGGTAAACTGTTAATGAAAAATTGAAATGAAATGCCATGGAATTGTTGTGTGAGTAACTGAATCATGATCGGTACATGTGGAATGAGATAATAGTTTGACTGTGTTACTGCGCCCCATATCCACGGGGGAAAGTGGATTTCGGGTCCTGGTCGACAGGACCATACGTTGACGCACAGTACTGTTGCACCGTGGTTCGCCCTTGCATCCAAATTTTGTTATCCCTGATGGAGGAGGGATTTTCGGTCTTAGTTAGTGGGACCATACGCTGACCGCAGTATACCATGTTATGTTCTTGATGAAACTTTTGGTTGATTACATTCTAATACGAGAATCTTTTGCTGCAAGTACATATATATACATATATATGTTGAGTTCAATTTTATTTTGGTGACATTAAATTCCTTATTTTGAAAAGGAAAACCATGGCATATTTAAAACCGTCATTTTAGGGATATGGCATGTGTATTTACTGGGGCCCCAGCTCACCCTTTTTTATAAATATTTTCAGGTGATCATCTAGATGAACCTGAGTACTATGAGGGTAATGAAAATGAAGCCATAGGAGATGCTGGATAGGAAGTTGATTTAAGTTTCTTGAGAAATTGTAGAACTACTGGTTTTTTTTCTAGAATTGTTCGTAGCTTAATTCCATGAGGTTTCTTTAAATAAATTATATCAGTCATTGTGGAGGAATTTGGTAGAGAAAATTTAGGAAAGATCTGTAGGGACATCTTTAGATGTCATATTATGGTGTTAGTAATGCATGACTCTAGAATTGTGTACAGGTTTAAATATGGCCTGGCAGAACCTAAAAGAGTTGTCTGAATATGTTTGCGGCCGGTCACGCGCCTAGCACACGGGCTTACCCGTGGGTTCGGGTTGTGACACGGTTGCCCGGCACAAAAGCATTTTGGAAAGCCGAAATAATGGAGCGCATGATAGGTCGGAGCCTATTGACCAGGATACGGGCAATGATTTTGTAAATAGTGTTACAGAGGCTAATAGGTCGAAAATCTCCCGGATTCCTAGGACTTTCAATCTTTGGCATGAGAGTAATAAAAGTGTTGTTGATCTCTCTCAACATATGGCCTGAGTTAAGGAAAGAGAAAACTGCCAATGTAATTTCTTTTCCTACAATCTCCCAATAAGCCTGATAAAATACGGCGAGAAACCATCCGGCCCAGGGGTTTTCAAAGGGAGGAGATTGGAGAGGGCTAACCAAACTTTTGAAGTCTCAAATGGTTTACTGAGCTGATTGTAGTGATCTTGTGAGATGACGGAACTATAATTTAGATCAGTCGAATCTTCATTTGAGGTACTTTGCAAGAGGTTCATGAAGTAGTTTTGGAAACAGCTTTTTATTGTTTCCGGCTTATTAAAGGTTGAACCTTGAGCATCCATGATTGACAGAATATAATTTTTACTTCTCCGAACAGAGGTCGCAGCGTGAAAAAACTTGGTGTTCCTGTCACTTAGTTTTAGCCAGTTTTCACATGATTTCTGAGCCCAATGCAACTCTTCACAGTCTAGCAACCAATTCAAATGCTGTGAATATTGTAAAAATTTATCTCTCGTGTCCGGGTCTAGAAGATGATTTTGGACCAAAAGGAGTCTATGTTTAGGGTCTGTTTGGTATGGCTGTCAGTTTTTAGTTTTTTTTCTAAAAAAAAAGAGAAGAGTTCGGTTTTTTTCACCAGTTTAAAAAATTGGTGGCTGTTTGACATAATTTATTTTTTCAAAAAATAGAAAAGAGCAAGCGTTTGACAGGACAACTCTTTGGGTTTATTTTTTTTAATATACATTTTTACATAATTTAACATTATTAAAAGTAATTAAGCAACTATATTACAATATCTTACAAATAATTAAACATAATTATTTAATTAATTATGTTTAATTAAATAATTAAGTTTGACCACCGACGCCAAGACCACCGGCACATCGCCGGCTTACACCTTGACAAAAAATCATTTGTCACCTTTTCTATCGAAGGTGTACAATATAATTACGATAAAATTATATGACTGTTTAATCGTTCAAATTTTGAGGTTTATACTTGCAACATTTGTAACTCATACAATTAAATAAAATACCATAAGTCCCACCTAATTCACCTAATTCAGCTCTACCCCATCACCACACCTAATTCAAACCCTAGCTCTACCCTCACCTAGTTCAAACACCACAAGTCCTAGTCCCAGCACCACACAGTGGAGGCGGCAACGGCGACAACGGCCACACAATGGTCCTTAGCCTCATCAACAAGCGCCTCTGCGGCCTGCGGAAGAAGCAGAACCGCATCACCCAGATGGAAGAGGTTGTGTCCCAGGGCAAGCCCATCAACAAGGAGCAAGAGGAAACCTTAAAGTCCAAGCCCTCCGTCCTCGCCGCCATCGACGAGCTCGAGAAGCTCCGTCAGCCCCTCTCCGCCGCCGTCGCCGACGAAACCCAGCTCGCCCTCGAACGCCACACCCCCACCCAAAACCCACCAACCCCAGAAACCCTAGAGAAACAAGTCGATGATGATGTGATTGGGGATCTGTTGAACCTGCTCTATTTTGGGACCATGTTTGATGTCAAGACGATGGTAGGGCTTTCGGACGGAGGGGGGGGGGGGGGGATGGGGGGAGGGAGAGAAGAAAGAGAGAGATGAAAGAATCGTTAAAAAGTGGGTTTTATACCCAGCTCGAAAAATGGCATTTTTGTTGCTAGTGAGGCTCGAATGGGCGACCTCATTAATGTGCCTGAAGGCCCGCGTGAAAAGAGAAGAAGAAAAGAGCTTTGAGGTCTTTTTAAAAATGGCCACCAATTTTTAATCTCTTGGTCTTTTTTTAAAAAGAGAAGTCAACCAAACAGCAAGCTTTTATGGGCTTTTGCAAAAAAAAGAGAAGAGGGTAAAAAAAGAGCAAAAAAAAGGCCTGTCAAACGGCCCCTTAGTTAATTCTATTTCTCGGGCAAGATAGCCAAAGGACTTCCTATTCCAAGATCCCAACATTCTTGTTAGCTGTCTTCCTCTGGACATTGTTTGGAATAACGGAGAACCTAGAAGCGGATTTTCCCATGCTGCTTGGATAAAACGGAAGCATTCAGGATGTTGAAGCCACATGGCTTAAAATCGGAAAGGTTTACGCTTAAAAGATAACCTTCTACTTGATTGAAAAATTATAAGCGCATGGTCAGAGCCTTGAATGCCTTTGTTCTGTATGACTGATTTAGGAAAAAGTGACAACCAATAGGGATTGGCATAACCTTTGTCTAACTTTTCGAGAGTGCAAAAAATTCCTTCTTGGTTGTTGATCCACGTGTACGGTGGTCCTTCCCAAGCCAAATCACAGAGTCCCAGATTGAAAAGAAAGGTTTTTAGCCAAGTATGGCCCATAAAATCATTCGAATGTAATCCATATTTTTCCCCTGAGCGTAGCACCTGATTAAAATCACCTAATAAAATTAATGGTCCCTCTACTTCCTTTAGGAAATCTTCCAACTTGGCCCACGTTGCTTGTCTTTTTGCCAAGGTGGGATGACCATAAACAAAACCCGCAGTCCAAGTGGGGCCAAGTTTATAGGATGCGGAAATGACTAACAAGTTCTTGTCTCTCTACAAGACCACAACAGTAAGCGAATCTTTCCATCCTAACCAAATACCTCCTTTAGTCCCATTCGACTTGATGCCTGAATAAAATAAAATAAAAACCCATTCTCTGAAATTTATTTCCCACCAGAGCAAATTCCGTCTTGGTTTCTGAGAGAAAGATGACTAATAAGTTCTTGTCTCTTCCGTTAGCAGCAGTCTTAACTTTTTTGTTGCTATAGCACTGTAGCAGTCGGACTAGCTTTGACATATGATGCATTTGCTTGTGGTTTCTCCAAAAAACAGTAAAAATGAATGCAAGCTTGATGGAAACATGTTGCCAATAAGATCAATAATTGGAAGAACAAAATTTTGCTGCTGACCTAGTAGCAGCCTCATGCTGCTACCCCCCATGTGGCAGCCTCAGAGTGGTCCACCTATCCGGCCGTCATCTTCATCCACGCAAACCAGGCTTGTTGCTGTTGATGGAGGATTGCCGTCAACAGCACATCCCCAATATCACGGCTGATTTTAGGGATGTGTTGCTGTTAATGATCCTCTCTCTCTCTCTCTCTCTCTCTCTCTCCCCCCCCCCCTTTTCCCTTCTTCTTCCTTCTTGTAATCATTTGGTCATCAAAATTTCATCAAGAGACCGTGAAGCAGGCTCTGCCATACAAGTAATCAACTGAAAAATCAGCCATATAAGTAATCAACTGAAAAATCAGCCATGGTGACTTTCATCTGTGTCCATACTGCTATAAGAACTTACATGATCTAAACCATGCATCTTTACATCCTTCAAACACTGATATATTCCTTCAAAGCCTTCTACATCCTTAAACCACTGTTATGTTCCTTCAAAGCCTTCAAACATTATGTAACGCACAAACATATTACATGAATAAATTGGCTTGCGCCTTTCTGTTCTTTCATAACATAAATTTGGCATTTTAGTACTTCCCAGTCTCGAAAACCCTGCCACTGTGTTTCACATTAACCATTTGCTCTTATACACAATCTCTTCATCATCCACATTGAGTGCCAAGGCACCTGAAGAGTCTACCAATGCCCTATACGGGAATAAAAGGAAATAGCTTTGACGTTAATACATGCATCCCACGAAGGCAGAAGAGATTCATAGTTTTGTTAACTTCTTTCTAAAATAGCAGATTTGATTCATGTGTTATGGTTTTTTGAGTTATATTGGTAGTAGTTCTTGTTCAAGTGCAATCTTTGTCCAGCGGGTACAACTTTTTTAGCATACCCTCCTCCACTTAAAAGTACAACTTTTTTAGCATACCCTCCTCCACTTAAAAGGGCACATACCTGCAAATCACATTTTCCTAAACGATTAACAGTTCGATATGCCCTTTTCTCTTTCTTCTTTTGGTAGTTATCTCCCCCTTGAGGAGAAAAATTCACTAACCAACAACACGAGAAGCATTGGCATTTAGGAACATATTACAGCTGAAATTTTAAAGCTTCATTCTCAGTTTATTGGTTTCTTATTGAGCAGAAAACAGATGGATGTATAAGTGTCGACATTATACTTGCTTTACTCTAGTGAGCTTAGCTTTTCCCAATTAGCTCACCTAGATGCAGCAAATTGGACTAGCAAAAGCCAACTAACATTACACAATATTCTACTATTTTTCCGCTTCAAAAATTTTAAGGTAGGCACGCATGGGTTTTGACCCCATAGTATCTGTGGTTATACATAGATTCTGCGCTTAACCCCCACCCAACCAAGAAAGAGGAGGAAGGCCCTAGTTTCTTGTTTACTGCAAAGTAAGTTGAATTGGACAAAAAAGAACTAAGTTTGTTTTGATCGCTTATTACAAGGAGATCAAAACCAGCATTTCTACTGCTGCAATTGTTCATCAAACACCATATGAAAGGTACTGCCACAACGTCGAACCCATCCTCAGTAATCTCATAGTTGAAAGTCACCACAGCTGATTTCCCAGTTGATTACTTGCATTGCAGAGCCTGCTTCATGATGTTTTGATGAAAATTTGATGACCAGATGAGTACAAGGAGGAAGAAGATGGGAAAAGGGAGAGGGATGGAGGATCATTAACAGCAGCACATCCATAAAATCAGCCGAGATTTTAGGGATGTGCTGTTGACGGCAATCATCCGTTAATAATAGCAAGCCTGGTTTGCGTGGATGAAGATGACGGCCTGACAGGTGGACCACTATGAAGCTGCCACGTAGGGGGTAGCAGCATGAGGCTGCTACCTGGTCAGCAGCAAAATCTTGTTCTGGTTGGAATGCTTTCCCATGACTAGAAGCAACATATGTTCATTCATCTCCATGAATTCGGTACACGGGGAGACTGCTTTAACTCCTTCCTGGGGAGACTATGCATGTTAAAGCAGTCTCCTTTATTCACTACGCAAGTCTTACTGATGCTTTTAGTATGCACATTATTACCCTCATTGGCCCTCTCACTCTAGACCATTCTTACGGCCAATGTAACCAAACCCTTGGGATTCGGCTTTTGAATTTCTTCTGGAGATATTTTGACCTTTGTCATTTTATTGTCCGAAACCTTTGCTTCAAGACCCTGTCGACATCGCTCTGCTGCTTCGCAGCCTCGATTGTAGGGGTTTGCCGGTTGCGGGTGGCAGTTTTCACTCTTCCGGCTGCAATGATAGTTGCCATCACGAGGCATTGCAGGGTACCCAATGTACCTTGTAGCAGCGACTTCAGTCACGAGCAAGGCCATTATGAGCGCACTGAGGCAGAGAACCATCGCACGTCGGATCATAGCCATCTCTGAGGAATTAAGAATATTAACTTCTGATTTCTTTTGTGTTACACTAGTGAAAAATGAAGAAGCTTCCTCTGATTGTCTCTGTTGGAAGGATAGGAAATGCTTCTCAAATGGAGATATTTATAGGGAACATGATCAGAAAGGATGAGGCAATGATATTGTGCTTTATGTTATGACCTGGAAAAGTACAACAGCTAGAAGCTATCAGTTAGAACTTCAGTTATCCAGACCGCAAGGATAAGATGATAAAGGTCTTCTGTATAGAAACAAGTTCTTTCTGATATCTGCTCGACAGGGAGCAAACTGAGGAGCTTTTTCTTAGATAGGTGAAAGTAAAATCTAACAAGAATTACAAAGGCTCAAAAAAGCTTGAACACACGTTTGCTGCTCATAACTCTATAGCTTGCTTTGGTGATTTTAGATATCTAGGAGGTGAAGTCAATGGTTATCGGATCATTTGTCCCGTGGAGTTCTTATCACACAACAAATATTGTATTTGATATGTACTATTTTATCTTCGCTAACATATAGCCTCGTGATCTGATGGTTCAAAGTGAAAGCATTAGTTTGATGTACGTTTTTATGACTTGAAAAGTAGCCACGCATGCAGGACATGGGGGAGATAATTGTCCCGAATATGATTGTTAAAGGAAAGTGATATTTGAGCTTCACTTTTAACATTTGAACTCTACAAGTTTTCCTAAAATGATGATATAAAGACCCTTCAGTGACCTTTAGCAACAAAAATAGAACTCAAATAGGTAAGAGTGAACCTCAAATATAAATTTTCTTGTTAAAATGCTCAAAGTCAAGTTATTTACAAAATAAACGTCCTCACTGGGTACTTTATTATCATATTCAGTCAAAGAGCCATTCAATCCCACCGAACTTACTTTCGGGTCTAAAGCTTCTTGGTCATGTGTGGTTATCCATGCTGATTCAAAAGAAAAAGAACATACTATAAATACTATGGAGAGTTTAGATTACATTTTGCAAGTTATTCTTATCTTATTTCTGCCTTAAAAGGTTTTAATTTTGTCATGTGTGATTATCCACATTAATCTAAAAACATAAACTTACTACTGTAACAATGAAGAGTTTTAATATCTACACTACTTTCAATTTCTTGATCTCATTTATGTCGCTGAAAGGTTGAAATTTTGTTGAAAACAACTGTGAAGTGTAGATAAAACTTAAGCCATTCAACTCTATTAAACGTGAAATCCTAATTAAGTAGCTTATGAAATATCACAAATTGATGTCCTAGGGCATTGCATGTTGACCTTCTTTTGACACTCACGTCAAAGGCTTGTAGAAGGATATCGTTTTACGGACAAAAACACTCAAATAGTTGACATTTAACCACACTCAACACGGCAGGTTCATCATTGTCACACTGATGTATTTTCGGAATTTCATTTTGGTTGGATTCTTTATAGTTGTTCACGGCACCACACGTCGTTCAACTTTGCCTTCATCCATAATGTACGTGCCTGCAATAAGTTAAGCTCCCCCCTCCCCCAAGCTACGAGTTACTTATTTGCTGCGACAACAAACATGGTCTAGTCGCTTTGGCTTTTGGTGACAGACGTCGTGATAATATGTCATTTAACGGTATGCATTCAACGGTTAAAACATGATACCAACCAAGCGAAACACTCCTTTAGTAAAGAAAAAGCCACAGTACAGAGTTTCACATATATAGAAACTTGCTCAACGGATTCTGATTTGTGATCAACACAAAACTGCGGATGCCTACTGTCACATTCGCCTCTTCCCCAGGCACCAAAGCTGATCTCCATGTCGGCATTGGTTTTGCGCATTAAGAGTGAGTACTGAGAGTGTCATCAGGGAGAAGAGAAGAGAAGCATACTTCTGAATATAGCCATTGTGGAAGGTTAATAGTTTTGAGAGTGTGTGCGGCATTGAGGCTGTGGAGTATAAAAAGGGATGGTTTTCACTATTTTAAAACATATATGGTTGCATGTTTGAGCGGGTCTTAAGACGCCCTACGTGCAATTTCTGCATAGACCACCGGAAAATGAGGCCAATCAAAGCCTAGAAGAAGAAGATGGGTGAACAGAATTGGGTTTGTGCAGTGGAGCGGTACACTGTACTTACACAGTTGTGCCACATGGCTGTTGGGTATCGTACAATTGTGACAAAAACTGAAACTTTACTAGAAGGTTCTTAGCACTGTGCTTGCACACTTGTACCACATGGCTGTTGGGTATCTTACAAGAAGAAGAAGATGGGTAGGGCATATTAGAATTACTGTTGAACTTTCATATTTTTCTGATATCGTTTACTATTTTTAATAACTTTTGCAAGTTCATTTTTTTCTAAAAATCCATTTGGATCCTTTAAAATTCTGGAAATTTTTTTGTAATATTTTTATGATATAAAGAAGATTCAGTTTCATAATCTTTAGAGTTGATTTGGTACTAAATCTGTATCGCATTTGATTTAACCAAACAAATGATTTAAAAACAGTTTCGGTGCTTTTTAAATCCTAATTTCAGATTCTACATTTTTCTTATATATTACAAAGCTATTATAAGAACTATGGGAATTTTATTTGACCTAGAAGCATTAGTTGTTATTTTGGACTTTTCTAGTAATTCAGTAAATTATTTTTAATTAAAAAATATTGAACAAATGAGAAAATTTATATTTTGACTTTTTCTAATGCTTTAAGTTACAAAATCATTTTATTATGAATTTGGGGTATCGTTATGCATTAAGGAGTGTGCGGGGTTTTCGGTTAAGTCACTACAAGAAATAAGGCTTTTAGCGACGGGGAAATCCGTCGCTAAAAGCATATAATCTGTCGCTAAAACTTTTAGTGACAGAAGACTCGTCTCTAAAAGTTCTTCGTATAAAAGTCCGTTGCTAAAAGTTTTGCGACGGAATTACAAAATCCGTTGTCTAATATTGAACTTTCAGCGACGGGATGTTTTATACATTAGCGACGCTGTCGCTAATTGTATTTTTCGTATTTTTATTTAATTTTTTTTTGAAAATGATTTATTCGGTAAATATTTAGCGACGGAATAAACTTTTAAGCGACGGATCATTCCGTCGGTAAAAAGTTTTAACAACGGAGTTTTATCAACGATAAAACCCGTCACTGAAAGTTTTTTTAGCGACGAAATACCTTCCGTCGTTAAATCTGTCTTTTCTTGTAGTGAGTTGGCCGTGTGTGGGGACCGCTTTAGGTTTCGTGAATCCGGGGTTAGAAGTGAGCATTGTTTGGATAGTTGATATTATGTTTATAGTACAGTAGCCTATATTGTGTTCTAACAAATAATTTACCCAATTTAAGTTAATTCAAAGGATTGTTGATCGAAATTGTTTAGCTTCACATAGCTTGGATCAAAGTAAGAAATTTTATCCGAACCCTACTTCATTGCTCTGAATTTAAATATCTTATTATCACAGTTTTACGAATGCCATTGAACTCTAATTTTATTAGTCTTATTAAAATGTAAGGGATTCCATGTGAAACCCCATTTCATTAAATTTACATCGTATATTTTATTCTAATTCGTTATCAAATTTCATTGAATTTTGATATTTGGATTATCACATAAAATGTTTTAAAAAATTGCCCATGACACCCTACCTTGAGCCTTAACGCAGTCGTTTGGAACTCTTTGTTCATTTGCATCTGTATTATTAATTCGATCATCGTAAAACGTTTTGAATTGTGTTTATTTATTTGAATATTGACATGGGTTCGTAAATCTGAGGAGTTATAAGGATGGTGTGTATCATCAATGTTATAAGGATTGTCTGTTTGGTTTGGGTTGAAACTAGTACCTAAATGGACTAGTTAGTGTACATATGCATATGTAAAATGTATCTGAACACTGTCGGGGTGACTTTGCTATAGTGTACTGCTCATGTTCAATGTTATCTATTTCTCTTTTATTGTATCTGAAATGTTCTGAAATGCCTATTCATTTGAGGGACTGAATTGATACTCTTCCCTATGTCTATATCGAAATGCTTTGATTTTATTTAGGGTTAATTACACTTATGTCCCTGAGGTTTGGGTGAAATTACAGTCAAGGACACTAACTTTCAAAATGTAACAAACCGTGTCCACAAACGTTAAAAAGGTAACACTTGTGTCCATCCGTCAAATATCCGTCAAAAAAGTGTAATTTTTGTGACGTCCTCGGTACATATTTTCAAAATATGACAATCATACCCCTAGATTACTGTTACCCCTCTTCTTTCTCTTTCATTTTCTCTTTCACGAGCCTCCTCTCTCTTCCTCTTATCTCTCTCTTCTTCCATCAGACACAGCCTCCTCTCTCTTCTTCCAGCCACCACGCGGCAGCCCCCCAACATTTCACCGCCAACCTGCTCCCACCGCCCACCACCACGCCGCTGCCCCACCATCCTACCACCAAGTCGCTGCTCCCACCACTCACCACCATGCCGCTGCCCCCACTGTACTACCACCACACCGCTGCCTACTGCTGACCACCAAGTCGATGCCCACCGCCGAGCACCACGCCTGTTGCTCTCACCGCCCACCATCACGTCGCTGCTCCCTCACCACCTGCTGTCGTCCCCCTCCCTTCCATTACCCCGCCGCCTTCCACTTCGCTCCACCCCATACATACGTCCCCTGCCCATCCTTCCCTTTCCCTTCACCCCATCCCGTCATCCCCCGCCCTCATTTCCTTTACCCCGTCGCTTTCCCCTTCCCCCTACCCCCACCACGTCGTGGCGTCGTCCTCCGCCCTGCTGCCTTCCCTTCCCCCACCCTACCCTGTGCCGTCCCGCTCCCTTCCCCTACCCCATGCCTTCTGATTTCTTGAAATTTTGGATAATAAGTGTTGGAATTGCAAGAATTAAAACCCTAATTTGAAAAATAGGGAGAAAATAAGAATGGCTTGAAACCCTAATTTTCAAATTAGGGTTTCAAATGAAAAAGAATTGAAACCCTAATTTGAAAATTAGGGAGATAAAGGAATGACTTGAAACGCTAATTTGGAAATTAGGGTTTCAATTCTTTTTGAACCCTAATTTGAATGGCATGGTAAAGAATTAACCTTTCAAATCGTGGGCAATATGGTCATTTTGACCATTCCGTTATGTATTTGGGTATTCCGTTAGGTCAAAGGACATAAGTGCCTATTTTCCAAACTTATGGACACGCGTGTAATTTCATCCAAACCTCAGGGACATAAGTGTAATTAACCCTTTTATTTAAAATCTCAAAATTATCATTTGACCGCATATGAAAAAAAAACCGTTCGAATTGTTTTGTTTTTAATTCTTGATCGACCTTGCTGGAATCTTAAAAGTTCACTCTCATTTGACTTTCTTTCCGCAGGTAATAACCAGCGGTAGATTGCCTAAGTATGGACTAGAGCCAAGGGAATGAGTCCGTTAGAAACCCTGTGTGGTTGAACTTCTGTATCTTATTATTAGATTTAGATTTAGTTTATCAATCATGATTTTTTCGCTGTGACATACGATGCATTTGCTTGTGGTTTCTCCAAAAAAACAGTGAAAATGAGTGCAAACTTGATCGAAACATGTCAACTTTGAGCATATGGAAACTCGCCCATGTAATATATAGAAACGAAAGTTAGATTGTTGCCAATAAGATCAATAGTTGGAATGCTTTCCCATGACTAGAAGCAACATATGTTCATTCATCTCCATGAATTCGGTACACGGTTTATTTTACATTAATTTAAACAGTTTAACTCCTTCCTGGGGAGACTCCTTTATTCATTACGTAAGTCTTACTGATACTTTTAGTATGCACATTATTACCCTCTTCGGCCCTCTCGCTCTAGACCATTCTTACGGGCAATGTCACCAAACCCTTGGGATTCGGCTTTTGAATTTCTTCTGGAGATATTTTGACCTTTGTCATTTTATTGTCCGAAACCTTTGCCTCAAGACCCTGTCGACATCGCTCTGCTGCTTCGCAGCCTCGATTGTAGGGGTTTGCCGGTTGCGGGTGGCAGTTTTCACTCTTCCGGCTGCAATGATAGTTGCCATCACGAGACATTGCAGGGTACCCAATGTACCTTGTAGCAGCGACTTCAGTCACGAGCAAGGTCATTATGAGCGCACTGAGGCAGAGAACCATCGCACGTCGGATCATAGCCATCTCTGAGGAATTAAGAATATTAACTTCTGATTTCTTTTGTGTTACACTAGTGAAAAATGAAGAAGCTTCCTCTGATTGTCTCTGTTGGAAGGATAGGAAATGCTTCTCAAATGGAGATATTTATAGGGAACATGATCAGAAAGGATGAGGCAATGATATTGTGCTTTATGTTATGACCTGGAAAAGTACAACAGCTAGAAGCTATCAGTTAGAACTTCAGTTATCCAGACCGCAAGGATAAGGTGATAAAGGTCTTCTGTATAGAAACAAGTTCTTTCTGATATCTGCTCGACAGGGAGCAAACTGAGGAGCTTTTTCTTAGATAGGTGAAAGTAAAATCTAACAAGAATTACAAAGGCTCAAAAAAGCTTGAACACACGTTTGCTGCTCAAAACTCTATAGCTTGCTTTGGTGATTTTTGATATCTAGGAGGTGAAGTCAATGGTTATCGGATCATTTGTCACGTGGAGTTCTTATCATACAACAAATATTGTATTTGATATGTACTATTTTATCTTCGCTAACATATAGCCTCGTGATCTGATGGTTCAAAGTGAAAGCATTAGTTTGATGTAGGTTTTTATGACTTGAAAAGTAGCCACGCATGCAGGACATGGGGGAGATAATTGTCCCGAATATGATTGTTAAAGGAAAGTGATATTTGAGCTTCACTTTTAACATTTGAATTCTACAAGTTTTCCTAAAATGATGATATAAAGACCCTTCAGTGACCTTTAGCAACAAAAATAGAACTCAAATTGGTAAGAGTGAACCTCAAATATAAATTTTCTTGTTAAAATGCTCAAAGTCAAGTTATTTACAAAATGAACGTCCTCACTCGGTACTTTATTATCATATTCAGTCAAAGAGCCATTCAATCCCACCGAACTTACTTTAGGGTCTAAAGCTTCTTGGTCATGTGTGGTTATCCATGCTGATTCAAAAGAAAAAGAACATACTCTAAATACTATGGAGAGTTTAGATTACATTTTGCAAGTTATTCTTATCTTATTTCTGCCTTAAAAGGTTTTAAATTTGTCATGTGTGATTATCCACATTAATCTAAAAACATAAACTTACTACTGTAACAATGAAGAGTTTTAATATCTACACTACTTTCAATTTCTTGATCTCATTTATGTCGCTGAAAGGTTGAAATTTTGTTGAAAACAACTGTGAAGTGTAGATAAAACTTAAGCCATTCAACTCTATTAAACGTGAAATCCTAATTCAGTAGCTTATGAAATATCACAAATTGATGTCCTAGGGCATTACATGTTGACCTTCTTTTGACACTCACGTCAAAGGTTTGTAGAAGGATATGGTTTTACGGACAAAAATACTCAAATAGTTGACATTTAACCACACTCAACACGGCAGGTTCATCATTGTCACACTGATGTATTTTCGGAATTTCATTTTGGTTGGATTCTTTATAGTTGTTCACGGCACCACACGTCGTTCAACTTTGCCTTCATCCATAATGTACGTGCCTGCAATAAGTTAAGCTCCCCCCTCCCCCAAGCTACGAGTTACTTATTTGCTGCGACAACAAACATGGTCTAGTCGCTTTGGCTTTTGGTGACAGACGTCGTGATAATATGTCATTTAACAGTATGCATTCAACGGTTAAAACATGATACCAACCAAGCGAAACACTCCTTTAGTAAAGAAAAAGCCACAGTACAGAGTTTCACATATATAGAAACTTGCTCAACGGATTCTGATTTGTGATCAACACAAAACTGCGGATGCCTACTGTCACATTCGCCTCTTCCCCAGGCACCAAAGCTGATCTCCATGTCGGCATTGGTTTTGCGCATTAAGAGTGAGTACTGAGAGTGTCATCAGGGAGAAGAGAAGCATACTTCTGAATATAGCCATTGTGGAAGGTTAATAGTTTTGAGAGTGTGTGCGGCATTGAAGCTGTGGAGTATAAAAAGGGATGGTTTTCACTATTTTAAAACATATATGGTTGCATGTTTGAGCGGGTCTTAAGACGCCCTACGTGCAATTTTTGCATAGACCACCGGAAAATGAGGCCAATCAAAGCCTAGAAGAAGAAGATGGGTGAACAGAATTGGGTTTGTGCAGTGGAGCGGTACACTGTACTTACACAGTTGTGCCACATGGCTGTTGGGTATCGTACAATTGTGACAAAAACTGAAACTTTACTAGAAGGTTCTTAGCACTGTGCTTGCACACTTGTACCACATGGCTGTTGGGTATCTTACAAGAAGAAGAAGATGGGTAGGGCATATTAGAATTACTGTTGAACTTTCATATTTTTCTGATATCGTTTACTATTTTTAATAACTTTTGCAAGTTCATTTTTTTCTAAAAATCCATTTGGATCCTTTAAAATTCTGGAAATTTTTTTGTAATATTTTTATGATATAAAGAAGATTCAGTTTCATAATCTTTAGAGTTGATTTGGTACTAAATCTGTATCGCATTTGATTTAACCAAACAAATGATTTAAAAACAGTTTCGGTGCTTTTTAAATCCTAATTTCAGATTCTACATTTTTCTTATATATTACAAAGCTATTATAAGAACTATGGGAATTTTATTTGAGCTAGAAGCATTAATTGTTATTTTGGACTTTTCTAGTAATTCAGTAAATTATTTTTAATTAAAAAATATTGAAAAAATCAGAAAATTTATATTTTGACTTTTTCTAATGCTTTAAGTTACAAAATCATTTTATTATGAATTTGGGATATCGTTATGCATTAAGGAGTGTGCGGGGTTTTCGGTTAAGTCACTACAAGAAATAAGGCTTTTAGCGACGGGGAAATCCGTCGCTAAAAGCATATAATCTGTCGCTAAAACTTTTAGTGACAGAAGACTCGTCTCTAAAAGTTCTTCGTATAAAAGTCCGTTGCTAAAAGTTTTGCGACGGAATTACAAAATCCGTTGTCTAATATTGAACTTTCAGCGACGGGATGTTTTATACATTAGCGACGCTGTCGCTAATTGTATTTTTCGTATTTTTATTTAATTTTTTATTCGGTAAATATTTAGCGACGGAATAAACTTTTAAGCGACGGATCATTCCGTCGGTAAAAAGTTTTAACAACGGAGTTTTATCAACGATAAAACCCGTCGCTGAAAGTTTTTTTAGCGACGAAATACCTTCCGTCGCTAAATCTGTCTTTTCTTGTGGTGAGTTGGCCGTGTGTGGGGACCGCTTTAGGTTTCGTGAATCCGGGGTTAGAAGTGAGCATTGTTTGGATAGTTGATATTATGTTTATAGTACAGTAGCCTATATTGTGTTCTAACAAATAATTTACCCAATTTAAGTTAATTCAAAGGATTGTTGATCGAAATTGTTTAGCTTCACATAGCTTGGATCAAAGTAAGAAATTTTATCCGAACCCTACTTCATTGCTCTGAATTTAAATATCTTATTATCACAGTTTTACGAATGCCATTGAACTCTGATTTTATTAGTCTTATTAAAATGTAAGGGATTCCATGTGAAACCCCATTTCATTAAATTTACATCGTATATTTTATTCTAATTCGTTATCAAATTTCATTGAATTTTGATATTTGGATTATCACATAAAATGTTTTAAAAAATTGCCCTTGACACCCTACCTTGAGCCTTAACGCAGTTGTTTGGAACTCTTTGTTCATTTGCATCTGTATTATTAATTCGATCATCGTAAAACGTTTTGAATTGTGTTTATTTATTTGAATATTGACATGGGTCCGTAAATCTGAGGAATTATAAGGATGGTGTGTATCATCAATGTTATAAGGATTGTCTGTTTGGTTTGGGTTGAAACTAGTACCTAAATGGACTAGTTAGTGTACATATGCATATGTAAAATGTATCTGAACACTGTCGGGGGTGACTTTGCCATAGTGTACTGCTCATGTTCAATGTTATCTATTTCTCTTTTATTGTATCTGAAATGCCTATTCATTTGAGGGACTGAATTGAAACTCTTCCCTATGTCTATATCGAAATGCTTTGATTTTATTTAGGGTTAATTACACTTATGTCCCTGAGGTTTGGGTGAAATTATAGTCAAGGACAATAACTTTCAAAATGTAACAAACCGTGTCCACAAACGTTAAAATGGTAACACTTGTGTCCATCCGTCAAATATTCGTCAAAAAAGTGTAATTTTTGTGAGGTCCTCGGTACATATTTTCAAAATATGACAATCATACCCCTAGATTACTGTTACCCCTCTTCTTTCTCTTTCATTTTCTCTTTCACGAGCCTCCTCTCTCTTCCTCTTATCTCTCTCTTCTTCCATCAGACACAGCCTCCTCTCTCTTCTTCCAGCCACCACGCGGCAGCCCCCCAACATTTCACCGCCAACCTGCTCCCACCGCCCACCACCACGCCGCTACCCCACCATCCTACCACCAAGTCGCTGCTCCCACCACTCACCACCATGCCGCTTCCCCCACTGTACTACCACCACACCGCTGCCTACTGCCGACCACCAAGTCGATGCCCACCGCCGAGCACCACGCCTGTTGCTCTCACCGCCCACCATCACGTCGCTGCTCCCTCACCACCTGCTGTCGTCCCCCTCCCTTCCATTCCCCCGCCGCCTTCCACTTCGCTCAACCCCATACATACGTCCCCCGCCCATCCTTCCCCTTCCCTTCACCCCATCCCGTCGTCCCCCGCCCTCATTTCCTTTACCCCGTCGCTTTCCCCTTCCCCCTACCCCCACCACGTCATGGCGTCGTCCTACGCCCTACTGCCTTCCCTTCCCCCACCCTACCCTGCGCCGTCCCCCTCCCTTCCCCTACCCCATGCCTTCTGATTTCTTGAAATTTTGGATAATAAGTGTTGGAATTGCAAGAATTAAAACCCTAATTTGAAAAATAGGGAGAAAAAAAGAATGGCTTGAAACCCTAATTTTCAAATTAGGGTTTCAAATGAAAAAGAATTGAAACCCTAATTTGAAAATTAGGGAGATAAAGGAATGACTTGAAACGCTAATTTGGAAATTAGGGTTTCAATTCTTTTTGAACCCTAATTTGAATGGCATGGTAAAGAATTAACCTTTCAAATGGTGGGCAATATGGTCATTTTGACCATTCCGTTATGTATTTGGATATTCCGTTAGGTCAAAGGACATAAGTGCCTATTTTCCAAACTTATGAACACGCGTGTAATTTCATCCAAACCTCAGGGACATAAGTGTAATTAACCCTTTTATTTAAAATCTCAAAATTATCATTTGACCGCATATGAAAAAAAAAATCGTTCGAATTAATTCTTGATCAACCTTGCTGGAATCTTAAAAGTTCACTCTCATTTGACTTTCTTTCCGCAGGTAATAACCAGCGGTAGATTGCCTAAGTATGGACTAGAGCCAAGGGAATGAGTCCGTTAGAAACTCTGTGTGGTTGAACTTCTGTATCTTATTATTAGATTTAGATTTAGTTTATCAATCATGATTTTTTCGCTGTGACATACGATGCATTTGCTTGTGGTTTCTGCAAAAAAACAATGAAAATGAGTGCAAACTTGATCGAAACATGTCAACTTTGAGCATATGGAAACTCGCCCATGTAATATATAGAAAAAAAAGTTAGATTGTTGCCAATAAGATCAATAGTTGGAATGCTTTCCCATGACTAGAAGCAACATATGTTCATTCATCTCCATGAATTCGGTACACGGTTTATTTTACATTAATTTAAACAGTTTAACTCCTTCCTGGGGAGACTCCTTTATTCATTACGTAAGTCTTACTGATACTTTTAGTATGCACATTATTACCCTCTTCGGCCCTCTCGCTCTAGACCATTCTTACGGGCAATGTCACCAAACCCTTGGGATTCGGCTTTTGAATTTCTTCTGGAGATATTTTGACCTTTGTCATTTTATTGTCCGAAACCTTTGCCTCAAGACCCTGTCGACATCGCTCTGCTGCTTCGCAGCCTCGATTGTAGGGGTTTGCCGGTTGCGGGTGGCAGTTTTCACTCTTCCGGCTGCAATGATAGTTGCCATCACGAGACATTGCAGGGTACCCAATGTACCTTGTAGCAGCGACTTCAGTCACGAGCAAGGTCATTATGAGCGCACTGAGGCAGAGAACCATCGCACGTCGGATCATAGCCATCTCTGAGGAATTAAGAATATTAACTTCTGATTTCTTTTGTGTTACACTAGTGAAAAATGAAGAAGCTTCCTCTGATTGTCTCTGTTGGAAGGATAGGAAATGCTTCTCAAATGGAGATATTTATAGGGAACATGATCAGAAAGGATGAGGCAATGATATTGTGCTTTATGTTATGACCTGGAAAAGTACAACAGCTAGAAGCTATCAGTTAGAACTTCAGTTATCCAGACCGCAAGGATAAGGTGATAAAGGTCTTCTGTATAGAAACAAGTTCTTTCTGATATCTGCTCGACAGGGAGCAAACTGAGGAGCTTTTTCTTAGATAGGTGAAAGTAAAATCTAACAAGAATTACAAAGGCTCAAAAAAGCTTGAACACACGTTTGCTGCTCATAACTCTATAGCTTGCTTTGGTGATTTTAGATATCTAGGAGGTGAAGTCAATGGTTATCGGATCATTTGTCACGTGGAGTTCTTATCATACAACAAATATTGTATTTGATATGTACTATTTTATCTTCGCTAACATATAGCCTCGTGATCTGATGGTTCAAAGTGAAAGCATTAGTTTGATGTAGGTTTTTATGACTTGAAAAGTAGCCACGCATGCAGGACATGGGGGAGATAATTGTCCCGAATATGATTGTTAAAGGAAAGTGATATTTGAGCTTCACTTTTAACATTTGAACTCTAGAAGTTTTCCTAAAATGATGATATAAAGACCCTTCAGTGACCTTTAGCAACAAAAATAGAACTCAAATAGGTAAGAGTGAACCTCAAATATAAATTTTCTTGTTAAAATGCTCAAAGTCAAGTTATTTACAAAATGAACGTCCTCACTCGGTACTTTATTATCATATTCAGTCAAAGAGCCATTCAATCCCACCGAACTTACTTTAGGGTCTAAAGCTTCTTGGTCATGTGTGGTTATCCATGCTGATTCAAAAGAAAAAGAACATACTATAAATACTATGGAGAGTTTAGATTACATTTTGCAAGTTATTCTTATCTTATTTCTGCCTTAAAAGGTTTTAAATTTGTCATGTGTGATTATCCACATTAATCTAAAAACATAAACTTACTACTGTAACAATGAAGAGTTTTAATATCTACACTACTTTCAATTTCTTGATCTCATTTCTGTCGCTGAAAGGTTGAAATTTTGTTGAAAACAACTGTGAAGTGTAGATAAAACTTAAGTCATTCAACTCTATTAAACGTGAAATCCTAATTAAGTAGCTTATGAAATATCACAAACTGATGTCCTAGGGCATTACATGTTGACCTTGTTTTGACACTCACATCAAAGGTTTGTAGAAGGAATTTGTTTTACGGACAAAAACACTCAAATAGTTGACATTTAACCACACTCAACACAGCAGGTTCATCATTGTCACACTGATGTATTTTCGGAATTTCATTTTGGTTGGATTCTTTATAGTTGTTCACGGCACCACACGTCGTTCAACTTTGCCTTCATCCATAATGTACGTGCCTGCAATAAGTTAAGTTCCCCCCCCCCCCCACCCCAAAGCTACGAGTTACTTATTTGCTGCGACAACAAACATGGTCTAGTCGCTTTGGCTTTTGGTGACAGACGTCGTGATAATATGTCATTTAACAGTATGCATTCAACGGTTACAACGTGATACCAACCAAGCGAAACACTCCTTTAGTAAAGAAAAAGCCACAGTACAGAGTTTCACATAGAAACTTGCTCAACGGATTGTGATTTGTGATCAACACAAAACTGCGGATGCCTACTGTCGCATTCGCCTCTTCCCCAGGCACCAAAGCTGATCTCCATGTCGGCATTGGTTTTGCGCATTAAGAGTGAGTACTGAGAGTGTCATCAGGGAGAAGAGAAGCATACTTCTGAATATAGCCATTGTGGAAGGTTAATAGTTTTGAGAGTGTGTGCGGCATTGAAGCTGTGGAGTATAAAAAGGGATGGTTTTCACTATTTTAAGACATATATGGTTGCATGTTTGAGCGGGTCTTAAGATGCCCTACATGCAATTTCTGCATTGACCACCGGAAAATGAGGCCAATCAAAGCCTAGAAGAAGAAGATGGGTGAACAGAATTGGGTTTGTGCTGTGGAGTGGAGTGGTACACTGTACTTACACAGTTGTACCACATGGCTGTTGGGTATCGTACAATTGTGACAAAAATTGAAACTTTACTAGAAGGTTCTTAGCACTGTGCTTGCACAGTTGTACCACATGGCTGTTGGGTATCTTAGAAGAAGAAGAAGATGGGTAGGGCATATTAGATTTACATTTGAAATTTCATATTTTTCTGATATCGTTTAGTATTTTTAATAACTTTTGCAAGTTAATTTTTTTCTAAAATCCATTTGGATCCTTTAAAATTCTGGAATTTTTTTTGTAATATTTTTATGATATAAAGAAGATTCAGTTTCATAATCTTTAGAGTTGATTTGGTACTAAATCTGTATCGCATTTGATTTAACAAAACAAATGATTTAAAAACAGTTTTGGTGCTTTTTAAATCCTAATTTCAGATTCTACATTTTTCTTATATATTACAAAGCTATTATAAGAACTATGGAAATTTTATTTGAGCTAGAAGTATTAATTGCTATTTTGGACTTTTCTGGTAATTCAGTAAATTATTTTTAATTCAAAAATATTGAAAAAATCAGAAAATTTATATTTTGATTTTTTCTAATGCTTTAAGTTACAAAATCATTTTATTATAATTTCTAATGAATTTGGGATATCGTTATGCATTAAGGAGTGTGCGGGGTTTCGGTTAAGTCACTACAAGAAATAAGGCTTCTAGCGACGGGGGAATTCGTCGCTAAAAGCATATAATCTATCGCTAAAACTTATAGCGACGGAAGACTCGTCTCTAAAAGTTTTTCGTATAAAAGCCCGTCGCTAAAAGTTTTGCGACGGAATTCCAAAATCCGTCGTCTAATATTGAACTTTCAGCGACGGGATGTTTTATACATTAGCGACGCTGTCGCTAATTGTATTTTTTGGATTTTAATTTTTTTTTAAATGATTTATTCGGTAAATATTTAGTGATGGAATAAACTTTTAAGTGACGGATCATTCTATCGGTAAAAAGTTTAACGACGGAGTTTTATCAACGATAACACCCGTCGCTGAAAGCTTTTTTAGTGACAAAATACCTTCCGTCGCTAAATCCGTCTTTTCTTGTAGTGAGTTGGCCGTGTGTGGGACCCGCTTTAGGTTTCGTGATTCCGGGGTTAGAAGTGAGCATTGTTTGGATAGTTGATATTAGGTTTATAGTACAGTAGCATAAATTGTGTTTTAACAAATAATTACCCAATTTAAGTTAATTGAAAGGATTGTTGATCGAAATTGTTTAGCTTTGCGTAGCTTGGATCAAAGTAAGAAATTTCATCCGAACCCTACTTCATTGCTTTGAATTCAAATATCTTATTATCGCAGTTTTACGAATGCCATTGAACTATGATTTTATTAGTCTCATTAAAATGTAAGGGATTCCATGTGAAACCCCATTTCATTGATTTACATCGTATATTTCATTCTAATTCGTTATCAAATTTCATTGAATTTTGATATTTGGATTATCACATAAAATGTTTTAAAAAATTGCCCATGACACCCTACCTTTAGCCTTAACGCAGTCGTTTGGAATTATTAATTCGATCATCGTAAAACATTTTGAATTGTGTTTATTTATTTGAATATTGACATGAGTTCGTGAATCTGAGGAGTTATAAGGATGGTGTGTATCATCAATGTTATAAGGATGGTCTGTTTGGTTTGTGTTGAAACTAGTACCTAAATGGACTAGTTAGTGTACATATGGATATGTAAAGTGTATCTAAACACTGTCGGGGTGACTTTGCTATAGTGTACTGCTCATGTTCAATGTTATTTATTTTTTTCTTTTATTATATCTGAAATGTTCTGAAATGCCTATTGATTTGAGGGATTGAATTGATACTCTTCCCTATGTCTATATCGAAATGCTTTGATTTTATTTAAAATCTTTTTATCAAAATTGTCATTTGACCACATATGAAAAAAAAATCGTTCAAATTGTTTTGTTTTTAATTCTTGATCAACCTTGCTGGACTCTCAAAAGTTCACTCTCATTTGACTTTCTTTCCGCAGGTAATAACCAGCGGTAGATTGCCTAAGTATGGACTAGAGCCAAGGGAACGAGCGAATTTAAGTTACCGTATTGTCCGTTAGAAACCCTGTGTGGGTGAACTTCTGTAGCTTATTATTAGATTTAGATTTAGTTTATCAATCATGATTTTTTCGCTGAGAGTAATATATTAATTGATGGTTAGTTGTTATGACAGATTGGTGGTACTATTGTGGTTGCGTTATAGGGTATTATTGTCTTAGTGTAATGGTCAAGTGAGTGTCTAACGCTCTGAATTTTCAGGGCGTTATAAATATAACGAATATGACTTCATTTTTAAAATTCTTTGAAATGTCAAAATAGCAGTTTACTTCACAAGTTAATTTTAATATAATAACCTCAAAGTCTAAGGTACAAATCATACAATTGATTACTTTAGAAAATCTTCAAAAACATATCAAAACGGCACCTCCAAAAGTTGTTGAACATGACTTGAAGTGAAACAATTAAACACAGGGATTGTTACCATAACGCTACGCTATTTCTTTTATATGTTTAATTCTATCTTTAAACTGATGGTTATCTAAGAAATTTTTTACCGCTACCCAAGTCATAGAAAGACGCCTACAACCTAGCTTCCACAGAGTGACACTCAATGGTCGTTGTATAGTTTTAGTGACACTTGTTTAGTGATTCTAAAAAGGTACTTTTTAGAATTATCAGTTATAGTGTCAACAAAAATAACACGAAGCATATTTATCGAGCATTAATTGTTCAGTATAGAGGGTTCTAGGGATTTCCATGGGCAATAGGTAAAAATAATTAATTATTCAAAATGAACAAAAATTACTCAACGTGCTTCCATTTCAGTTCCAATATCTATTTTTAGTTGCCTATTTATGTTTACAGAGTATATTACTAATTGTATAGTTTGTGCACCTCTTTTAGATATTTTTTCCTTTACAAATTACTGCAACTCATTTTTAATTTAGTGCTCTAAAATCAGTTATACCCGAAATTTCTGCTCAGTGGGAATGTTGACAACTTTCAATCACATATTCAACTTTCACTAAATTTATGGTTTTATGTCATTGCTATAGTATAAAAAGAAAAACATATCTTGTAAATATTTTATGTGAGTGCAATCCTCAGTTTAGTGTCTTAGTTCATTGAACTTCACAAAATTTTTGTGAAAAACGGATTAAAAAATCAAATATAACTAAGGCCCAGGTTAGTTGGATTCCTTATTTTTGTTTTGATTAATCTGTTTATGATTAATAAGAGCAGTAGTAAATTGTATATAATTTAAAAACAAATCAGAACATCTTAAAACTTTACCTAACCATTATAGTAACATATTAGGACTTAATCTTGAATACTATATATTCTTCAAATCATTATAATTCATCTTAAAATGTATTAAAAAAATCTTGAGTACTATATTCTTGAATTGTATATATTAAAGAGATCATTACAATTCATCATAATGATGAACTATAATTCATCATGATTCTTCAAATCATTATAATTCATTTTAATACATGTATTAGAAAAATCTTCAATACTATATTCTTGAATATTAATTTCATTTAAATTTCTTATATTTTAATACAAGTGTATATATAGAGTAATCTACAAAAAAAATGTTAAATATATATGATATTCGAACTTCACAAACTTCTACAATCACCTTAATATACTATAAGGGTAGAACTTAATGAACAAATCAAAGATGACGTATTAGAATTTTGTAACCTTACGCAATTACATCCTCATCTATCAGAGTCTATACGAATGTAAGAATAATCACTGTTATATAATTGTTTAGCCTGAAACTTTAAAAAAGGTTTTGTAAAATGATATGACATTTTTATAATCATTTATATAATAATTAACTGTAAAATGCACACGTATTTTTAAATTAATTGTCTTAAAAATTCTTCGAAAACAATCAAATAAATGGTCGAAAAAGCGTCGAACATGACCATGACACAAGCAATTAGAACACGGTTATTGCCACTATAACACTATAGTTTCTCTTTTCAGGGTTAATTATACATTTAAAAGGGTGATTATCTGAAAGGAAGTAAAATAGTTTAACTTACTTTCATTATTGCTCTAAGGTTTTCATGTCATGTTTTTTAGTAGGTTTATTCAGTCTAGATAATAATTTACTAAAAAAATTGTTTGTGCGTTTTTTGTACTTTCTTTTATAAATTTTAAATTTATTGTAGAGGACTGTAGTAGTTCTCTAATTTAATACGCCCTCCGTCTCTCATAAATTGATCATTTTTCTTTATTGGGTCTTCCCATAAAAATTGATCACTTACAAATTAAGAAAGATTATGTAAGTATTTTTACATATTTACCCTTTTTATACTTTTTTATTCTATTTCTCTCTCCACATTTAACTCTTTACTAACTCATTTTCTCTCTCCTGACCCACCCCTTTATACCTTTTTAGTATATTTTTCTCTCCACATATAAGACTCCACCAACCAATTTCTCCCTCCTGGCCCAATCTCTTCTCCCTCTCTCTCTGTAAAGAGTAAAATGAAAAACATACAATATATAACATAAATCATTAATACGCGTGCAAAGTCAAAGTGAGCAAATTATCAGGGACGGAGGGAGTATATGGTAAGGAGTTCTATTAGAGGTATTTATAAAATAAAACTGTTGATCAATGATGCGCCACATAACATGAAAAACTAAAAAAATGTCTCACACTTATATGGATATAGTAAGTAAAATGAATAGCGTAAATATAATTTTGTATATAAATTCTTGAAATTTAACTTTTTTATACAAAAAAAAAAATTAGCACATACAATACTTAAAATAAAAGTAACATTCTAATTTGATGTGAAATGATTGATTACTCATTGTATGCTTCATCTTTTGAATGAAGCATACAATAATGCGCCACATAACATGGAAAACTAAAAAGTATCTCACACTTATATGGATATAGTAAGCAAAATGAATAGTGTAAAAATAATTTAGTGTATAAATTCTTGAAATGTAACTTTTTCGAACAAAAACAAAATTAGTACATATAATAATACTAAAACACAAAGTAACATTCTAATATGCTATGAAATAATTGATTAATCATTCTATGCTTCACTTTTTGAATACTTTATTTTGAACTTCTGAATCTTAATAATTTGTTAAACACTTCAGCATGCTTTACAATTACGAAACAATTTCAGAATTATACTTTTATTGAATTTCTCTTGATTATAATACTGTTTATATGTGAAATGCACGAATGAAGTACATTTTGAATTTGATGGTTCACTTCAAGCGAATACTAATACATCGTAGGCTTCAAAACATCGAAATAATGCTTAAATACCAACCTTAACTCTACCAAAATATGTTGAAACTCAAACATATTGATAGCGCTTAACTAGAACTCACCCGGGCATTACCCGGGTTACCGAACTAGTAAATATATAGTAGACACAACGTTGTGCGTTGTGGAAGTGACACATAAGCTTTTTTTAGTGTTCTTTTTCTTTTTTATCCCTTTTAATTTTGCGACATGTCATCTCCTTTTATTTATGTGACACGTCGTTATATTTGTTTATGTTATACCCCGAACATTGATATATTTTTAACGGGTTAATTTAAAACTTTTAGCGACGATAATTTTTTTCCCTTTAGCATCGACCCATTTATTAGCAACTTTTAGCGACAATTAGTGAAGCGGGTTAATAAATAAATAAATACATAAAATAAAACCAAAATCTGATTTATTGCGGAAAAAAAATTAAAAATTTTTGAAAGAGAGGGAACCAAGGAGGAAGTTAGGGAGAGAATTAAGAGGGTGTTTGTGGATGATTTTGAGATGGTCAAACCTGATTTAATCTAAATTAAATCAGGTGTGTGAGTGTTTGGCAAACGAGATTATGAAATTTAATTTGGCTAAAAAAAGCTAAAAACTGATTAAATCCTGGAAAGTGAGGATTATGAAATAATCACTTTTTCCATAATCAGGTTTGACCTTTTAATTTACCATCATATCCCCGTGTTTTTTCACAAAAAGACATTTCATAACCTTTTAAATAATTATTGGGTGTGACTTTTAAGGTAAACTATATTTGTAATTTGAGAAAGTTATCGTACTATAAGCAGTAATGCGAGATTGTTGGTATTTTTAATTCAGAATAAGAAGTAACAATTTTTGTAGATTGTTGAAAATAGCTTCTTTAATAATTTTTTCGTATACTGTAGTTATTTTCATATGAAAGTTATGTTAACATTACTTCACTAAATGGATATTAGAAATTTTATTTATGTACTGTCCTTTATGGTCATTTTGTCATATCAAAACTGAATTAATCACTTTCTATCTAAACACTTTTTGTAACTTTAAGTTAGTTCACAGCTAATTTTGCCAAATAACAAACTGATTCTGTTTGATTTTGAAAACTGATTTAGATTTAAGCTGAAATCTGCTTTTCATAATCAATCACAAACGGCCTCTAAGACATTACATTAAAATGGAAATTCGGTTATACCGAGAAAGAAACGTTAATTCGGTTACTGAAAGAGAAAAGAGGAAAGAGAAAGAGAGGAAGAGAAGTGGGGTGTGCTCGTGAGAAGAGAGAGAGCAGATTGCTCTTTAGCCATAGAAACAAAGAAGAGAGAAAGAGGGAGGGGTTGAAGAGAGTCAACCGACGATCAGAGTGCGGAATCCGGCGAGAAGAAGCATTCAATTACCGGTAAACATCCATGACTTCTTCCATCGAATTTATTTAGCGATTTGTGTATTAAGGGGTGTTGGGAAAATTGTCGGGAAATGAAAACGGAAAAGGCTTTGAGGCGTATCTAAAGACACTTTCTTTAGAACGTTATTTGCCCCCACTCAAGATAGAGTTTGCTAATGGGTTGTAGGCAAATTCGTTCCCAGGATACAACAAAGCCTGAGAAGAATTGCGATTAGCAATATCGAAGATCTCCGAAAAATCTTTTGGAAACAATAGTAGATAGACTTTTTGGAGATTATGAGAGCAAAGTGAAAAAAATTTCAGCAAAAGGCTTTCTGTGAATGTGTAATTTCAGAATGCAAAAACTTCTTATTCTTGGCCAAACATGAGTATATATGTACAGATACCACAGGCACGACAAGAGATAACACCTATGCTAAGAGGTAGATGCACTGTAGTGACCGTTGCACAACAACGGTCATGAACTCCCTGTTCGGCCTCTCGCGCGGTACTGTAATTCAAGTGAAACGGCATAGCACCGTTCCATGTCACAACGGTAGTTAACCGTTGTTCTTGTAGCCGTATACCGCCAAAACGTTGGCAATACATTGAAGAACAAAACCCACCGCCTCAAATACAAAGTTAGCGGATGCAAGCAAGCACCATCGACTCATGCGTTTGTATTAAGATGGAAAGGCCACTCATGTACATGTTCTGCCAAAGAAGAAGACAATGGCTAATATGTTAAACATTTAGGCTCTCTATTTGATTAATTAATCAAACAACCCTTGAGATTTATGTGTAAATCTCAACAATCCCCCACTTAGATTATTTAATCACAAGTCTCCTCAAAGTCTATTACTCGATCTTATTATGTTTTCAAGAAGGTGTTTTTCAACTTAAACCTTCAATAAGTATAAGTAACTCAAAGTTTTATCAAAGTCCTTGGTGGTCAGACCTTAAACCGAATAATCTAGAGATAATTAATTACCATACGCATAATAAAATCTTGTTTCGGTAAAGAATTATATAAACTCGCTCGGCACGTTTATGGCCATGTGCTTGATCCTGGATTCATGAATGCTCTCGAGAGTAAACCCAAATAACTCTATTAAGAAGCGGCACCACTTCTACATTCATATAGGTGAAGTTCTCTTGCGTCTCTGTTACTAAGAACGCATTTAAACAACTCCATTAAGAGATGTACTCAACCTTGTTTAGCATAACGAACAACACTAATTTATTAATTATTCTAGAGAGACACGCAAAATTAGTGCTAACAGTCACATTCAATAACTTGTTCTTACCCGTTAAAACTCAGGGACTAGCTTTGGACTAGTAATGAGTTGGGTTACCATTATTGGTGACTAATGAATGGGTTTTAATCCCATCTCTCTAGAAGTTATTCTAACCAACTCTCGAGATAAACTCTTGGTTAGAGGGTCAGCCAAATTTTTATTTGACTTCACATAGATGATAGTAATGATACCATCTTTAATTAGTTGTCTTACAAAGTCAAAGTCATGCCTCAGACTGATATGTCTGGACTTACCATTGTAAGTACTACTATAAGCCCTTGATAAAGTAGCTTCACTATCACAATAGATTGTGATAGGCGGCATAGGATTAGGCCACATATCTATATCTAACAACAGATTCCCTATCCATTCGGCGTCCTTGCCTGTAGCTGCTAGTGCTATAAATTCGGATTCCATAGTAGAGTGAGATATACAAGTCTGTTTCTTAGAAGCCCATGAAACAGCTCCACCGCCAAGGGTAAAAACCCACCCTGATGTGGACTTGCTATCCCCTGTACTTGTAATCCAACTAGCATCGGTGTACCCCTCAAGTGTACCCGGTTCTTCACTATAAAACAAACCAAGTTCTATAGTTCTCTTTATGTATCCGAAAATTCTACTAATTCCTTTCCAGTGCTCTACACTAGGGTTAATTGTAAATCTACTCAATTTACAAACTGCAAATGCTATATCAGGTCGTGTGCAATGCATTAAATACATTAAACAACCTATAGGACTAGCATACTCTAGTTGTGCCACCGGTCTTCCAAGATTTTTAGTCAACTTAATGCTAGAATCATAAGGAGTACTAAAATCTTTGAAACCAAGATGTTGGAATTTAGATAGAATTTTCTCAACATAATGTGATTGGCAAACAGCAAAACCCCCACTATGTTTTGTCACTTTAGTACCTAAGATAGTATCAACCTCTCCTAAATCTTTCATTTTAAACTTAGAAGAAAGATACTGCTTAGTCTCATTTATGCCAATCATATTAGTCCCAATAATAAGCATGTCGTCAACATACAAACATACAATAACACCATAATCCTTGGAAAATTTAGAATATATGCACTTATCTGCACTGTTATGCTTAAAACCGTATGACAACACACATGAGTCAAACTTCTCGTGCCACTTCCTAGGTGCTTGTTTTAAGTCATACAAGGATTTCACTAACTTGCATACTTTATTTTTATTGCCTGGTAGAACGAACCCTTCTGGTTGTTCCATATAAATCTCTTCATCTAAATTACCATTTAAAAATGCAGTTTTAACATCCATTTGATGGATGTAAAGATGGTATATAGATGATAAGGCAAACAAAATTCTAATAGAAGTAATTCTAGCTACAGGAGCATACGTATCAAAATAGTCTACTCCTTCTTTCTGCTTAAAATCTTTAGCTACTAATCTAGCTTTGAAGGTTTGTACAGAACCATCAGAATTATACTTCCTTCTAAATACCCATTTACAACCTATAGGCTTTGACCCTGGAGGTAAGTCAACTAGTGTCCAAGTTCCATTCGACATGATAGAGTCCATTTCATCGTTAATGGCCTCTTTCCAGAATGCAGCATCTCTTGAAGTTATTGCTTCCGTATAGGTCATTGGATCACTATCAACATTAAGGACAATAGGAGTCTGATTTAGGTTTAGTTCTTGAATTAGATACTAAATCTGATTTAGAACTTTCACCTCTAAAATCTGAGATGAACTTACATTCAAAGAATGTTACATCTCTAGATTCAACTATCACATTAGATTCCAAATCAAGAATCCTAAAGGCTTTATTGTGTTGTGCATATCCAACAAACACACCTTTAAGAGCTCTCGGTCCTAATTTAGTTCTTTTAGGATCCGGAACTCTATAGTATGCTAAGCACCCCCACACTTTTAGATATTCTACATTAGGTTTTCTACCTTTCCAAAATTCATAGGGAGTCTTATCAGAATTCCTGGCGGGGATCCTATTGTGCACGTGACAAGCAGTTAACAAAGCTTCTCCCCACAAATTCAAAGGTAACCCCGCATTCATAATCATACAATTAGTCATTTCAACTAGCGTACAATTTTTTCTTTCAGCTAAACCATTTTGTTGAGGTGTATAAGAGGCAGTCTTTTGATGTATAATGTCGTGCTCTTCACAGTAGGCATTAAACTCATTTGTAAAATATTCTAAACTTCTGTCAGTCCGGAAAATCTTAATCTTTTTATTGAGTTGATTTTCTACCTCCGACTTATAGGTTTTGAACATACTAAACGCCTCATCTTTAGTTCTCATAAGACACACGTAAGTATATCTAGAGCAATCATCAATAAAAGTGATGAAATACCTCTTACCACCTCTCGTTACTAAACCATTAACTCACATATATCTGAATGTACCAAATCTAAAAGTTCGGATTTCCTTTCTACACTTTTTAAAGGTTTCTTCGTCATTTTAGATTTAATACATACTTCACATTTATTAGTACTAACATGAGAACATGAAATTAAACCTAGATGCATCATGTTTCTAATGTACTTGTAATTTAAATGTGCTAATCTACTATGCCAAAGATTAAAAGGCTCAACAATATAAGAAGAAGCAACATTTATTTCATTAAGACTGAGTTTGAACATCCCATCACAACCATATCCCTTTCCAACAAATTAAAGTTTCCGTTCTTAGACAGAATTAACTTGTCGGACTCAAAAAGAACACGAAAACCTTTCTTACAAACAAGGTTAACGGAAACTAAATTCTTTCTAATATCAGGGACATGAAGAACATTAAGAAGAGTCAACGTCTTTCCGGATGTGAAGTTTAACTCCACGCTGCCTTTGCCAACAACCTTTGCCCTTGCCAGATTTCCCATTTGGACCTCTTAATTATTTGGCAATTCTTCGTAGGTCTTGAAAAAAAATATGTCCTTGCAAATGTGGGCTGTGGCTCCCGAATCAAACCACCATCTGGAACTAGAAGATGAATCGGCCATATTTATTTCGGTAACCATGGCTACTAGATTCTCCTCGACCATGTTTGCGGACTCACCGGTGGCTCTTTTTCCACTCTTTCGATGTCGGCATTCTCGTGCATAATGCCCCTTCTTTTCGCAAACATGACATTTACTCTTTTTTTTGTTCTTATTGTGATTGGTGTTCCTCTTAAACATGTTGTCTTCTTTCTTAACTTGAAGAGCATGAAATGATTTTCCACTAGCGGCATCAACGTAATTCACTTTGGAATTAAATTTAGCTTCTCCCTTTTTATCTCTATTACGAGATTCCTCTTCTATACGAAGATGTTTCTGAATTTTCTCCAAAGTAAACTTATTCTCTCTATGCAACAATTTCTTCCTATAATCTTTCCAAGATGGTGGTAACTTTGCAATTATCATACCAACTTGAAAAGATTTTGGAAGTTTTCCATCAAGTTCGCAAATTTTATTTGCAATATCTTGCAATTCGTGAACTTGGTGGATAATTGGTATGCCATCTACCATGGTAAAATCATTATACTCAGAAATTAAGAACTTATTCGTACTTTCTTCTTGAACTTTATATTTGTACTCCAACGCCTTCCAAATTTCTTTCGATCCGAAAGTGCGTTGAGAATATGACCGTGACACATAACTTCGTCATCGTTCTTCCTTTGCCATTCCTTCTTTTCATTCTCACTAGCATTATCACCGGGCTCCGAAAGTGGCTCGCAATTTAAAATGTAGACGACCTTTAATGCCGTGAGTAGGAATTTGACTTTGTCTTGCCAACGACCAAAATTGTTACCATCAAATTGATCCAACTTGATGAGGTCTTGATTCATCATCTTGATAGAGGCACTAGTTTCCGCTTCCATTTTCTTCAAATAACGTTCTAAAAATTGTTGGTAAAATTGTCGGGAAATGAAAACGGAAAAAGCTTTGAGGCGTATCTAAAGACACTTTCTTCGGAACGTTATTTGCTCCCACTCAAGATAGAGTTTTCTAATGGGTTACAAGCAAATTCGTTCCCAGGATACAACAAAGCCTGAGAAGAACTGCGATTAGTAATATCGAAGATCTCCGAAAAATCTTTTGGAAACAATAGTAGATAGACTTTTTGGAGATTATGAGAGCAAAGTGAAATTTTTTCAGCAAAAGGCTTTCTGTGAATGTGTGGGTAATTTCAGAATGCAAAAACTTCTTCTTCTTGGCCAAACATGAGTATATATATATGTACAGATACCACAGGCACGACAAGAGATAACACCTCTTCTAAGAGGTAGATGCACTGCAGTGACCGTTGCACAACAACGGTCATGAACTCCCTGTTCGGCCTCTCGCGCGGTACTGTAATTCAAGTGAAACGGCATAGCACCGTTCCATGTCACAACGGTAGTTAACCGTTGTTCTTGTAGCCGTATACCACCAAAACGTTGGCAATACATTGAAGAACAAAAACCACCGCCTCAAATACAAAGTTAGAGGATGCAAGCAAGCACCATCGACTCATGCGTGCTTGTGTATGAGCGAGTGTGAGTTGTGTGTGAGAGAGGGCTGCGTGTGTGTTTAGCGTGAGTAGTGTTAGTAAAAATCAGTGAAGGTGTGCGTGGACTTGGTGAACCCGTGTGTGTGGATTTGGTGTGCGTGAGAGTGTTTAAAAGAATAGGGGAGACCCACTGCCGTGAGGCAGTGGGTGTGGAAGGTGTATATGTGATGGCGAGTGTTTGTCTGTTTTGTGTGTATATATCTATGTGTCCATAAGTGAATGTATGAATGGGGTTGTGAGGTGTGTGAGTGGGTCTGTGAGGTGTGTGAGGGAGGCAGCTATGGCTGTCCGTGAGTGTGAGTGTGTGTAGGAGTATGTATAGTGCGGGTTGAATGTGGGTCGTGCGTGAATGAATGTATCTGTGTAGTGTATATATGTTTTTTTGGATGGAGTGAAATGGTGGGTGTATAGTTGTGGGGTACGTGTATTGTGCGAAGGAGCCATCCGGCCCCGGTATGTTATATGTGTGTGTATTTGAGAAATAGAAGGGGGAAGGAAGGCTGTATGCATATGTAATTATCAATGATAGTGAGCATCGCTTTCGTGCCTTTGCTAAGTGATTACCCTTCACTGTCTGTCTGGCTTTGCAATCACTCATGTTCAATACTATATGTGATTGTTTGTATCATATCTGAAAATGCATATTGATATCTGATCGAACTAGTTATGATAATTTTTGACTTAGACTTGATGTTTTAACTATAACAGTACAATAAGAGTAGTATCTTATTCAATTGTTTAGTTATTCTGACGGCTGATGATACTAAATTGATTGAGTTTGAAGGTATTATTATCTTAGTGTAAATAATCGAGTGAGTGTTAACGTTCCGAAAATTTCGAGATGTTACAGTTTTGGTATCACATTCTTTTTTCACTCTAACTTATTAAAGTCAAACATGCATCATTACTCTTTACTATAATTTATGGAGGCGACACATAAGTATTTTTTAGTGTTCTTTTCTCTTTTAATCTTTTTAGTTTTGTGACACGTCATCTCCTTTTACTTATGCGACATGTCATCATGTTTGTTTTGGTATCACTTTTTTTTTTCACATCAACTTGTTAAAGTCATACATGTATCATCACTCTTTATTATTAAAAAATTCGTAGATATTATTGGCATAATTTTACTAAAATTTATATGACTAGAAAATCAATTCTGAACTATTGAAAACTCTATCTATTCAATATACTAACATAAATAATTTACAAAGTGATATGACTTAATTTTTTTAAAAATATTTTAGTTTTTTTTTATTTTGACTTTTTAATTTGTTATCTTAAAATATTTTTGAGGTATTAATAGTTAAAATTAAGTCATAATACGTTGATACATTAATTATGTAATGTTTCAGAAGGTCTAGCATTGGTTTTCTACTTATATAAGGTATACTAAAGTTATAGCAATAATAGTTACCGATTTTTTAATACTAAATCAAAATAAAGAATCATGACGCATGTGTAATTTTAATAAATATGGATTAAAAAGAAAAAAGACTAAAATACAAACATGATGACGTGTCACGAAATCAATCTCAAATTCTAAATTGGAAATAATATACACCAAATCATGTATGAAATCAAAGATAAATTATTCAAAAATTAAGATCTTTCAAAAATAATTTACAAAGTAATATAGCTTAATTTTAAAAGTAGTTTACGGTTTTTTAAAAAACATTTGGGAATCATATACACCAAATCATGTAAATCAAAGATAAATTATTTCACAAATTAAGATATTTCAAAAATAATTTATTACAAAGTGATGATATAACTTGATTTTTAAAAAACATTACGTTTTTAAAATTTTTTGGGTATTTATTTTGGTATCTTAAAGTGTGTTTGAGGTTTTAATAGTTAAAATTAAATCCTATTATGTTGATACATTGATTCGGTAAAGTTTTAGAATGTGTAAGATTGGTTTTCAACTCATATAAGATAAATAACAACAAGAACTACAAAAAATTTAATAATAAATCAAAATAAAGAATCATGATGCATATGTAATTTTAATAAATATGGATAAAAATGGAAAAGGATTAAAAAAACAAACATCTTCAAATTGAGCTCAAATTCTAAATTGAGAATCATATACACCAATACATGCAAACAAAAAAAGAATCGAAGCAATATGACTTACAAATAATCTTTCTTTTCTATTTATGGAAATAATGTAAAAAGTGAATATGACTCCATTTTTATAAATATTTCAATATACCAACATAGCAATTTACTTAAGAAATTTATTTTAATTCTCTGACCTCAATTTCTAAATTGGTAATCATATACACCAATAAATGCAAACTAAAAAAAAGAATCAAACTGAATATGACTTAACTCTTAAAAGTAGTTAAAATACATAAATAACAATTTAATTTCACAAATAGTTTTTGAGATTAATGAATTAGAAGTAAATAAACACGAATGGTGCTACTTACGTGACATGTCATATCTTCTCATTATGTGACATATCATTCTATTTGTTTTCATAACGTTTTCCTTTTTTATCCCAACTTACTAAAACTTTAATACGATTTATTATTAAAAATTCGTAGGCCTAAATTTGCCCCAATTTTGGAAGCCTTATAAAACTAGAAAACTAATTCGACACCTTAAAAAACTCTATCTAATCAATATACTCATATATTGGGCCTTAATTTTAACTTTTAACACGTCAAAAGTATTTTAAAATAACAAAATAAAATCTTTAAAGGTAAAACTACTAAAATCATCCCCAACTTGTTAACTCTTTATTACGATTTATTATTGAAAAATCCGTAGGTATAATTGTCCCGATATTTGTAAATCTTATAAAACTAGAAAATCAATTGCACAACTTTTAAAATTAGGTAAATTACACACGGCACCTCTGAGGTTTACTACCCAAAACTACACACGACGCCTATTAACTATTTTTTATTATAATAAACTACACTTTGTTATTTTGCAGTTCACATATTTAACAGAGGTAAGGAAAGGACAGTAATACCCCTCATAAAAATGTAAATTTACCATCTAGAGTCGGGTGTCCGGTCGTGTAGGGTCCAAACGCTCTAACGATCTCCAAGGCTCACTATTCTTATCATTCCGTCCAAGCATTGATCTGACCAATTCTCCATGGTCGCCGCCACGTACTCCGGCGCCATCACCTTGCAGTAGCCGCACCACGGCGTGTAGAACTCCACCATAACGTACTTATTTCCCTCAATAACTCACTGAAATCTCCCTCTTCCAAAACGACACCACCCCACACCACCGTGCCCATCGAAATGCACCACCATCCTTGCCAACATCCCCATCCACTAACATCATCGTACCACCCATCAACACCAATGAACATACCACAAACACCATACCCACCAATCTACACCACTGCACACCACCATACGCATAGATCACCACCACCTCACACCTCCGTACCCACCAAAATGCACCACTATCCTTGCCAACATACCCATCCACCAACATCACTGTACCACCAAAAACACTAATTGGCACCCATCCATACCACCGTGTACCCACCCATCAATACCACGACCAACCTTACCTACATATCAACACCATCCCCAATCGCACCCACCTACCAACATGTTACTACTTCTAGAGATCTAGAGAGATATATGATATAGACAGTGAGATGGCGGCGCCACCGCCTGTTCAGATCCATCGACCCCTTACATACGGACTCTTAGCTGTCACTGCCCCATCTCCTTACCTGCTCTGCCACTGCTGCTTTGATTCAGTTGTGATTTGTTGGTTCTGTAGAGAGATTAAGAGGGCGATAGTGGCACTGTCACACCTTCAGATCCATCGCCCCTGTCACGTATGGATGGTAGTGTGTGTGTGTGTGTGTGTGTGTGTGTGTGTGTGGGTAAGCTAAGTTCTTTCTCGCCATTGGTGTTTGGGTAAGCCAATGAAGGTGGATTGGGTAGTGAGGAGAGATGAGAGAGAGAGGGTGATGACGAGTAGACTTGCCATTAGTGTCACGGATCGATACAATGTGAGATCTGGGGTCAGTGTATTGTAGGGTTTAAGGTAGAGTGGGAAAATGGGTAAGAGGTGTGTGAGGGTGGTGACAGGTAGTGACAGTCGATGTGTATGCATGTGAGAAATTGGAGAACCAAGCCTTTGGCGGTGATGGTGGTGGGACATCGACAGCGGCGGTGGCTAAGCATTGATTTGTACATAAAAAAAAAAGAATGAAGAGGGCATTTTGGAAATATCATAATAATTGATTGATGCCCTAATTACCTTTTCTTAACGGTTCCCCAACGAAAGTGGGCTGACAAACCACAGGGAGTAGAGAGTAATAAAAATAGTTAGTAGGTGCTGTGTGTAATTTTGGGTAAACCTCAGGGGTGCCGTGTATAATTTACCCTTTAAAATTTTATGCTATAGACATATATTTACATATTAGGGTTTGATTTTGACTATTAACCCCTCAAAAGTACTTTAAAAAATTAAACAAAACTACGAAAAATTATGTATAAAACTAAAGATTGTATTCACAAATTAAAAGGATTTTTTTTTCATTTTACGAAAGCAATATACAAAAAAATGACTTAATTTTTTAAAATTCGTTAAAATATAAAAATAAAGAAAATAGTTTTACCTAAATAGCTCAAACTTTAAACTGAAAATCATATTGACCTAACAAATGCAAGAAAAGGACTCACACCTTACTTGACTTAATGTTCTAAAAACTTTAAAATGGCAAAATAGAAATTCACTTTCACAAATTAATTTTTAGTTAGATTACCTTAATCTCTCAAATGAAATCATATACTCCTTTTGAATGCAATATATATATATATATATATATATATATATATATATAAAGTCAATCTAAAGAGTAAAAACTAAGTAAAGATAAAAGGTTTTGTACTTTTACTTGCACTTTAGAAAAACCCTAAATAAGAAATAATGTAAAAAACCTGAGAGACAAAATTATATTAAAATAGATGTTGAAACTTACTAGGAGTTAATATGATTACTGGCACTTAAACAAACTTTAAATATGAAATTATTTAGGCATTACTATGATAACCTGAATAAAATATCAAATTAGAACTCAGTCAACAATCTACAAAGCAAAAAGATAAAGTAAGTGAACATATAAAGAAATTTTTAAACCCTAAGCCATTACAGCCCCTTCTATCATAATCCATACGATAAACTATACATGAACAAAATTGATTTCCTTCTGACATATGTTTTACTCAATCACATAGTAGTGTAGTAATTACTAAAAAAGAACCGCATGATCGTTCTTTTAATATTATCTTTAATTATCATGTTTAATTGTATGGTATTTTACACAGGTAATTAATGTGGAACCAATCAGGTATTTTGCATTTTCAATTTTATGCTTTTTGTTTTTAGTTCCTTTTGATTATAACGATACTTATATGTGAAATGCATGAATGTGACATATTTTGAATGTGATGGTTCACATCACGTGAATACAAATAAAGTTTGGTTCAAAATCATCGACATAACGCCTAAATATTCAACCTTAACTCTACCAAAATATCTGACACTCAAACGTACGAATACATAAGTCGCTAAATATAATCAGCTCGGGCCTTACTCGGTTACCGGACTAGTAATATATAATAAGGGAAGTGAGAAAGATATTGATACTTCTTTACACGGCACATCATCGCTTATTTACATGACACATCATGCATCACATTATGTTTTCAATGTGAAGTATATTTATAAACATTTATATACTATAAATAAAATAGTGTTACTAAAGGTCTACAATATTATCTTGAATAGGTTCTTTATTTTAAAGTTAATTAATTAAGTTATATATTAGTAAGCCTTCTTTAATTCAAAAATTAATTCTAATCATTCTAAAACTCTACCTATTAAGACTTCATTTTGATTACTATGTCTTTAAACTGTGTTCTCTAATGATAAAAATTAAAATCCATAGACCCCAAAAAAGAACTTATGACATTTAGAACAAAAACATGATCAAATAGTTGATTTAATTTTTAATAGGATCCTTATTTTTATATTTAATTAATTTTGCAGGAGTAGTGAGGTTTTCTGTAGGCCCTACATAATATGAAAACTAATTCTAGTAACTCTAAAACTCAATCTAAGCAATATAGCAACTTATTAGGATTGAATATCGACTATTGTATCCTTAAACCACTATCTGATATGAATATAAAAACTTATATATATAAAAAAACAAAAGTAACATTTTTTATTTAGAAAAAAAAATATTGTTACAATTGAGGTTAAACAATTTATGAGACTTAGAACCACACAAAAAAAAAAAAAAAAACTTTTTGATCTAACAATTGATTTAAATTTAGATGGGATCTTTATTTTTAAGTTTGATTAATTTTGCAAATACGCCTTGTGTAATATAAAAATTAATTCTAATTTTTTAAAAACTCAACTTAATGAATACATTAACTCATTAGGACTTAATTGACTTGTATTCTTAAAACCACTATTTAATGTGAATATAATTCATGTATCTAAAAAACAAAAATAACATATTAGATTTAAGGATGTGTTTGATAATACAATTAAGTACTTAAAACTTAAAGTTTTTAATAATTTTAAATTAAGTGCATTTGATAACGGTTAACGTTATATCACTTAAAAAATTAATTCTTACAAAAAATAGACTAAAAATTTAAGTGAGGTGGACTTACTTAATGCTTGTCACATTGAAGGGAAATAATAACTAAGACCTCAATTTGTAAGCCTTGTCATCAACCCCTAGTAGCCGCCACATGGGGTTGTTTTCAAAATCGGGCTATTTTTCCTTCAGTTTTGAAAATCAGTTTTTAAAACGGTGTTGTTTTTTAAAACTCCATCAAACTTCATTGGAAGCAATTTGCTATCCACATTTTAAAAAACTCATTTCATTTCATCACTTTCACCATTACCACCACTTACCTTCTAAGCCCTAACCACCACTACTACCAGCAAACAACCACTGTCACCACCCGGCCACGACCCCAAATACCCCACCTTCGTCACCCAACTGTCGCGCCACCACAGATCTGCCCCACCGTCGCCACTCTCTCGCAGTCACACCGACAGATCTCTTACATGCCGCCACAATCCCGACGTTGCCACCGGCAGATCTGCCTTACCCACCACAAGAAAATATGTATTTTGCGACGGAGTTTTAGCGACGGAAGGTATTCCGTCGCTAAACATGTCTTTAAGCGACGGAATATCCCATCGTTAAAAATCCGTCAAGAATTACTATTACCGACGAAAGACACCGTCAGTAAAAGTATTTGCAGACATAATTTTAACGGTGGACTTTTAGCAACGGAATTACCGTCTCTAAATATTTTTTATAAAATTAGTATTTTTGAGTTTTTTTTTAAATTATTTAAACGACAGAATAAAACCGTCGCTAAAAATTCTATCGCAAAAAGTCTTTATAATAAGACATTCACCGACAGAGTTTTAGCGACGGTGTTATTCCGTCGCTAAAGATCCTCCATTTAAAAACAAATCTAGTTTCTTTCTCTCTCCCCGTTCTCTCTCTGAAATTCTTCTCTCACCCACCCACTGCCGTTCTCACCTCCGGCGACCCTTCTCTACGGTGACCCAGCTTCAGCGACACTCCCGTCCCCCACCCGACGCCGTGCTACCAAGCCTTGCACTGCGGTCTTGCCACAAAGCCCTCCACTGTCGCCGCGCAACGAAACCCACCACTGCCGCCGCACCACCAACGCCGCCGCCGTCGTACCCACCTCGAAATTTGTATGTCAATTGCCCTAAATTATCTAAATTTTTTGTTAATTTGTCTTCAATTTAGGTTACATGCATCTCTTTCCTTTTATTTATGATGTCATTCACTTTGTTGTTCAGACGGATCTTGGCTTATTGAAGAACTTGAACTTGTTATCTCTAATTTTCCTTAATTCTTGATGAGGTAGGGAAGAAAACCATATTCGGTAGTTAGTCTGTAACACCAATATAGATCATGGTGACGCTGAAAGGTCATAGATTGTGGGCCATTGCATGACATCAGGATAAGAAACCCTTTGTATTGTTTATTCAACTCAACCGACCACTAAATTGAAGTAATTGAACCATAATTGAACCCTAAATTGAAGTAATTGAACCTTAAGTAAATCCTAAATTGAATGCCCTAATCGAATCGAATCCTAAATTAAACTAATTGAACCCGTAATTGAACCCTAAATTGAACTAATCGAACCCTAAATTGAATGCCCCAAATCAACCGAACCCTAAATTGAACTAATAGAACCCCCTAATTGAACCCTAAATGAAGTAATTGAACCATAATTAAATCCTAAATTGAATGCCCTAATCGAATCGAACCCTAAATTAAACTAATTGAACCCCTAATTGAATGCCCTGATCCAACCGAACCATAAATTGAAATAATTGAACCCCCTAATTGAACCCTAAATTGAATGCCCCAAATCAACCGAACCCTAAATTGATTCAATAGAACCCCCTAATTGAACCCTAAATTGAAGTAATTGAACCCTAATTAAACCCTAAATTGAATGCCCTAATCGAATCGAACCCTAAATTAAACTAATTGAACCCCTAATTGAACCCTTAATTGAATGCCCTAATCCAAATGAAACCTAAATTGAACTAATTGAACCCTAAATTGAATGCCCCAAATCAACCGAACCCTAAATTGAATCAATAGAACCCCTAATTGAACCCTAAATTGATGTAATTGAACCCTAATTAAACCCTAAATTGAATGCCCTAATCGAACCGAACCCTAAATTAAACTAATTGAACCCTAAATTGAATGCCCTAATAGAATCGAACCTGAATTGAAATAATTCAAGCGCATCGGATATGTGTATTTTGAACAACTTTTTTCCATTTGAACATTGATTATTTGTTTGATAATTTTAGGTTGTTAATTGGGCATTTGAGAATTGTGATTATTGATCGATGATTATTTTAGGTTGTTAATTGATGATTTTAGGTTATTAGCTGTGCATTTGAAGTAATTGCGATTATTAATTGATGATTTTAGGTTGTTAATTTATGATTTTAGATTGTTAATTGTGCATTGAGCATTTGAGATATTGAGATTATTGACGGTGGATGGGACCCAATTGGATTGAATGTGTGATTTTTGTTAATTTTTATTGCATTGAGCATATGAGAATTGCAAATTGAGATTGTTGACGGAGGACGAGACACGTGTCAGTATATGTCGCAAACGTTTCCGGAGGTGTCAGACACGTATCGGACACCATATCGACACCCTCTTTGAGGTGTCGGAATTGAGGTTGTTGATGGAGGATGGGACCCAATTGGATTGAGATACTTGTTAGCTAGCGCAGACACGGACACCACGTCTGATCGACGGTGTCCGACATTTAAAAAACAATTAACGTATGCCGATGTGTCTGGAGGTGCATGTCGGTGGGCGTCGGACACGTGCCCGGAGGAGTCGGACACGTGTCCGGAGGCGTCGGACACGTGTCCGGAGGCGTCGGACACGTGTCCGGAGGCATCGGACACGTGTCGGTATGTGTCGCACACGTGTCCGGAGGTGTCAGACACGTATCGGACACCATATCGACACACTATATGAGGTGTCGGAATTGAGATGGTTGACGGAGGATGGGACCTAATTGGATTGAGATACACAGCGCAGACACGGACACCACGTTTGATCAACGGTGTCCGACATTTAAAAAACAAATTAACGTATGCCGATGTGTCTGGAGGTGCGTGTCGGTGGGCGTCGGACACGTGCCCGGAAGAGTCGGACACGTGTCCGGAGGCGTCGGACACGTGTCTGGAGGCATCTGAAACGTGTCGGTATGTGTTGCACACGGGTCCGGAGGTGTCAGACACGTATCGGACACCATATCGACACACTATATGAGGTGTCGGAATTGAGATAGTTGACGGAGGATGGGACCAATTGGATTGAGATACCTGTTAGTTAGCGCAGACACGGACACCACGTCTGATCGACGGTGTCTGACATTTAAAAAATAAATTAACGTATGCCGATGTGTCGGGAGGTGCGTGTCGGACACGTGTCGGTATGTGTCGGACACGTGTCGGTATGTGTCAGACACGTGTCCGGAGGTGTAAGACACGTATCGGACACCATATCGACACCTTATATGAGGTGTCGGAATTGAGATTGTTGAATGTGCATTAAATTTAGGTTAGTTAGGTTAATGCGACATTTTTAGCATGCACCCCCTGGAATCTCATCGTGGCTCCAGCACTGGTTATAATTACCGCCGATGGCTCCACGATGCACGGGACCGGGCGAAGAAGGCGCTGCCCGCGGGTTCCCCGATGACAGACATGACGAGATATCCCCCACATTGGATATCTCACCCTGTATGGGGGAGATGATAGATCGGTGGGCTACGGATTCAGGTTGGGACGCCAAGAGTAAGAGCGGGGCTGAGAACAGATAGAACAGAGATCCGACGCACATGGGGGGGTCGGTGCCACACGACATCGTCCGACACATGAACGCGGTCAAGCACCCGGATCTGGAGGAGGATGAGGTCATAGCTCTGACCTATACTCAGACGCACGTGCGGAAGAAAGACAAGGATGAGGTGCACCGGGCGGGCGACTATATTTCAGATATTGCCCGGCGGATCGATGTGAGTCAATTTATTTAAGTTGTTAATGTTTTTTCTTTCTATCCTCAATGTCCGTTTCGTTAATTAATGCCCTAACATATCGTTAAACCACTATTTTTGCAGGCCTCGTATGAACAGCTAAGGGGGTCCGAGCAGCAGTCCAGACAGCCATCAGCGTCCACTAGTACGGCTGTGAGTACTGGGGGGTTGAAGCGATGGCTGGATACGCCGGAGGTCGTGAATCGGCCGAAAGGCCGCATACGGGGCCTGCCTAGCACGACTGCTCGTGCCGTGATAGGAGCGTCCTCACCCCCTGCTGCCCCTCCACAGACACTGGCTCCTCGTCCTCAGTTGGACGACGAGGAGATACAGCGCATTGCTACAGTGGTGGTGAGGATGATCAGGGAGCAGGGCACTGCTGGACCGGCCGCCCCGGCCCCGGATCAGCAGGATCCAGATCCGGGACTCGGGAACCCCTGATGAGCCCCTTCCCGTGCCCGTTCCTAGCTTCCCCCCCCCCCCCCCGGCCCCCCGCGCCCGGCTTGTACTCTTCTGCCCTCCCCTAACCGGCTGTATCCGATTCCCGGCTTGTACATATGAGTCTTTTTTATAATAAATATTTTTTATAATTGATTATATATATTTCTTTCTGAATTGAATATTGCACGTTATTGTTGAGAATTGAAAATTGTATTACAAGTCTGGGTAATTGAAAAAAAAAATTAAAAAAAATTGACTTTTGGTGACGGATTAATTCCGTCGCTAAAAGTATTCCTACAATCAGTTATTTAGCGACGGAATATTCCGCTGCTAAATAAGTTGTTTAGCGACGGAATATTCCGTTGCTACAATATTTAATCCGTCGCTAATTTGACAAAAAAGAAAATAAATTAAAATTCTAAAAATATAATTAGCGACGGAATATCCGTCGCTAATGAAAAATAAATCTGTCGGTAAAAATTACATATTTAGCGACGGATTTAAAATTTTCGTCGCTAAACTATTAATGACGGGCTTTTATACGAGGGATTTTTAGCGACGGTGAATCCGTTGCTAATTGTTTTAGCGACGGATTTTGGGCTTTTAGCGATAGATTTTGCCGTCGCTAAAAGCCTGTTTTCTTGTAGTGACCGTCGCCACGCCCCACTGCCATCGCCACCACACAAATTTGCTCCACCATTGCGTCGCATCAACCAAGCAGACAACATCGCAACCACCATCTTAACCACCTAGCACCACCACCACCATCTTAATCACCAAGCACACCGCCATGACTGCCGACGATCAATCAACGTCAGATAACATCACAATCGAACAACACCGCAATCAAACAACATCACAACCTAAACCGTCGATTTCACCACTCCCAACCACCCACTGTCGATCTTGCCACTACCGTCGACGCCATCTCTCATCACTACCGTTGATCTCATCAGATCTAATTTTTGGGTAGCAGTAACTCTGTCATGGTTTTGGCGGTTGGTCGTGATGGGTGGTGGTTATTGGCTATGGGCGGCGGTGATAGTGTTGTGTGATGGTGTTGATTGGTGGTAATTGAAACTGGTGTTTCAGGGAAGAAGTATGAAGGAAAATAAAATTCTCTTAAATAAACAAAAATTGGAAAAAATCAAAACAGATCTCTATCAAACATCTACTTGGTTTTTTTTTTTTTTTTTTCAAAAAAATAACCACAACTAGTTTTGGTTTTTATTTTTTAGAAAATCAAAACTAAAATGTTGTCAAACACACCCAAAGTTACATACTTTCATTATGTTATTAGAACACAGTCCACAAACCCAACAGACAATTAAAATTCGGAATCAATAGTTAATCATGTCAATTGATTGAGGTGTTTTGGTCAACTTTAAAAAAATCGTGCCACGGATAGGGGCCCATTTTGAGAGTATAAGTTTATATTAATAAGTTAGTAATTAAAACCTCGTCTTATAAGCGTCGTGTGCTTATTAACTCTTTGCCAATTTCATTTCGAGTTTATGCTATTGTATTACTAATCAGAAGTATAAACCTTGGATTTCCATATGCCGATCATAAGTATAAAGCCACTTTTTTTTTTAAGATAATAGTTGCGACTGCTTTTGTTATGAAATGCAAAAACAATGAATCAAAATATCGAAGAACAAAAAGAACAAGAAATCAAAAACCAAACGCACAACAGTAGATTTACGAAGTTTACCAATATGACCACGTTCTCGGAGCATGACCAGACTTCGATTTTCCCAATAGTGTTTACAACTAGAAATTGTAGGCCCCTCTCTCTCTGTTGCCGTTTTCTCTCTATATTATCTCCAAACCCGAAAATACATATACATAAGAAAATTCTAGAGCGGAATATGCATCATTACAAAAGTACTCTGCCAAAAATCGGGGGCACGCCCGCAGATCCCAAATTGAAGGCTCCGCCCCCTGTACCCCCTAGCCCACTCGCCAGAGAACAGGATCGCCGAAGTTGGGCTTGGTGTACAGTAACTCGATATGGACTTAAATCAGGCTCCGCATATAACAGTTTGTAGCTCAATCCTTGTTGAAGCAAAGCTTTTTTCTATTTTATGACTAGTAACTTCGGTACAAGTTTATTTCGTTTCAAAAGTCCCAAAGGACACTTTTGTTGACTGTTATCTGATCCTATTATGTCATATACAGCAATTGCTATATGCTATCTCTTATGTTAGCATCAGTCTTAACTTTTTTTGTTGCTACAGCACTGTAGCAATCGGACTAGCTGTGACATACGATGCATTTGCTTGTGGTTTCTCCAAAAAACAGTGAAAATGAGTGCAAACTTGATCGAAACATGTCAACTTTGAGCATATGGAAACTCGCCCATGTAATATATAGAAACGAAAGTTAGATTGTTGCCAATAAGATCAATAGTTGGAATGCTTTTCCATGACTAGAAGCAACATATGTTCATTCATCTCCATGAATTCGGTACACGGTTTATTTTACATTAATTTAAACAGTTTAACTCCTTCTTGGGGAGACTCTATGCATGTTAAAGAAGTCTCCTTTATTCACTACGTAAGTCTTACAGATACTTTTAGTATGCCCATTATTACCCTCTTCGGCCCTCTCGCTCTAGACCATTCTTACGGGCAATGTCACCAAACCCTTGGGATTCGGCCTTTGAATTTCTTCTGGAGATATTTTGACCTTTGTCGTTTTATTGTCCGAAACCTTTGCCTCAAGACCCTGTCGACATCGCTCTGCTGCTTCGCAGCCTCGATTGTAGGGGTTTGCCGGTTGCGGGTGGCAGTTTTCACTCTTCCGGCTGCAATGATAGTTGCCATCACGAGACATTGCAGGGTACCCAATGTACCTTGTAGCAGCGACTTCAGTCACGAGCAAGGTCATGATGAGCGCGCTGAGGCAGAGAACCATTGCACGTCGGATCATAGCCATCTCTGAAGAATATTAACTTCTGATTTCTTTTGTGTTACACTAGTGAAAAATGAAGAAGCTTACTCTGATTGTCTCTGTTGGAAGGATTGAAAATGCTTCTCAAATGGAGGTATTTATAGGGAACATGATCAGAAAGGATGAGGTAATGATATTGTGCTTTGCATTGTGATGTTATGACCTGGAAAAGTACAACAGCTAGAAGCTATCAGTTAGAACTTTAGTTATCCAGACCGCAAGGATAAGATGATAAACGTCTTCCGTATAGAAACAAGTTCTTTCTGATATCTGCTCGACAGGGAGCAAACTGAGGAGCTTTTTCTTACATAGGTCAAAGTAAAATCTAACAAGAATTACAAAGGCTCAAAAAAGCTTGAACACACGTTTGCTGCTCATAAATCTAAACCTTGCTTTGGTGATTTTAGATATCTAGGAGGTGTAGTCAATGGTTATCGGATCATTTGTCATGTGGAGTTCTTATCATACAGCAAAAAATGTACTTGATATGTACTATTTTATCTTCGCTATAGAGGATAGTCTCGTGATCTGATGGTTCAAAGTGAAAGCATTAGTTTGACGTAGGTTTTTATGACTTGAAAAGTAGCCATGCATGCAGGACGTTGAGGGGGAGGGGGGGGGGGGGGGGGGTGTTAGATAATTGTGCCAAATATGATTGTCAAAGGAAAGTGATATTTGAGCTTCACTTTTAAACATTTGAACTCTACAAGTTTTCCTAAAATGATGATATAAAGACCCTTCAGTGACCTTTAGCAACAAAAATAGAGCTCAAATAGGTAAGAGTGAAGCTTAAATATCAATTTTCTTGTTAAAATGCTCAAAGTCAAGTTATTAACAATTAGATCAAAGAATTCTTAATTACTATATTTGAGAACATTTAAAACATTTAGGATGTAAAAAACTATCTATGTAATTATACAAAACAAACGATTAACCAGTTCATTTTTGCATAGGGCCTTACGATCAATGAAATGACTTTTTATTTATACTTAATTAAATTTTCATGAAAAAAAAAATATATGAGTGCACTTAGTAGATATAAAAACTATAACTTGACGACAAGTCATTGAAGATGTAGAAATTAATTCCAACACTTCAAAACAAAACAAGGACACGTCATATTTATATATATAAATTTTATAATTACTTGCATCTTACAAGAATTAAAGAAAAACACACATACATACCTCTCTCTCTCTCTCTCTCTCTCTCTCTCTCTCTCTATATATATATATATATATATATATATACATATATATTATGTGGTCGTTCTGTTAAATTTATTTTTGCAGACAATAATAACTTATTTGAAAGTAACAAGGACATAAGTCCTGTTAAATTTGAAATGCAACTTTATTCCATATAGATTTCTACTTAATCATTATAATAACCTTCGAAAAACACGTAACACCTCAAAAGTTTTTGAAGTTAAGGAATTATACTCATATATAACATCTACAACTCAAAAGGGATACATTATAGCCTGGTCGCTTTTTAATTTTAACCACAATCCTATTCGTTATTTAGCTTTATATGACACCAACAGGACTATTCTACTATTATAAGTGCTAAGTCAATATTCATTTAAAATATTAATTGACAACTTAAAGTAAAAACTTAAAGAAGACAAGAATCTAATAGCTCAACCGTGTCGATATCTATTCTTTATAGTCAACTTTTTTTTTTTTAACAATGTTATTGTCTTTTTTGTCTCACGATATGTTGTACAAATTAATACACTCTTTAAGACTTTATAGTATAAGGTATTGTATAAACCGACCCGAGCTTGGCTCGGGTTACTGAGCTAGTTCTATACTAACAAGTTAGTAATTAAAACCTCATCTTATAAGCTCCGTGTGATTATTAATCCATTGCCAATTTCATTTTGAGTTTATGCTATTGTATTGCTAATCAGAAGTATAAACCTAGGATTTTCATATGCCGATCATAAGTATAAAGCCACTTTTTTTTTTCAAGATAAGAGTAGCCAATGTTTTTGTGATGAAACACAAAAATAACGAAGCAATACATCGAAGAACAAATAGAATGAGAAATCTAAAAACAAACGCACAACATACAGAAGATTTACGAATTTTACCAATATGGCTACATTCACGAAACATAACCAGACTTTGATTTTCCTATTCAGCAGTGTTTATAACTAGAAACCGTAGGCCGCTCCCTCTCTTACAAAAGTACTCTGCCAAAAATCGGGGCACTCCCCCAGATCCCCAAACTGAAAGCCGCCCCCCCCCCACCTGTACCCCATGGCCCACTCACCAGAGAGCAGGACCGCTGAAGTTGGGCTTGATGTACAGTACCTCGAATCTAAACTTAGATCAGGCTCCACGTATAACTGTTTGTAGCTCGATCCTTGTTGATGCAAAGTTTTTTTTCTATTTTATGACTAGTAACTTTAGTACAAGTTTATTTCGTTTCAAAAGTCCCCAAGGACACTTTTGTTGACTGTGATCTGATCCTATAATGTCATATACAGCAATTGCTATATGCTATTTCTTCCGTTAGCACCAGTCTTAACTTTTTTGTTGCTATAGCACTGTAGCAGTCGGACTAGCTGTGACATATACGATGCATTTGCTTGTGGTTTCTTCTGAAAAACAATAAAAATGAGTACAAACTTGATTGAAACATGTCAATTTTGAGCACATGGAAACTCGCCCATGTAATATATGGAAACGAAAGTTAGATTGTCGCCAATAAGATCAATAGTTGGAATGCTTTCTCATGACTAGAAGCAACATATGTTCCTTCATCTCCATGAATTCGTACACGGTTTATTTTACATTCAAACAGTTTAACTCCTTCCTAAGGAGACTCTATGCAGGTCAAAGCAGTCTCCTTTATTCACTACGTAAGTCTTACTAAAGCCTTTAGTAGGCACATTATTACCCTCTTTCGCCCTCTCACTCTAGACCATTCTTACGGGCAATGTCACGAAACCCTCGGGATTCGGCTTTTGAATTTCTTCCGGAGATATTTTCACCTTCATCATTTTTATTGTCCGAAACCTTTGCCTCAAGATCCCGTCAACATCGCTGTGCTGCTTCGCAGCCTCGATTGTAGGGGTTTGCGGGTTGCGGGTGGCATTTTTCACTCTTCCGGCTCCAATGATAGTTGCCATCACGAGACATTGCAGGGTACCCAATGTACCTTATAGCGGCGACTTCCCTCACGAGCAAGCTCATGATGAGCGCGCTGAGGCAGAGAACCATCGCAAGTCGGATCATAGCCATCTCTGAGGAATTAAGAATATTAACTTCTGATTTCTTTTGTGTTACACTAGTGAAAAGTGAAGAAGCTTCCTCTGATTGTCTCTGTTGGAAGGATAGGAAATGCTTCTGAAATGGAGGTATTTATAGGGAACATGATCAGAAAGTATGAGGTAATGATATTGTGCTTTGCATTGTGAAATTATGACCTGGGAAAGTACAACAGCTAGAAGTTATCAGTTAGAACTTCAGTTATCCAGACCGCAAGGATAAGATGATATTATCCTTTCAAGTCCTCTGTATAGAAACAAGTTCTTTCTGATATCTGCTCGACAGGGAGCAAATTGGGGAGCTTTTTCTTAGATAGGTCAAAGTAAAATCTAAGAAGAATTACAAAGGCTCAAAAAAGCTTGTACATACATTTGCTGCTCATAAAATTAAAGCTTTCTTTGGTTATTTTAGATATCTAGGAGGTGTAGTGAACGGTTATTGGATCATTTGTCACGTGGAGTTCTTATCATACAACATATATTGTACTTGATATGCACTATTTTATCTTTGCTAACGTATAGGATAGCGTGAAAGCATTAGTTTGACGTAGGTTTTTATGACTTGAAAAGTAGCCATGCATGCAGGATTGGTGGGGGGGGGGGGGGAGGGTTAATTTTACGCTACACCCTGTACTTAGGGGTCAGTTGCACCCAGCACCCCAGGGTTTTAAAATTGGCACCCAACACCAAACAATTCAAAAATCTTGACTTCCATCACCAAATGACGGTCAAAATATATGTTGACCGAACGACTGTTAGTTTTTTAGGGGCAAAAAGGTCTTATCAAGCAACTCAATGACTGAAATGGGAAAATGTCATGGCTGCTACTGTGGACCTTCTTGCATAAAGTACGCTAGAACGATGGACAACCCAGGAAGAAGGCCCAGAACGCGACAGCGGCCCAGGCTCCGGCCCCGGCCTCCGACGCCTGCAACGGCATTTTCCTCTCCTACGCCCACACGTCCGGATCCAAGATCCCCCCGGACCTGAGGTCCGACCCCAAGGCCCAGCCATACCGGTTCGAGTCCACCCTCACTGTGCTCAACAACGGCCTCGAGGAGCTAAAATCCTGGCGGGTCTTCGTCGGGTTCCAGCACGACGAGTACTTGGTATCCGCTTCCAATGCCGTTCTCGCAGACGGGTCAAGTGTTCCGGGTCTGGTAGGGAATGGGATGGTTTTTGCCGGGTACCCCAGTGGCGATCTGAAGACTGGTATCGAGACCGCCGGCGATTTGACCCAGATGTCGGCGAGGGTTGATATGTTGGGTACCCAGTTCGGAGTCGGCGAGGGTTGATCTGACTGTCAAACATCCCCTTGGCCATACCAAGCTGCATTTCGGCGCTCAGTGTCGTAAAAAACGGCACAAAGACAATATCCGCCTCCTTGGTGTTGAAAACCTGCCTCGCAAACAATCCAGTTCTAAATTTCTTATGCGTCATCAGATCGCCCATGATCCAGTACTCCGGACTGTACTGCTTGATCAACGGACTCTCGAGGTAAGGTGGGTAATCGAGCCTTTTGGGTAAATGGGCCGACCGGATTTCTTTGTCTGCATCGCTTCCGAGCCTCAAATCGGATTGGAAAGACCAGTACTTGTCGAGGAGGCCGTAGTTGAGGGATCTGGGCAGGTCTGAGACGTAAACCTTGATGGAATTTGTGGGGGACTGAGAGGTGTTTTGGGAAACAAGAGGTGGGTGGGGCCTGTAGGAGAGGAAGAAGAGGGAGAGTGAAAGGGTGCAGACGAGGGATAGGGAGATAAAGAGTGAAGGAACGGAGCAGAGTGAGGTGGTGATTGCGGTGTTCTTTGAGGCCATAGCTCTAACCGCTCAGTAATCCCATTTTGCCCCTGAAAAACTAACAGCCGTCTAGTCAACAGGCAGTTTGACCGTCATTTGGTGTTGGGTGCCAATTTTAAAACCCTGGGGTGCTGGGTGCAACTGACCTCTAAGTACAGGGTGTAGCGTAAAATTAAGCCCGGGGGGGGGGGGGGGGCATTGTGCGGAATATGATTGTTGAAGGAAAGTGACATTTGAGCTTCACTTTTAACATTTGAACTCCACTTGTTTTCTCAAAATGATGATATAAAGACCCTTAAAATAGAGCTCAAATAGGTAAGAATGAAGCTCAAATATCAATTTCTTGTTAAAATGGTCAAAGTCAAGTTATTTACAAAATGAACCTCCTTACTCGGTACTTTATTGTCATATTCAGTCAAAGAGCCATTCAATCCGACCGAACTTACTTTAGAGTCTAAAGCTTCTTGGTCATGTGTGGTTATCCATGCTGGTTCAAAAGAAAAAGAACATATTCCAAATAGTATGGAGAGTTTAGATCGATTACGCTTTGCAAGTTATTCTTATCTTCTTTCTGTCTTAAAAGGTTTAAAATTTGTCGTGTGTGATTATCCACGTTAATCTAAAAACATAAACTTACTACTGTAATAATGGAGTGTTTTAAAATCTACACTACTTTCAATTTCATGATCTCATTTCTGTAGCTGAAAGGTTGAAATTTTGTTGAAGACAACTCTACTAAACGTGAAATCCTAATTAAGTAGCTTATGAAATATCACAAATTGATGTCCTAGGGCATTACACGATGACCTTCTTTTAACGTTCACGTCAAAGGTTTGTAGAAGGATATCGTTTTACGGACAAAAACACTCAAATAGTTGACATTTAACCTCACTCAGCAGGTTTATCATCGTCACACTGACTTATGTATTTTCGGAATTTCATTTTGGTTGGACTCTTTAAAATTGTTCACAGCACCACACCGAGTTCAACTTTGCGTTCAACCATAATGTACGTGGTTAAAAATGCCTGCAATAAGTTAAGCTTCCAACCCCCCCCCCCCCTTCCCTACTAAGCTATGAGTTAATTATAATCTGCGATAGACATGGTCTAGTCGTTTTGGCTTTTGGTGACAGACGTTGTGATAATCTGTCATTTAACAGTATGCATTCAACAGTTAAAACGTTATACCAACCAAGCGAAACACTCCTTTAGTAAAGAAAAAGCCACAGTACAGAGTTTCACGTAGAGACTCCGGTTTAGCATAAGGGGGGATATAGAGAGGACTAATCTTGATACCAACCAAGCGAAACACTCCTAACCGAATTACTTGTAATACAAGCAACGATCGCATCGATACAATATTCCAAGTCCTGTTGAAGCACCGAAGTACAACAGTCGGCTGATAAACAAAGCAAAAAACCAAATAACAAAGAATAAGTTGGACGCAAAAGTCAGTGTCCCATGACAGTAACTTCTGCAGGATCTATTTCTCCAGCCTCGTCGAAACCCTTGTCTCTGTTATCATCTTCATGGTTGATCCCATGATCCTCGTTGTCATCGCCACCGGGCTCGGCTTCTGCCGGATTATTTTGACCTAATTCACAGTTTTTGCCATCCTCGTATTTTGAGTGAAACTTATTCAACGGATTGTGATCAACACAAAACTGCGGATGCCTACTGTCGCATTCGCCTCTTCCCCCGGCACCAAAGCTGATCTCCATGTCGGCATTGGTGTTACGCATTAAGAGTGAGTAAACTGAGAGTGTCATCAGGGAGAAGAGAAGCATGCTTCTGAATATACCATTGTTGAAGGTTAATAGAGTTTGAGAGTGTGTGCGGCATTGAAGCTGTTGGAGTATAAAAAGGGATGGTTTTCACTATTTTAAGACATGTATGGTTGCAAGTTTGAGCTGGCCTTAAGGCGCCCTACGTGCAATTTCTGCATAGACCACCGGAAAATGCAGCCAACCAAAGCCTAGGCCTGAAATAAAGTATACCAAATGCGTAAATTTTCCGGAAGCTCTGTGAAGTGAACAATGAAAACAAGGTTACAACCAAACTCATTTGTGCTTCCTGCACTGCATCTTCTTTTTGTTCTGATGAACAAAAGTTATTTGGCTTTCTCTAAGAAAACTTTGGTTGTATGCTCGATCTTTCATTACGTTGGTGCCCTCTTTCAATTGCATGGTCTTCCATTTTTCACCACATTTATTGGTTTTCATTACATTGATCTTTGGAAAATAAGGTGAAGGGTGATTAATTAAGTGATTCAGTGGTTAATATAACATATGTGTAACGTTCCATAATTTTTGGAAAGGTCACCATAATGAAAAACTGGTTTGAGTTTGATGCCAAGGAAAGTAGGTTCGCAGTCAACGTGGAGGTACCACAACGGATGGAGTCCGAGTCAGATGCTAAGTATACTGATGTGGGACACTGCAAGGATGGAGCAAGGGCAGAGACTCAGGGCTTCCCAGACAGAGCTTGAGGATGGCAGTGCTGCAAGGGCGATGGCACGGGGTGAACACACAACGACAGTCACTGTCCGATGCTTAGGTTCAGAGTTAAGGTCCTGTATGTTTCTCTCTCTAGAATTCTAAAGTGAGAAAGTGAATGTGAGAATGAAAGTATGAAAAATGTCAAGTCCTCCAAATGAATTCTCAAGACCTCTATTTATAGAGGTTGAGATGATGATGTCATCAAGCGACACGTGGCCCTCCCAGGGTATGACATATCACTGAGGGGTCCATAAGTACCGGTGCTCTATAGACTGTCGGATTGCATATTCACCTGGCCTGCCCCGTACAACGCCACTCTGTCTGTTTGGAAAGATTGGCCGACACAGCACCGGTGTAGCCAGAGAGCCTCCTTGATCTAGCCACCAGTCCAAGGCCCTTGCAGAGTCTAACAGGGCATCCAGAGATGCCAAGGAACTGACAGTGATGGGGAAGACCCGATACCCAACTGCCACACAGACTAGGCACGATGCCCTCCAGAGACTTACTCCCGTCTCGGAGTGACCCGAGGGTCATAGTCCTTAGAGGTGTCAATGAAAGTGCTAAAGCACGTAGGCTAGTCACGCAGACACCCTGGCGGAGATATATATATATATAGGGAGCTGATCCGTTGCTAGCGCTAGCACCGTCCGCTATATAATGTAGCGGACGGTGAATTATCGTCCGCTACATTGTATAGCGGACGACAAAACAGCGCTAGCAACGTGCTAGCGCTAGCAATGGATCACTACCCATATATATATATATATATATATATATATATATATATGAGCTAATGTTAGCCCTATGGTTGGATAATCTAGGCTTACATCTTGTTTTGATGATAACTACACATTGATTATGTTCTAATGTGTGCTTTGAGTGTATTCTTAGTAGGTATATACATGCACACTCATGAAGACACGTTTGAGAAGTTGGATAGATGGATTAAAGCCAAAGAAGCTTAAAGTTATAGTGGACATGCTATAGAAGCTTCATCAAGTCCAATGTCTAAGAGCAACAAAGAATGCATCGGTTAAGTTACTATTGATTATAATTGATCTTTCCTATTATGTAAATACTCTTGGTTTGATGCTTGCATTGATGACTATGACCTAAAAAGACCTTAGGACACCTTGTGCATTGCATGTGAGTTCATAATCATTCACACAAGCGTGGTTCTTAAAAATGAGCGAACTTTGGAGCTTACTCAGATTTTCTCAAAACAAATTTTGGTACTAATATTTTCATATCTTGATAAAACTTTTCATCAAATTTCCAACGCAAAAAACGGCACCTCAATCCAATTTTTCTAGAGAAAGTTATGTCCACAATAGGAAAGGGGGTTCCGTGAGGCAGTCGATTGGCAGTAGGGTAATACAGTCGACTGTATTTGAATCCAGTCGACTGCATTGGTCAAAATTCAGTTCCAACGGCTATTTTCGAGGACAAAACTCCAACGGCTATTTTTTACGGAATACAGTCGACTGCATTGGAAATACAGTCGACTGCAATGGCAGTTTTGCCCATATTATGCCTATAACGGCTATATTTCATTTGCTCTCTATATAAATGATTTGGGGCTTCATTATACACCATGGAAACCACATTCTAAGCCTCCATTCATTAGAGAAACATCAAGGCTCATAGATTAAACTTTTCTCTCTTCATCTTCATGATTTTACATCATTAAAGAGAGCATCTTTGTGAGCAATTCTTTGATTGAGAGTGAGCATTATTCAAGTCATAAATTATCTCATCTCTCTATTGTACTAGAGCTTCATTTGTACCCATTTCCTTTCAATAAGGTTTCTTTGTACACAATTGATCTTTGTAAAAGGATTGTGATCAAGGCTTGGGTTTGTCAAGTCTTGGAGAGCTTTTTTGTGGATTCAAGGCTTGTGCTTAATTGGTGTGGGGATATCACCAAGTGTTGTAAGGGTTTTGATCTTGACCCAGAAGAAGATTGTTGCTAGTGGATTCTAGTGCTCTTGCAAGGGATTTTCTTGAAAAGGTGGACGTAAGCTTAAGGGTAGTTCAAGCCGAACCATTTAAATCTCATTGTCAAGTATCTCTAACTCAATCTCTTTACTTATTGCTCTACAATTGCTTGAGATTGTGTAGTTAGCATCTTCATTGAAGTATTACTTGATTTGATTGAGTTTCATGATTGTTGCTTAGTTTAAATTCCCCATTATATTTCAAAAACTCTATTCACCCCCTTCTAGGGTTATTTTATTGGTTTCAGCTAATTCGTTGACCGCGCGGGTAACTTGGGATAAGTTGTCCGCGCGATCTGGCCGTCCATACGCGATTTGTGAACGGTCCATATCTTTTTTTTACGTTTATTTTAAGTATGTCTGCTACATTATGTAGCGGACGTATTTTTTACAAAAATACCTTCCAGCTTGAGAAAGGCACATTATGCTACAGTGTCATCCATTACATAATGTAGCGGATGGATGGCTCATCTTGGATGCACCAAAGAGCCACTTTGACCATTCTATCGAGTTTTCTCTCGTCAATTCCGAAGCTGTAAACTTCTGCTTTGACAGTTACTGGCAAATTACAGTGCCAACCTCTTGTTCCTCTGATTCCGATGAAGGTTCTTGTCTGATCTGGTATATGTAAACCCAGGAATCACAAAGACACATTCAAAAGAAATTATATTAGAACTAGATTACATGGGTATATGTAAACCCAGGAATAAAAAATACACATTCAAAAGAAATTATATCAGCATAGCTACTGTCGTGATCATACTTTCACTAACCGTCAGCACTACTGTGTCAATGCATAACTGTCGTCCCCGTCAGTACCAGTATCTCAGACGGACCACCACCATCATGCACCCACCACCCACAAACATCCTAAATGCATAACCACCACCACCGCACTACCATCCACATGCACCCACCACCATCAACATCATACCCATTACTGTGTGTGTGTGTGTGTGTGTGTGAGAGAGAGAGAGAGAGAGGGATCTGGCGAAAGAATAAGAGGGTATTTTTGTCAAATATACGTCCGCGACATAATGTAGCGGACGTACTTAAAAAAACATAAAAAAAAAAAAAGATCTGGACCATCTACACATCGCGTATGGACTGCCAGATTGCGAGCAACTTAACCCAAGTTGCCCACGCAGTCAATGGATCAGCTCATATATATATATATATATATATATATATATATATATATATATATATATATATATATATATATATATAATTTTGTGTGTTTCTTTAATTCTTATATGATGCTAGTAATATTTTGGATTGTTGAAATTCAATTGATGAAGATGATGTGTGTAACACCCCGAATCCGAATATATTTTTAATGGGTTATATTAATTTTTTTAGCGACGAATTTTTAGTTAGCGCCGTATTTTAAGTAGCGACTTTTAGCGACAATTAAATTTTCTTTAGTAGCGATGTACTTTTAGCGACGATAAGTAAAGCGAGGTTATATAACAAGCCGTAAAATTATTCTAGTGTATTAACCTATCGTAAATAAAATTTGGGTCTTTTCGTAATTATAAAAAGTTTGGGTTTGAAGTTTTAGCAACAAATGAATGAGTAGGTTTTCTATTCTTTGTCTAGCTAGGGTTTTATCTCTATATATATTATGCATTCTCTGGGGCAGCCGTCCAAGGCTTCCCTTCTAGTCGTCAGACCTACTTCGAGAAAGACATAGAGAGATCGAGGGAGAGAGGAACGAAGGGGTTTTTCCGGCGATCAAATTTGGAATTTCGGTAAGTTTCTTGTAGCTTTTCTCTTTTATTTCTTTTGAGTTCAGCTTATGGGGGAGAGGGACAGAATGTATAGCCGTGAGAGTAAATTTGTCGTCGCGAATGCGTGGTGGAAGGAAAGAAAGGATTAATGGCCGTGGCTGCCAAGAGAAGGAGAGAAGTTTGGTAGCCATGGGACTGCCGTGTTAGAGAGAGATAGAGAGATACCGAGAGAGATAAAAGAGCGTGGCGAAGGAAATTTCGGCGATCGCGAAAATCTTCCGGTAAGTTTTGCTCTGAAACTCATGTTATATATATATATATATATATATATATATATATATATATTGCGAATGTGTGTATGGATGGGTACACAGGTGTGTTAGATGTGGATATGAGAAAAGGGGAAGGCTGAAATTTCAGCCACGTCCATGAGTTGTGTGTGCGTTTGGGTTGGAACGGTGAGATGGGTGTAGCGTGGGTCTCTGGCGCGATATGTGTTTTTGGTCGAATGTATACAACATGAAGAAATAGAGAGTTACAGCCGGGAAAGAAATGGGTATGAGAGTGCCTGTGTAATGGGTTATGCGTAATATGCATATTTGTGTATGGAATGAGGGATTTCATAGAGAGAGAGAGAGAGAGTTTTAACTGCTGTGAAAAAGGGGTTTGGGGTTGTGCATGGTGACTGAATGTGTTGAAAAAGAAAAGGAAAGGACCCACTGCCTCACTGATGCAAGATGGATTTGTCATGTGTGTTTTGGAGAGAGTGTGTGTGTGTAGTGTTTACATATATGTAGGTGTGGTGGACTGAAAAATGGTGTAGTGTAATGGTAGTGAAATATCAAATATGTGTATATATGTGTGTGTGTTTAACCCAGCAGTGTGGAGGCCTGTGTGCTCATGTGAGTGTGTGAGTGAACTGCCATGATTTATGTCTAGGTGAAATGGAATGAGTTGTTAAAATGGGAGAAGATATGGAGTGCATGTGTGTGTATGAATGTGAGATGAGTGTGTCAAAATGTATGCAAATATGGGTATGTGGGTGTTTTGAGCAAGGGGAAGCTACTGCCGTGAGGCAGTAGCTGTGTTGTGGGAATGGTGGGTTGAAATGCATGTGTGTATATATATAAAGAAGAAGAGAAGAAGAAGAAGAAGAAAAAAACAGCCGAAAAGTATATGCAACTGCATGTGTAGTGATGAAATGAGAGGGAAGTGGTTACATAGAAGCTGAAAATGGACTACATGTGTGTGAAAAACTGTGTGTGCAATGAGTTTCGAATGGACTGTGTGGGTATGGTGTGGACAGCCATGGGCTGCCCTGTGTGCATCCGTGAGCTCTGTAAGTGTGTCTTTGTTTGTGAAGTGGGTTTATGGAAAAGATGGGAGAAGATGGGATACATGTGTATGTGAGTTGGAAATGTGTTTAAGGAAAAAGAAAAAGGGGGAGGGGCTACAGTGAGGGGTTGATGTGAGGGAGTGAGTGTTCTGGGTTTAGAGGGGTAAAGAATAATGAGTTTGAGTAGAAAAGGTAGTACACTGTGCTTGCACAGTTGTACCACGGGTTAACGTTAGGTACGTTTGCGCGCGTTAGACAGTGTACAGTGATTGTTAGCAAGTGAAATTTTAAAGTATAATACATTTGGCTAAGTTAGAATTTCTGGCAAAGTTTCGTAAGTTAGAATTATGAAGAAGTTCTTTTGAAACGATGTTTCAGTCCATATTTCACTATCATTGCACTACGCCATTTTTCATATATATATATATATATATATATATATATATATAGAGCTGATCCGTTGAGAGCGTGGGCAAAATAGGAGATCTTGCAAACGCGATATGACCGTCCATCCCGAAATATGGACGGGCCAGATCGCGCCTTTTTCGAAAGCTGTCAGTCGTCCGCCATACTGTATGGCGGACGGGTTTTTTTACATTTTTACCCCTCCGCCCGTCCGCTACATTGTATCGCGGACTGTCCAAATATTTTTTTTACGTTTTTTTTAAGTTCGTCCGCTACATAATGTAGCGGACGATTTTTTGACAAAAATACGGTCATGTTCCATCCGCTACATTATGTAGCGGACTAATCTCATGACTTTTTTCTCTTTCTCTCTCATTTTCCTCATTTAATGTTCTGACATTTTTCCTTTCTCTCTCCTCTCTCTCATCATCATTTTCTCTTTCTCTAATTAACTCTCTCTCTCTCTCTCTCTCTCTCTCTCTCTCTCTCTCGTCCATGCTAGAAACCGAAGGGAAAAGGAAGCCTCTTGGCGCGCGACGACAGAGGAAGGCAGCTCCGCTTCCGGCGACGACGGAGGAAGGCAGCTCCGCTTCCGGCGACGACCGAGGAAGGCAGCTCCGCTTCCGGCGACGGCCGAGGAAGGCAGCTCCGCTTTCGGCGACGGCCGAGGAAGGCAGCTCTGCTTTCGGCGACGGCCGAGGAAGGCAGCTCCGCTTCCGGCGACGACCGAGGACGGCAGCTCCGCTTCTGGCGACGACGGAGGAAGGCAGCTCCGCTTCCGTACATAGGACCGAGGACGGCAGCTCCGCTTCCGGCAGCAATCCACCTGCTATGGCAACCCCATTTTGGGTTTTCGAAAACTAAGACCCAATTAAAATTTTGAGACCCATTTGAAAGTTTGAGACCCAATTGAAACCCAGATCATTTTTTGTGATCTGAGTTTTGTTGGTGGCCGCTGTAGGCCGTGGGTCTGCGATTGACCGATTGACGGAGGTGTGGTCGTGGGTGAGCGACTGGCAAACGTGATGGTGCGATTGGATGAGTTTCACGTGAGGTGTAGCCTGACAAGGAGCCCGTCTAGTTGGTTCTCGGATCACTTCTTCGTCACTCTCATCCTGAAGAGCGAAACTTCGAGCATGAAACACTTGCCGAGCCTTGCGAGATGATTGAAAGCAAGAAGTTTGGACAGATGTGTGAAACACTTTTACTTTCATGTCCATCATCCGCTACATTATGTAGCGGATGGGTATTTAAGAGGAGAGAGAGAGAGAGAGTCAGAAATTGATGGGAGAGAGAGAGTGTGTCAGAACATTAAAGTACGTCCGCTATACTATATAGCGGACAGTCAAGCAGAAAGAAGCATCCCCAATTTTTTTTTCGGCCCTATGTACGTCCGCTATACTATATGGCGGACAGTCAAGCAGAAAGAAGCATCCCCAACACTTAGGTTTTTTTTCGGCCCTATGTACGTCCGCTATACTATATGGCGGACAGTCAAGCAGAATTTCGGCCCTATGTACGTCTGCTATACTATATGGCGGACAGTCAAGCAGAAGGAAGCCCATATAGTATAGCGGACGTACATAGGGCCGGAAAAAAAAACTTTAAGTGTTGGGGCAAAAATGTGTCAGCCTAAGGACAGGTGTCAGCCTAGGGACGTCCGGTACACAGTATCGCGGACGTCTTTTTGGCTGTCTCCCATCAGAACTTTAATGTCCTCCGCCATACAGTTTAGCGGAGGGGTAAAAATGTAAAAAAATATGTCTGCCATACTGTATGGCGGACGACTGACAGCTTTCGAAAAAGGCGCGATCTGGCCCGTCCATATTTCGGGATGGACGGTCAGATCGCGTTTGCAAGATCTCCTATTTTGCCCACGCTCTCAACGGATCAGCTCCCATATATATATATATATATATGGGAGTTGATCCGTTGATAGCGCTAGCAAATGGAGTTAAGTTGTCAGCGCGATCTGTGGACGATCCAGATCTTTTTTTTTTAGTTTTTGTTAAGTCCGTCCGCCACATAATGTAGCGGACGATTTTTTTGACAAAAATATTCTCCAGCTTGAGCAGTGCACATCCGCTACATTATGTTGCGGACTAGTTTTCTGACTTTGTTTCCTCTTTCTCTCATTAATTTTCTGACATTTCTTTTTCTCTCTCCTTTCTCTCATCCGCTACATTATGTAGTGGAGTAGTCTTCTGACTTTTTTTCTCTTTCTCTCTCATTAATGTTTTCACATTTCTTTTTCTCTCTCCTTTCTCTCATCAATTTTCTCTGTCCTTTCTTTCTGACTTGTATCTCTTTCTCTCTATGTTCTCTCAGCACTTTTTTTCTCTCTCATCCTCCTCTCCCTTCCTTTATTCTCTCTCTCAATCCAACAGACAATTATCAGAGAGGGCAGACTCCAATCATCTGTCAAGTCCGAGACTGAGGATGATGGTGGAAATTGAACCCATTACCACCACCGGCAAATCGAGATGGAACTCGTCGGTGAAGTTCCGATAGGGTGAATCGAGGCGGAGCTCGTCGGCAAAGTTCTAATAGCTCCAACCTGAGAAAAGATTCGGGTTGTGTATTATCTCAAAGATCTTCGGCATTAACAGATTTGATGGAAACCGAACCGCCGGCATACCGAGACTGCTGACTCCACCGGCAGACGTGTAAGTCCTCTATGAGATTACATGACCTAGTTTTTCAAAAGGAAGATTTCCAAACACATTGTTCTTCCAAGTTTTTCAGGTCAACAAGGGACCTTTAGACCGGTGCTAAAATCATGAAATCGTGACTTTCATGAATTAGTTTCCTTTCTGAAGATGAAAAGCACTTCCAGACAACATCATACCTTTGGGACAATAACCTCTCTCATTTCTCACCTCTTCACGGCCCACTTGAGAACTCCTTTTTTACCAGTTTGATTATTGTGTGGTTTGATTACTCATGATTAAGCTTGATACTTGAGATACTGCTAATTACCTTGAAGGACATCCCCCACCATTTTATTTTATTTTTGCTTGCAAGACACTACCAATGTTTAATTTAGGAAAAGGTCACTGAGTTGAACCATAACCATCTCTCTCTTATGAGCAAAGGAGTTCTGAACATGTCCCTAAATGTGGAGTATGTATATCTTTGATCATTTGCTCCTTTGACGAACTCGGATGAGGAGTTTTCATAGCTCAAGGTCCAAGGTCACACCCCTTCACCAGACAACAACAACAAACCACAGAAGAAAGTTTGAATTTTGCCTTTAGATCTTCTAAGAAGGGTGCCAACTTCAGATACACTTCTTTCTTCAGTTTTTTCATCAGTTTCCTTTTGAAGCTCCTTTTTTTCTTGATCCGAACAGAAAAAGTTTTCCTTCTCCTAACATATTTTTCCTACGGTTTTGAGCTCACGTAATCCCATGCCCATGTTTTGGATCATGAGGAAAGACTTTTCTTGCTTCTCTTTGTTCGTCCTGGTGATGTTATTGTTGGAGTCTGCCCTCTCTCATAATTGTCTGTTGGATTGCGCGAGACAGAGAGAGAGAGTGAGAGAAGGAAGGAGGGGGGAAGAGGATGAGAGAGAAAAAAGGTGGTGAAAGAAAAGAGAGAGAAAGAGACACGAGTAGAAAGAAAGGAGACAGAAAAGTGGTGAGAGAAAAGAGAGAGAAAGAGAAAAAGTCAGAACATTAATAAGAGAAAGGAGAGAGAAAGAAAAAACTAGTGCCTTTATTTGTCCGCTACATAATGTAGCGGACGAGCACTATAGTACTGTTCGAGCATATTTTTGTCAAAAAATCGTCCGCTGTATTATGTAGCGGACGGACTTCAAAAAACTCAAAAAAAAGATCTGGACCGTCCACAGATCGCGCGTGGACGGCCAGATCGCGCTGGCAACTTAACTCCATTTGCTAGCGCTATCAACGGATCAGCTCCCTATATATATATATATGAACTGAAAATTAATTTGTGAAAGAGAATTTCTATTTTGGCATTTTAAAGTTTTTTAGAACATTGAGTCAAGTAAGGTGTGAGTGCTTTTCTTGCATTTGTTAGGTCTATATGATTTTCATTTTAAAGTTAGAGCTACTTAGGTAAAACTAATTTCTTGAATAAATATCTATTTTTATATTTTGATGTATTTTAAAAAATTAAGTCATTTTTTTGTATATTGATTTCATAAGATGGAAAAATAATATTTTAATTTGTGAGTACAATCTTTAGTTTTATAGTACATGATTGTCGTAGTTTTATTTAATTTTTTAAAGTACTTTTGAGGTGTTAATAGTCAAAATCAAAGCCCAATACGTAAATATCTGTCTATAGCATAAAATTTTAAAAGTTGTGTAATTAATTTTCTAGTTTTATAAGATTTACAACTATTGGGACAATTATACCTACAGATTTTTCAATAATAAAGAGTTAATAAGTAGGGGATAAATTTTCTATTTTACCTTTAAATATTTCATTTTTTGTTATTTTAAAATACTTTTGACGTGTTAAAAGTTAAAATTAAGGCCTGATATATGAGTATATTGACTAGGTAGAGTTTTAGAAGGTGTCGAATTAGTTTTTTTTGTTTTATAAGGTATACAAAATTGAGGCAAATTTAGACCTACGAATTTTTTTTAATATTAAATAATATTAAAGTTTTAGTAAGTTGGGGTAAAAAAAGAAAAAGATACGAAAATAAATAGAATGATATGTCGCATAATTGGAAGAGATGAAGTGTCGCATTAGTAGCACAGTGAACATTCATGTTTGTTTACTTCTAATTCATTAATCTCAAAAATTATTTGTAGAATTAAACTTTATTTATGTACTTTAAGTACTTTTGAGAGTTAAGTCATATTTAGTTTGATTTTTTTTTGGTTTGCATTTATTGGTGTATATGATTACCAATTTAGAAATTGAGGTCACACAATTAAAATTAATTTCTTAAGTAAATTGCTATGTTGGCATTTTAAAGTATTTATAAAAACTCAATCATATTCACTTTATTCATTATTTCCGTAAATAGAAAAGAAAGATCGTTATTTGTAAGTCATATTCGCTTCGATTCTTTTTTTGTTTGCATGTATCGGTGTATATGATTCTCAGTTTAGAATTTGAGCTCAATTTTACGATACATCATCATGTTTGTTTTCGAATCCCTCTCCTTTTTAATCCATATTTATTAAAATTACATATGCATCATGATTCTTTACTTTGATTTATTATCAAAAATTTTGTAGTTATGGTTATTATAATTTTAGTTTATCTTATATGAGTTGAAAACTAGTTCTACACATTTTAAACTCTCCCTAATCAATGTATCAACATATTAGGACTTAATTTTAACTATTAACATCTAAAAAATACTTTAAGATAACAATTTAAACACCCAAAAATAAAAATAAAAAGTAAAATATTTTTAAAAAATTAAGTTATATCACTTTGTAAAATATTTTTTAAAGATCTTAATTTGTGAATAATTTATCTTTGATTTCATACATGATTTGGTGTATGTTATTCCCAATTGTTTTTTTAAAAAAAAGTAATATATTTTTAAAAATTAAGTTATATCATTCTGTAAATCTTAATCTGTGAATAATTTATCTTTGATTTCATACATGATTTGGTCTATATGATTCCCAATTTAGAATTTGAGGTTAATTTTGTGACACGTCATCATGTTTGTTTTCGAGTCATTTTTATTTTTTATCCATATTTATTAAAATTACACATGCATCATGATGCTTTATTTTGATTTAATATTAAAAAAATCCGTAGCTATTGTTGCCATAATTTTAGTTTATCTTATATGAGTAGAAAACCAATTCTAGACCTTCTAAAGCTCTATCTAATCAATGTATCAACATATTAGGACTTAATTTTAACTATTAACATCTCAAAAACATTTTAAGATAACAAAATAAAGACAAAAAAATATAAAATATTTTAAAATATTAAGTCAGATCACTTTGTAAATTATTTTTGAAAAATCTTAATTTGTTGAATTATTTATCTTTGATTTCATACATGATTTCTATATTTTATATTTGTGAGATTTTATTTTATTTTTAAAGTACTTTTGAGTTGTTAGTAGTGAAAATTAAGACCTAATATGTTAGTATATTGAATAGCTAGAGTTTTAAATAGTGCAGCATTGGTTTTCTAGTCGTATAAAGTTTAGTAAAATTATGCTAATAATACCTGCGAATTTTTTAATAATAAATAATAGTAAAGAGTAATGATGCATGTGTGACTTTAACAAGTAGAGGTAAAAAAAGAATGTGAGTGTACATATGCATATGTAAAGCGTATCGAGCACTACCGAGGTAACTTTTCTATAGCGTACTGCTCATGTGTTAATGTTTCATGTTTCTGTTTTATTGAACCTGAATTGTTTTGAAATGATTATTGATTTAAGAGATTGAGTAGATACTCATCCCTATGTTTAAATTGAAATGCTGTGGTTTTCTTTGAAAATCATTTAAAATTTATCATTCGATTGTATATAGAAAAATCATTTTTTTATTGTTTTTAAATCCTCGATCGACCTTACTGGGCTCTCAAAAGCTCACTTTCCTTTGACTTCCTTTCTGCATGTGATCATCAATATTAGGATATTTGGAGTGATTAGAGCATGAATAAGAAGTCGACTGAAAATTTTATGATTTCTTTTAGTTAAGCCCCTGCGAGGGAAAGTAATGTTTAACTTAGTTCTATGAGTATTTAATTTTAGTGTTATTTAAGAAAAAATGTGATTGAGATTTTGAGTTATTGTAGAAGTTCGGATACACATCGGGGCTTTCTTATCGAATTTAGGTAATTAAATGATTATGAAATTGATCGATTGATTGTTTAACGTTCCGGAAAATTCTAGGATGTTACAATGTGTCCTTGTTTTGGAGTGTTGTAATTATTTTTCACATCTTTTAATGACAACTATTTATCGTCAAGTTATAGTTTTTGTATTTACTAAATGCATTTAATGATTTTTTTTCTCATGGGTTAAACTTATCTGATTACAACACAAAATACCTTTATATACCAAAATATGTCAGCTTTTACCTATAACTATAATGATCTAATAACAAATATCATTATACTAAAAAATTCAATTGATGAAGATTATCTGTCTTTGTTTCGGAGTGTTAAAATAATTTTTCACATTTTAAATGACTATTATTTGTCGCTAAGTTATAGTTTTTATATCTACTAAATGCATTAACTGATATTTTTTTCATGAATTACACTTGTTTTATCACAACATAATATAATCTTTATGTACCAAAAATATGTCAGGTTTTACGTATAACTATAATGAGCTTGTAAAGGATAATAAATATTATTATATTAGGCTAATATCATGGGACAAGTGTTAATCAACTACTTACTATCGAATTCAGACAATAATCACCAATCATAATTATAATCAATTTCATTATAACAAAATTAAGTTGTAATGCTTAATTATAACTTGTCTAAGATTTACGAATTAGTCTTATTTTCTATGAAAATTTAATTCAATATAAATATAAGATGTCTTTTTATTGATCATAAGGGTCCTGTGTAAAAAGGAACTGGTTTATCGTTATAAGCATTAAAACTTAATTCTGATTATGATGTAATTGCTTAATACTATGACTTGTGTAAAATTATATGGATATATTTTTGCACCTTTAAGGTTTTAAATGTTCGTAAATATAGTAATTAAGAATTATTTGGTTTACTTGTACTTCTTTTTCTAATACATATGTGATTTCTTTTCAAGATATCATATATGCGATATAGACACTTTGTTTATCTTGCGGTCTTATCAAAGCAAAAAAAAAAATCTATAATTTGATTATTGATCTTATGTATTATAAGAAATTTTTTGTGATGGTTATATTATGCATAAATATATACATGCATTTAGTAAAATATAATAAACTTAAATTAATTATAATAAACTTAAATTAATTATAACATAATTGTTTTTCTTCTAAATCCATGTGTTATTTTTGTCTTCTGGATACATGATTTTTTATCTTCATATCTGAGAGTTAGTTTTAAGGACAAGATAATAAAAATAAAATCCTAATAATTTATTATATTTGGAGATTTAGAATTAGTTTTTAGATTACATAAGGCTACATAATATAGCCCTCATATAGTTCCTGCAAAACAAAATTAAAAATAGGGATCACATCCAACATAATATCTGCATTCCTTTCAATAGACTAAAACATATTTAGTGTATAGCTTTAGATCCTTTTCAACTATCAGTTTACGAATAAGCTTTATCATTATTGTAATCTTAATTAATAGTAATTATATAGTCATTTGTTGGTGGTGTGGTCTTACCCAGAAAAATACCGCCAATATTTTTATTTTACCAAAAGGATCCTAAAAGATGTATATTATATTTATAAGTCTTTATGTCGATTACGGTAAGGATATATGAAAATAAAATAAATATTGAGTCAAATTGGTACATTATTTTGATTGTTTCAATCTTAATTGTAACATCATTTTTTGTTTATCTTCTAAATCTAGTATGTTATTTTTGTTCTTTAGATATATCAATGTATGTATTCAAACTAGATAGAGAGTATTTTAAGGATACAATAGTTAAATTAAGTCCTAATAAGTTAGTTTATTAATTAGTTAGAGTTTCAGAATGTTTAGAATTAATTTTTTTGTTAGAGGTTGTTTGATAAAGATGAAGTTTAACAACTAAAAACTTAAGCACTGAATTTGTAAAACTAAAATTTTAAGCGACTGAATTTTTATCATTGAATTGTTTGGTAAACCAAAAGTAAATGTATGAAAAAATTTCTATTCACAAATTTATTCATTTTACCAAAATTGTGCATTTGTTTATGTACTTTGTCATTTTCTTTTTGCCAAAATCGTATTGGTGATGGTGGTGGTAGTGGCGATGGAGTAATAATGGTGGTGGTAGTGGTGGCGGCGAAAAGGTGTCAATAGTGGCGGTAGGGGCAAAAATGTGTCAATGGTGGCGGCGAAAATGTGTCAATAGTGGCAGTAGGGGCGGAAAGGTGTCAATGGTAGCGGCAAGGGCGGAAAGGTGTCAATGGTAGCGGTTGTGTTGCATGAAGATGTAGTGTTTCTAATTGTGATGGTGGCCATAGGCAGCAACATGGCAGTGATGGCAGTGGTAGTATTGTGATGGATATTTAGATAGTTTTGGCGGTCATAAACGTGGTGGTGGCGATGTCCTTGTGATTGTAGTGGTAGTGACTAGGTTGTGATAATTGTGGTGGTGGTGAAAAAACGTAATAATGGTTATGGTAGTAGTTGTAGTGTGGTGGAGGCAGTGTTGCCTGCAAATTAAATAAGGCGGCATTATGGTGGTAATTATTCTTTTATGTAAAACTTAGTTCAACTACCCTTAATCATCTCACTTATAATTAAGTGATAAGCATTAGCTAAGTCCACCCTGACTTAAATGTTTAGTCTATTTTTTGTAAGAATTAATTTTTTAAGTGATATAACGTTAACCATTATCAAACGCATTTAATATAAAATTATTAAAAAAATTAAGTTTTAAGTGCTTAATTGTGTTATCAAACACACCCTTAGATCTAATATATATATATATATATATATATATATATGTGTGTGTGTGTGTGTGTGGGAGCTGATCCCTTGAGAGCGTTAGCAAAATAGGAGAAGTTACAAGCGCGATCTGGCCGTCCATCCCGAAAGATGGACGGCCCAGATCTTTTTTTTTTTTTTTTTGCATTTGTTTAAGTACGTCCGCTACATTATGTAGCGGACAATTTTTTGACAAAAATACCCTTTGTGCCCATCCGCTACATTATGTAGCGGACTATCGAGACTACTGTTCTGACTTTTTTTTTAAATCCGTCCGCTATATTATGTAGCGGACAATTTTTTGATAAAAATACTCTCTGAAAACTTGTCTGCTACATAATGTAGCGGACTTTCTGACTATCTCTTTCTCTGTCCTTTCTTTCTCATTTCTGTTCTGACTCTCTCTCTCTCTCTCGATGTCCCCACTCCACTCCCCCATTCCTCCTTTGCTTCTTCTTCAACAACCGAATAAATTCTTTTCATCTGTGCTTTGCTTTTCTTTTCATCGGGCTAGACTCGGGCTTGGAGCTCGACGAATCGGACGTGTGGAGCTCGGTCGGCGGCGGCGGCGTCTCGCTGAACTATAGGAAATCGGTGGTGAGTTCGAGGAAGAAGTCGCTGGCAGCGACGAAGAGGGCTGAGGCGGTGGTCGGGGGGACGGCGTCGTCGCTGCCGGTGAACATACCGGACTGGGCAAAGATATTGAAGGAGGCTACAAGGACAAGCGGCGCCGGGACATCGACGATGATGTGGACGGCGAGGATCTCTGACCCCATCTCTGAATTCAGAACCTCTCTAACCAAACAGCTTCTTCTTCCTCTGTTTTCTCGAGAACAGCACCACCCTATCATCTTGATACTACAAACATATGCTTCATATCCTGAAAACTGTGGCAAGTCTTTCCTCGGGAAGGAGTTTTCTGGCCTTTTAGCTCTCTGGGTGTGCGTTTATATTGTTTATCAGAGTAGACAGAGGAATTGAAAGCCACGGATTCTGCTCAAAGGAGTCAGGCGGTGAGCTTCGAAGTTCCAAATACGGGTAAAATCCTCCATCCAGCTTTCCAATCTTAGCTCCTTTGTCTGCTCTCATTCAGTTGGAATTTCTGTTTGTTAAAAGGCATAGTTGCTGAATCAATACAGGAGGATGAATGCTGAGCTTGTTCCAAACATACTGAGGAGAAAAGAAGAGAGAGAAAGGACAAGAAAAAGTGAGAAATTGACGTGAAAGAGATATGTGTCAGAAAATATACTGTCTACTTGTCCGCTACATTATGTAGCAGACTGTCTATTTGTCCGCTACATAATGTAGCGGACGTAACGGACTCTGTCATTTCTGTCAGAACATTAAAGACAGAAAGAGAAAAAAGATCTGAAAACTTGTCCGCTACATAATGTAGCGGACGGACTCGGAGGGTATTATTGTCAAAAAAAATTCAAAAAATTGTCCGCTACATAATGTAGCGGACGTACTTAAAAAAACGCAAAAAAAAAGATCTGGGCCGTCCATCTTTCGGGATGGAATGCCAGATCGCGCTTGCAACTTCTCCTATTTTGCTAACGCTCTCAAAATTGGTAGAGTTAATTTTGGATATTTAGGCGTTATGTCGATAGTTTTGAACCAAGCTTTATTTGTATTCGCATAAAGCGAACCATCAAATTCCGTGAAGCGAACCATCAAAGTCCATGAAGCGAACCATTTAACGACATATTGTATTCTGTCCCTAAAGGTGATTAAAAGAAAAAAAAAATTGAATATTAGCCACAAACTTTTAACGACAGACCGAATCCGTGCTAAATGTGATTAAAAGCAAAAAAAAAACCCTAGTCTTTGCTCTTTCTCCCCGCCGTTCTCATTTCTCCTTCTTCTTCTTCTTCTTATTCTCTCTCTCTCTCACCCACACTCAGCTTCGCCGCCCACCTCCCAAGCGGCCAACTCAGTTTCACTGCCTCTCTCTCCCTCTGGCATCTGGCTCTCCATCGCCCCTGTCTTTGGCCGACTCTCTTACCAACTCACCCTCGCATCTCTCTCTGGCCAACGGGCAACGGTCGGACAACGACACATGCTCTCTCTCTCTCATCAAGACAGCCGAGAGAAGAAGTTTCCTCCTTCTATTCTAGATCCGAGAGTAGACTAGAGACAGCAAGCAACTGGCATGGCTGCAACGGCGGCGAGTGACCGCCAAAGACTCCACGGCACCGGCCAACATCTCTCTGCTAGCGACGGTGACGAGGATTCCACCGGCCAACCCTTTTTGTCATTTCGCCATCAAATGGTATTTTGCTCGTCCGTTTGCTACTTAGATAACGAGGTTGATTTACTAGTATCCTTGCCCCTTGGTGGTTCTAGGGTTTTTAGTTTTAGTATGCATATGCCCTCATAATTGTACCCTCTTGGACGTAGCACCCTTGGCTTCTCTAATATATTTGGTTTGAAGAACGAAGCCCGAATGCTTATGCTAGATGCACGCTGCGATTAGTGTTGTAGTTGAGCCGTGTACCTGTTTTACTAGGGTTGATAGTCCTCAAAATAACAGCTAGTTACAGTATGTTTCTGTGTTACTATTGGGATAAGAGATTATTGTGGGTACAAGGAACTTAATATGCGACACAAACTAAACCATACTAGAAAAGAGGGGTGTGGGCTTGTACAGGGTTGATGCAAATGATGCAGCATTTTGTTGGTGCCTATCTAGTGACTTAATTGTGTAAATAGTCAAAAGACTAATGCTTTGGAATGATAGAGAAAAGAATAGAAGGACATCATAAGAGAGAAGATTTTAAGACAGAAAAGTGAAAGAGTGTAAGGAATGGATGTTAGATGAGAGAGCAAGTTATAGTAAGAGAGAGGTTAGAAAGATAGAAACAGATACCCATTCAGTCTCCTGATAATCAATGCAATTCACTCTTCACCTTATATAGGCCTAGAATTAATGTTACATTTGAATTCTAAACAAAGATGAAAAATCAGCTAGGCGGGAATGTTAGTTGACTCGATGCGGTGCACAATTAGCAAATATCGTGTGTTATAACGACATGACCAGCCTTCTCACTGTATTTCTTATTAGCAAATATCGATGCGGTGCACAATTAGCAAATTTCGTCCGTTACAACCTTCCTTATTTTCTTTTGTTCCATTGTCTTAACATGACCAGCCTTCTCACTGTATTTCTTGACATGGAGTCCCTCACAAGCCCCATAGTGGCAATCCTTAGATCGAACATGATTTACTTAACCTCATGTCGTCATGGTTTTCTTGTCTTACAATTAGTAATCTATGTATGTTCACCCTGCATAAATCTATGGTTTTTTCAAGATATTCATGCTTGACCTAATCTTGAACTTGTTTGGTTATTTAGCTATTTTGAGAGGTTAAAATGTATAGTTGGTTCCAATTCTTGAGAACTTGTTTGGTTATTGATCTTGTTTGGTTATTTGCATTATAAGTTTTTATCTCAAATTAGAAATTTGATGTTGGGTTCCGATTAGGTTAATGGTGGTGTTTTTTATTGGATTTAAATTTTGGGTGGATGAGCAGGTGGTGGGGTTTGGAGCACTTCAAAGAGCTCTGTGTTGTGCGGTCTCCTTGGTGTTGTTAAGAAGAGCATGTGTGTGTGTGTGTGTGTGTGTGTGTGTGTGTGTGTGTGTGTGTGTGTGTGTGTGTGTGTGTGTGAGAGAGAGAGAGAGAGAGAGAGCGAGTTTTTTTATCATTTATGTATGTAAAGTGATCTTGGTAGCATTTTTCGCTGAAACTCTAGCCGACATGTTTCATTTTCCCAATTTTCGTTTCGATGAAACTTGTAATTTTACTTTGGATTATGTTCGATGTGATCTAATATATTTGTAAAAGTTAGTATTGAGTGTTAATTAATGGTGCATGACTTAAATATTATTTGTATGACTTGGAATTTGGTAAATAATGACTGTTAGTTTAAAGAATGTAATTGTCAATGGATTGGTTGATTAGGGTTAATTGTCGATGGATTAGTTGATCTAATTGTTCATGTCAATTCAATTACAAGAAACAAGTTTGGTTTTTAAGACAAAAAAAAATTGAAAAACAGACTTTTTCTAATTTTTGCTGATGGACTTTTTTAGTGACGAAATAATGTCGCCATAAGTATTTTAATTTAAACAAATCATAGATGGTTTTTAGCGACGGCAATATATCAAGAAAGGTTTCAAATTTTAGTGACGGACTTTCCGTCGCTAAAAGGTCTCCACTTTTAAGCCATGGACAGCGACGGATTTCCATGGCTAAGAAATTTAGCGCGGACTTTTACGACGAAATTTAGTCGCTAAAAGTCCTTATTACATTTTTTTTTGCAGAAATTACAAAAATTTAAATATACTTTTACGGACGGAATATTCTGTTGCTAAAAGTGTTTAATTCCATCAGTAAAAGTAGAATTTTTACCGACGGACAACTAATTTCCGTCGCTAATCTTTCAGCGACGATCTTTTTACCAATGGACTTTTAGCAACGGACTAAAAGTCTTTATCGACGGATATTGGACTTTTAGCGACAGAAAAGTCCATCGCTAAAAGTCCGTTCAAAAGAATATATGAATGGTATCATTCGGCATATCGATGCTCCAAAAATGGCCAAAGAGCAATTGATTTGTATCAAGATGATGGCATAGGTGATACATATTTCGAAAAGTCATTTGTGATAGGAGATCACTCTAATTTTTATGGATACCAAGATAAAAGTTTGTTTAGAAAATTTTTGAATCCATCATATTTAGGTATGCAACACCCACTTAGGGTTTGTGGTTCACATCAATATATATATATATATATATATATATATATATATATATATATACAGGGGAGCGATCCACGTCTACCAGTGGGAAATTAGAGTTTTCTCCACCGAACCGCTGCTCTTTGCAGCGGTTGTAATAAAGAGAGAAGACCAAACCGCAACAAAATGTTGCGGTTGGGAATTATTTGCTCCAAAAGCCAACCGCAACACTTTGTTGCGGTTGGTCTTCTTACCCCAAAAGTCCACAAATGTGGCTCCCCCCCCCCCCCCCCCCCAAGTCAACAAAAGGTGGATGCCCTTCTTTCTTTCTTCTTTCCTTTTTTTTTTCTTTCTTTCCTTTTTCTTTCTCTCTTCTTTCCTTTTTTTTTTCTTTCTTTCCTTTTTCTTTCTTTCTGCTTGCCTTTTTTCTTTCTTTCTTCTTTCCCTTTTTTTTTTCTTTCTTTCTTCTTTCCTTTTTTCTTTATTTTCTTTTCACCCCAGGCCCCACCCTCCCCAAACCGCAACAAGAAGTTGCGGTTCTCCTTTTTTTTCTTCTTTCCTTTTTTCTTTCTTTTTTCTTTCTTTCTTTCCTTTTTCTTTCTTTCTTCTTTCTTCACGGGTTGGCAATCAGAATGTGTCCTTTCCCCCACCCCCTCGTGGCCCCCACCCCCCCACCCCTCCTCGGTCAAAAATGACGGCTACAAGCCCAACCGCAACAAAGAGTTGCGGTTGGAAATTCTTTCTTCATGTTCTCCTTTCCCCCCGTGGCCCCCACCCCCCTTCCCCCCTCGTGGCCCCCACCCCTATGTCCTTTCCCCGCTTCTTTCCACCCGTGATGCCCCCCTTCCCCCACCCGTGATGCCCCCTTCCCCCCACGTGTCATTTCCCCCCTCCCCCACCCCCACGTGTCCTTTCCCCCCCACCCCCACGTGTCATTTCCCCCCTCCCCCCACCCTACTGCTCATTCACGAACTTGTCCGTCTTCTTTCTTCTCTCTCTCTCTCACTTTTTTTGACCCGTTGCTTCTTCAATCGGATTCTTCATACGTATTGCACGTTTTCGCCCTTTTGTTTGAGAAATAATTGGATCAAAAATATCGTCCTCCTCACCTTGCAGGCTAGTGCTATCAATGACTGGCTGTGAAGCTCGATTGAATCTACCGGCTGGAGTCGTCCGAGTAGTCGGAGTGTCCCGTATTTTTGGTAATGTCATCCTAAAATGTGCAAGGTTAGCCTTATCCCGTGCGGTTGCTTCAACTTGATACCTGTACCCATCAAATGTTGACGCTGCATCCAATGATAAACCGTGCATGATGTTACAAAGGTGATTATATCATAGCGTCTCAGATTGCTCGAAATCAACTGAAACATTGGGCACGTAAGGAATGTGACCGTGGACTCTATTGGCTTCCTTCGTCCACCGATCCAAGATATAATCTGGAGGGATTTCACGAGCATTCTTGGCACTAAAAAACCTCAACGTGTGTCGACAAAGTATACCTTTATGCTCAAACAGTTGACAGTTGCAATTAACAAACCTGGTCTCCATACACACTGCTACGGTAAAATGTCTTCTGTTCTTCGGAGCCGATGAAGAGCACGGATTGGCAAAATTCGTCACATTTGTCAAAGCATAAACCTTGAGATATCTGTTGCATAGCTCGTGCAACTTTGTCATGCTATATTGATTCGACTTTAGTAGTTTCTCCTGAAACTGTCTAAACATTTCCTTGGTATAGACTTCAGCCGCATGAGCCTCCAAAGGTGAAAAAACTACTATGGCTCTTTCTCTGTAAACTGTAGCCGCGTCGGCTTCTCTCTCAAGGAAAAATTGCTTGTCAATGGCTTTCTGCATCTCTAGTACGAACTCTGTTATAGTTGAAGAAGAACATACATACCCATCAAAGAATGCATTCATACCTTCGCTTCTTGAGGTCGTAGTCATTCCGGCTGCAAAAAACTTTTTGGTGTAGGCACCGATCCACTGTGTCCTGATCTCATACAACGCTTGCAACCATTCATGACTGTGCAAATAGTAGTCATCCATTAACTTGGCCCACCTCTCCTCGAACACGTCTACCGTCAACGATTTCTTCACAGATATATTAAAGTCACTCTTGAATGTCGGATGGTTTGCATATACATTGTGAAGCCGTTCAGGATATTTGTTGCTTATGTGCCATGTGCACAGGCCATGGTGAGTATCTGAAAGGACCTTAGCGATTGCATTTTTGATTGCCAGATCTTGGTCGGTGATGATGGTCTTTGGAGGAATATGATACATTGCTTCAAGCCAGTTTCAAATAACCACGTAAATGACTCCTCTGTCTCATCCCTAAGCAGGGCAAAGCCAAACAAGATTGACTGATAGTGGTGGTTCACCCCGGTGAACGGAGCAAAAGGCATAGAGTACTTATTTGTGCGGTATGTGGTATCAAACGTCACAACATCGCCAAAATTTTGGTAAGCAGCTCTAGAACGGGCATCCACCCAAAATATAGTACTAATTCGGTTCTCGTCATCCAGTTGGAGACTATAGAAAAAGACAGAATTCTCACTCTGAAGGCGCCTGAAGATATCAAGTGTAGCTTGAAAATCACTCTTACAGGAAGACTCTCTCCTCTGAGCACCAACTTCATTTCGAAGGTCTACTTCGTTCAAGCTCAACTTGTCAACCCCCCCAACCTGGATTGAGAAAACCCCCATCATTCTAGAAGGTGGAATTTTAGCCTCGACCATTGTAAATATCAGTTGTCTGTGTGCCGCCTTGCAGCCGATACCCGGAAATGTGTCCCGTCTTCTTTGTCTTGTTGGCCCTTCGTCACTGATCCGAACAACCGGGGGTACATGCGGTGCTCCTCTATGACACTCAAATAGTCTTCCACAAATTTGATCTGTATTCGCCCGTTTTCTAGTCGTCTTAATTCTAATACCGAAACCTATCGTTTTCGAATATGCTCTATAGTATGCTTCAACTTCGTCCAGTGTTTGAAAAACTTGACCCAAGTAAGGTGGATCAGAATCTTCACAAAAATTATTTCCTCCAGTTGCATCCATATTTATACTGAAATTTAAAAAATAAAAATTATATCATTCTCAACAAGTCATAGAATTAAATAAAATTAAAATTATTTCCTCCAGTTGTGTCCCGTTTTACAAAGAAATTTTACCAAAATACCCCCGATGAGAGGCAAATTACCGAAATGCCCCCGGGGGTTCATTATCACCCTAATGCCCCCAAATCAGCTTCAAAATAACATTTCAGGTGTTTTACTTACATTTCTGGACTAAAAAGTCGTTTGAAAAACTTAACATTGTAGAATTACCAAAATGCCCCCTGGCATCGAAAAATCTCAAAAGTGCTTTGAAATGCTATTTTAAGCTTCCTGAATTCCATTCTTGATCTAAAAAGTATTTTATGGATTTTTCACCCAAAAATCCAGAACTGATGTCCGGATCGAGCGCTTAAAAGCCCGTTCGGCCAAAAAAATAGCTAACGACTTCGGAATGGCGCAAACTCCTAAGAAATGGAACTTCCCAACATCCTAGGGTTCTCATAAAAGTTTCACGTGAAATCGCGCTAGCTTGATCTTTTAAATTACACTGCAAAGTTACAAGGTTCCCCGTATCCGTTAACCCTTTTCCAGTCTTTGGAAAAATGTCAGAAAAACTTTAAAATAACTTTTCGGGTGTCTTACACCCCTTCCCGAACTAAAGGCCATTCGAAAAATTTTGACAGAAAATTTACCAAAATACCCCCGATGAGCGACAAATTACCGATATGCCCCCGGGGGTTCATTATCACCCTAACGCCCCCAAATCAGCTTCAAAACATCTACATTTCTGGACTAAAAAGTCGTTTGAAAAACTTAACATTGTAGAATTACCAAAATACCCCTCTCGGGGTGGCAAATTACCAAAATGCCCCTTGGCATCGGAAAATCTCAAAAGTGCTTTGAAATACTATTTTAAGCTTCCTGAATTCATTCTTGATCTAAAAATTATTTTACGGATTTTTCGCCCAAAAATCCCGAACCGGTGTCCGGATTGAGCGCTTAAAAGCCCGTTCGGCCAAAAAGGTAGCTAACGACTTCGGAATGGCGCAAATTCCTGGGAAATAGAACTTCCCAACATCCTAGGGTTCTCATAAAAGTTTCGCGCAAAATAGCGCAAGCTTGATATTTTAAATTACACTACAAAGTTACAAGGTTCCCCATATCAGTTGACCCCTTTCCATTCTTTGGAAAACTCTAAAATGTTTCCCTGATATAGATCTTTTAAAAATAATTAGAGTCTCTTTTTTTCACTTTGGCAAAATCTAGCTCTAGCTATTTTTTATAAATTCGTGAAAAATCCAAATTTTGACGCCCTAAAAAATTGCTATTTTGGAATCTATAATGTAATACCCTGATTTGTATAAACCTAATTTTGACGCCCTAAAAAACCGCTCATCCGATCTCCGATTGATCTTATTTTTGTTTCGTTCAATTTGTATTTTCGTTATCTTCGATTTGAGTCTACAATGACTATTTTTGGACTTCGAATGAATATTCGCTAATAAACGCTAGTTCAATCCCTAATTTCAAACTCTCAAAAAACACGAATTTTAGACTATGGTAAGAACAATTTAAGCATAACACAATTTAAACAATCCACTGGTAAGAACAATTTGAAATTAACATTGAATTATAAGAAAATTCAAAATACTTACTTGTTTTAACTTGATATATTTAAAGAAAACTTCACCGATCTTCTAGCGGTTATCCACCGATCTTCTAGTGAAAAAAAAATTGTTTGTATTGTTGTGGAGATTATGTAGGTGAGATATGGAGTATGAAGAGAGTTGGTAAAGATGATGGAGAGTGGAAGAAAAGGTTCGGGGAGAACGGCTTATAAAAAGAGAAAAATGAGGCATCGCGTGGGGGGGGGGGGGGAGGACACCACGTGGCAGGGGGGGAAGGACACCACGTGATAGGGGGGAAGGACACCACGTGGCAGGGGGGACCGTAACACTTTGTTGCGGTTTGGCCACGTGGCAGGCAGGGGGGAAGGGCAGGGGGGAACCGCAACACTTTGTTGCGGTTTGGGGCCTTTGACGGTAAAGGACAACCGCAACAAAGTGTTATGGTGGGGGGTGGGGGCCACGAAAAGTAGGAAGAAAAGAAAAAAAAAAGGGAATGATAACTAACCGCAACAAAGTGTTGCGGTTAGGGGGGGTGGGGGCCACGAAAAGTAGGAAGAAAAGAGGGAATGATAACCAACCGCAACAAAGTGTTGCGGTTGGGGTGGGGGGGGGGGGCATGAAAGTAAGAATAAAAGAAAAAAAAAGGGAATGATAACCAACCGCAGCAAAGTGTTGCGGTTGGGGGGGGGTAGGAAGAAGAAAACCCAATATATATATATATATATATATATATATATATATATATATATATATATATTGGGTTTTTTATGGCTTTGAAATCAGCATCATTTATGTACCATTTTACATGCAAAAGTTCATTTGATAAGACCATGACAGTATGGCCATGTGTTCATTTTTTTTAGTCTGTGTGCATAATGGTCCGCTGGATAAAGTTTGTTGAGGGGGTTAGAAAATCACTCAATTAGTTACTTATAATTATTTGCAATGTCATTAATAGTAAAAATTATTGTCACTTTCAAAAGGTGCAAGGCTACCGATCGTAAAATTATTTTCACTTTGAAAAGTGTATGGCTATCAATAGCGAAAATACTTTTATTTTAAAGAGTGTAAGCGTATTGACAATGACTGGTGTATCAATAGTGAATATTATCTTAATATTGGTGTATGCAAAATCAAGATGGTGCAGCTTAAGCTAATAGATGGCTTATCGATAGTGAAAGGCTAGCTATCGATAGTAAAAAAATGCTTCCACTTTGAATAATGCAATGCTGTCGATAATGAAAAAAATGTTCTTTTTAGTACACTCCAATATTATCTTGGTGCAGCTAAAGTCAGTCGATGGCTAATCAATAGTAAAAATGCTCTCACTGAAGAGTGCAAGTCTATCGATAGTAAAAAATGCTTTTCCTTTTAAAGATATGACTCTTTGCAATTTACAAGAATTCAATTGCTTGAGCCAGATGGGCAATGCTTGCACCAATAAATAAGTTTTTCACTAATGACATGTCTTTAATTAAATGTCACTAAATAATATTAACTTATATTAATATTTGTCAAAATGAGATGATAAAGGATTCAGATCAGGAAGTTACTAACTTCTGAAAATGTGCTCCTATTGATAAGAGATAAATAAAGTTAGTTACTTATTAGTGGGTAGTTGGTTTCTAAATATGTGGTTTGTCTTGTAGTGGTAGTTATTTTTTACAGGTCAGTACCACAAATACTGGGTCAAAGAAGGAACGAAGGACATCACAATCAACACACAACTCAAACAAATGACCTTGACTTCAAGTCTTATCTTTTTCTTTCTTTTAGATATTATGTGAATATTATTATAATGCCTCCTATCGACAGAGACCCTTCGTTTGTTAATGTCACTTGACTTGTTTGGTACGAGTTACCATTTGTCTTGGGCGCATAGTCTGTAACTTGATTGTTCAATTAATCAAAGTTTCCAAATTTAGTTATTTTCTTTTTCATTGAAAGTTTCCCATTTAGAGAAATCCTCGAGCAAGAGGCCGAAAAGAAAATTACATCAATTACAGTTTGTTGTCCGGCGCAAACAAATTGTCACTAACTATATATGGCAACCACAATCATTAGTGTTCACTATACATGTTGTGTGTGGTGAGCTGGGGGGGGGGGGAAGGTTGTAGGCGTTGTTACTGCCTGGGTTGCAGAAAAAAAATTCCCTAATGAAAAAGAGAATTTTTGTCTACAACTCAAGTAGCCGGGGAAGAGCATACCACCCACCCCCCCCCCCCCACCCCCCCACCACACCCCCACCCCCACCCTGCCGGCCACACACCCAATCAACCAACGATTGATGAGCACTAAATTTCCCTTGTGATTTTTAATTAAGGCGATAGAAAATGCCACTAACTATTGACTGACAACTAATGGTCTACATCGTGTTAGGGTGGGGATGGAGAGAGCGAGGTGGGGTGGGGGGTATGCAATTTTTACAATCTAGGTTGAAACCAAAAGATTTTGAGAATGCAAGAAAACAATTTGACTGCAAACCGATGGTCGAAAAAGCATACAACCCCCCATACAACGGGTCGCTAAGTGTACTTGTCGGCTTTTAATTAGTGACCTAAAAAAGTTGTTGACAAGAATTGTTGCTAAAAATATCTAAGCAAATGCCATTAACTATATTAATCAAATATTATTGGTCATTGCTCCTATGAATTGTCGCTAAATACATCTAAAAGACGTTTGATTATATTTAACGACCTTGTCACTATATGAGAGGTTGTAAACTATTTGTAGTACCTAGGTTGCAGCCAAAAAATATTTTCAAGATAAAGGAGAATTTTGGCTACAACCAGGTAGTAGGAAGATGACACAATTCGCATAACAGTGGCAAATGGTCGATCTTACTTTCTTGGTTACCTTATTATGTGGTAAAGTCTATTGTCATTGTACCGAAAGATGCTGGACCGATTCTCTCCTACAAAAGGGAGCCGAGGAGCTCAAGGCTCGGGCTTATGTGCACCGGAAAAAACAGTTTTACTGTACACTCTTTTCAGCCTGACATACATTATTGGCTCCCCAAGATCTACAGAAACTAAAATACGAGAAAATATTATCTGCACTTTTTATATTCGGACACCCGTTAGAATACCTAACTAAAATCTGGTTAAATTATGGATTGTTCCCTACTCACTCCAGTTTTGTACTCCCAACTCAGTTCAATTTTCGTTTTGCCTGGACCCGATAGAAGTACGTGAGGTTCATTCCCTCTAGAAATCATTTTCACAACTAAGCGGAACACCATACAAGATTAAATAAAGTTACCGCAAGACGAACGGATCCATGTGGCTTAAAAGTCATTAGTTTTTCTCTATGAATAAAGAAGTATGTGCATGGCACTATCAGGATGGGTGAACAGTCAAGTCGTCTTTGAATAGTATAATACAGTGGATGCTGCAATCGTACTTGGAGAGTTCTCAAGGAACGACGATACGTAATCCTGGCGCGTTGAGTTGCCAGCATGTCGCTTTGCAGGACTTAGTAACTCGATAACCTTCGCAGCAGTGCGAATCTGTTCTTCTCGAAGGCCTTCATTGTTCATTAACTCCCTGCAAAATTGTAACCTTTTAAATATGTGATCCATGTTTAAAAAATATATATATATATATCTTCAATCCTCATGCATCGGGATTTACAGTTATTAGGTTTTCAACGCCATCTTGCAGTAATGTTGGGTTATATTTTCTATCTTGGAGATAAAAGAACTGTTTTCATTTATAACAGCTTTGGTGAAGCTAATATTACGTTGAGGACTCGGCAACTAGAGCATTGCCAAAGTGCAATAACAATCAATTAGCATGACATATCAACATGTATGAATTGAAATTCTGCTTCAACATTCTCGTAGTCAAAAGCAGAGAAACGAAAAAAAAAAAACAATTTCCATGTTGACGGCACATTATCTTACATGAGTAATGCTGCCAGCTTTGAGGGTGTGCATGCCTGAAAGAGAGCTTCGGGAATTGTAGAAGACCCCAAAAGTATATTGGGCAGGGAGATGTATGGTACTTTAGCTCTATAACGTATGAACCATTCTGTCAGGAGATGAGCTCGATAGGAAACAACACATGGCAATCGTGCAAGCTGCAACTCCATAGCCACTGTCCCAGAAGTACAAAGTGCTACTCTGCTTGCCTGCATCGTAACAAAGTCACCTTGATAAGCATTATTAGCAACACCGAGGATGACACAACCTCAACGGTCAAATTTCTAGCTTTTACGGAAGCTTTGAAGATTTATCACCTAATGTTGTTTCTGTCAGAGGTGGCAAATGGCAGACTTTATTTGGACAATGTCCAAGTGTATTGAAACCTAGGCCAGACCCCTTCGATTGCCACACTTGCGGACTTCAGGGATGCAATAAAAGCATGAATCCGCTCTTTCACAAGCAGACAATTACCAGACATTCCACAATTGCACGAGGAAAATCTTATCGAATTTCAAGTGTAGACTAAGTAACAAGACAACAACTAGTACCCCACATAGTATCAGCAAGCAAATACCCAAACTTACAGTTTCTGATAGCCAAATCTCTAGTTGCCCTGGAGAATGGGTGACTAAGCGCATATCAAAGTTGAGGCGAAACCTAACCGACTTAATGGCCACATCCAGTCACTTTTGAGCCAAGTCTAGATAACATTTCAATGTAATCACGACCAGAGATTCGTTTTTCCATTTTCAAAATAAAGCCAACTGTATTAGGAACGGCTTAAGGGGGAGGTACACAGCTTGTATACCAAAAGAGAAAAAAGAAAGAAAGAAAAAGAAGAAAGCGCTCTGCAAAAAAGAGTACATTAAAGTGCAGTGGTTATCCAATTATGACTTGAGCAATTCCGGCAAGATGCACTAGGGCAGGGAAAGGAAGTAATTTCTAAAAGATTCTCTGGCCTGAATTGGCTGTTATAGTTTCTTATGTTCGAGAAAGTTTTAACCGATTAAACTCATTTAATGAAGACATGTACTTTCTTTCTCATTTGGACGATAGGGAAATGCAAGGGGCAAACCCCCTGTGATGCAGGGGTGTATTATCTTTGCAATTTTTTTTTGTATATAAATGAGGAGATCATGATGTCTTACAGCGTATGCATTATATTTAATGCGTGATGATCCACCTGGAACCAATATAACAGATACAGGCCAATCATTAACAGCCTTGCTGATGTAGTCTTCCACGTGCTGATTAGGTGCTACATGGATTACTGCTGTCAAATCTGGAAAGGAGTCCTTTAATAGCTCCATAGTGTTTGAGAAGATAGGAAGCATGCGGATTACCTCTTGTAATCTGCTTCCAGGAAGCAAGGTAATGACCATAGATCCTTTAAGAAATCAAAAGCATAAGGTCCTTCAAGTTAGAGTTACTAACATGTAACAAAATTGAGCAAATATTCGGTAAACCTTCACAATAAGATACGCTGCTCATAGAGGTACCATATTATTAGACACGTGTACCTGGCGATATCCCATATCTATTTCGGAATCCTTCAGCATTTCCATGTACCTTCCATCCACTATTCATGGTATCATTTACCTGAGATTGGAATACGTCAGGTGTCAAAACCAAACAACAACCACAATATAAAGTCATGGAAACCAACTGCACTCATGTTTATGAAAGGAAAACAGAGAAATTTGAACACATATTTACCGAACCGAGCTCTAAAACATCTTCCAGTACGGGGTGTCCCACAAAAGTTGCAGCCAGCCCATTCAATTTGCACACTTCCTCCTCGAAGGGAAGGATACACAAGATGTGGTCCACAAATTCAGAGAGCCCTTTGAGTCTTGCTTCACCGCCTTTCCATGCCCAGAAGGATGGCGCTACATAATGGAAGTGCAGTGGGCTAACCATGCCTTGCTGACAATATCTAGCTGCAAAAAGCATTCCCCCATATTCCTACACCATTTTTTTTGGTGCATAAGAAAAATGCAACTGACATTCACACTCGAGAAAGATGGTTGAAAAATTACCGCGTAACTGCTTTAAGAGACGGAAGGAGAACCCCTTGGCATCAACTGTCACCACAACATGGGGTCGGAACAAAACTGCAGCCTCAAGTGTTTGCTTCAACTTGACCTGCCATTTTAAAGTTTCCATACGAGGTAGGTCCAAATCAGATGTACTAAATTCATGCTACATATACAAATTTTACGGAGGCAAATAGAAGTCCTTAAATAGAAGTGTAGACTATGTTACTGTAGCTCACTACTCACTCTGAATTTATTCAGATGTGGCAACAACTCCCAAATCCCCATAACGGCAATATCCTCAATGGGGAATAGAGACTCCAATCCTTGCTTGGACATCATAACCCTGATGATGCAAAACCAAAGAAGCTTGTTTGAGGAGAAGAGGCAAGTAGAATCAAATGCTGGGAAAGATCAACTAAAGCCACCTAGCAATAAACATTAGTTCTTTGCATACATGGCAGCCAAGAAGCTGACGGGAAAGAGTTAAACGCATGTACTTTCTTCTCATCTATTAGAAGCATTCAGGTGCCTATAACCATATGGCTGAGTAGGACATGATGAAAAAGAGAACAGCTACCAGTCGGCTAAGTATATCAACAAAGTAATGAATGAGTATCCGCCTGATACACAGTTATTACTACATGCAAACTGTAACTGGGGAACTAAAAGAAGCTTCAAAATGGTCACCCTGTAAGCACAAGCTGATCGAGGAAGTTGCTGTGTCACGCATTTGAATCAAGGCTTATAGCTACCTATAGCATATGATGAACCAAACAGGACAAAAATTGAAAGTCATAAGTAGCATGATATACGGTGTCAAATGATAACAACTAACCCTCCAACACCGCGAAAATCTATAGGAAAAGGAGAACGCTTCTTCAGAGAAGCCATGAGACGAGACCCTATAGTGTCACCAGAAACTTCTCCAGCCACTATAAACACCCTTAGTCTCCCATCTTTAGCAGCCATGTCCACCGCAGATTGGCTTGAAAAAGAAAAAGATCTTCTCACAAATCGCAAGCAGAAGTGGCCAACCCCACAGTTCGAGTACCATATACTTCTAAGCAACATATTCAATATTATTCTGCAGATCATAAAAATAACGGCGGAGCTGGTTATAAAAAGCTTTAGGCCACTAGCAGTATTTGTATATCGTAACGAAGAAAGAAAAGGAAAAGGCTGGGAATAACAGGCAAAGGTGCTGCGACTATAATCAACATCTGCTGGAGACTACTTTTATGGGCAAGCCCTATTGCCAAAGCACATACATCTAGCCAAAGCACATACAACCTTTGCCAAAGCACATACAGCCTTTGACAAGAGGAACATAAAGTAACAATATCTGGTGGTACAACCACCTAAAAGCAAGCCCCGATTTGGCAACAGGCATGCCTGCTTTGGCAAAAGGGCCGCCTTCCAAGGCTTTCACATTTTCCATCACAATATAGCTACAAACATAAATTCACCATTATGAGCGCATGTCTCACAATCGGCATAGATCATTTGCCTATAAACTCATGAATTGTTTATAGTCAACTTTTGGGAGTGAAATCTTGAGTCTAAGGTTGTGATCCCTGTCATTACCCTCCCAATTCCAATCGAGCATGAGACATCATGACTGAGAACCAAAGGAAGACATTATAAACTTGGCAAGCGCTTGTATAAAATTATAAATTGACGATGATACAATCACTAGAAGCTATTTTTAATGGTATGAAAATATATCTTACAAAATGCCACTAAAATACGCTCTGCCAAAAAGGTTCTGCAATGAATCATAAACATGTACCCTTGAAAGGTATAAGTCAGCAATTCGGTGAAACCCAATTCACCCACCAATTGAATGCTAAATCGAACTTTACTAAATTGGAGGTATCAAAATAGCCTCGATGAATTATATAAATTCAGGAAGACTGTGCAAGAGAAAAACCTTACGATCGAAGAGTCAAAGCAAGCGAGAATCGTCAACTGCAGTCAAATGGAAATGAGGCGGCCGGTGGGCGTGGGTAAGGGGTGGGTGGGTGTGTGTTTGTGTGTGGAAAAGAGAAAGTGGGCTGAAAAGGGTCCGGCTTGGGGGTGGATTGGATGGATCTAGATGGGTTGGGAGTGGGCTGAAAGATAGGGCTACTACATGATCGAGCGAATACGGGGATGGGCCGACAAGAGATGGGGTGATTACTGATTACTTCGGAATGTCCAATCCAGCAGTGGCTATGACTATGAGTGCGGTGGGGGTGTGGCAGCAGTAGAGGACTTCTAGTAGTTACCATATGGTTTCTTGTGTGGTGCTTTGTGGCAATTAAGAGCACTACTAGTTGTAGAGATGTCAAATGGGCCGGGCGGCTCGTGGGCTGGCCCGGCACGGCCCATTTTTGGCCCGGGCTGGCCCGGCCCGTTTTTGGGCCCGGACTGGCCCTAACCCCTAGGGCTTGGGCCAGGGCTAGGGCCAGGCCGAATTTTTTGAGAAACAGGCCCGGCCCGGCCCTAAAACGGCCCCTTTTTGGCCCCGGCCCTAACATGGCCCGGCCCGGCCCTTTTGGCCCTATTTCTGGCCCTTTTTTGGCCCTACACAGGCCCTCTTTTGACCCTAAGGTTGGCCCTATTTCTGGCCCTTTTTGGCCCTACACACATGCCCTCTTTTTCCCAATATTATTATATACACACACATTATTATATATAATTGTGCGTGTCCAACGATGATCGAATGAGTATTAAATCTTAACATTAATTATGATGATCGTTCTTCTTTGTTGCAATAATCAAATGCCATGCAAACATTTGCGAAAATTTAAATAGCTATTGTATTAAGTAATTCGATATATGTAATTGTCATTTTCTATTTACCAAACTTTCGAAAAATGCTACTTCTAAATTATAATGTTAGTAGGCCAAAAAAGACTTGTCAATATTACACCAAATTAACACGTATCAATCTCAACCAATTAATTTGATGTATTCTTGTTGGCCATCGACACAAATAAATAACAAGAAGTTGGGAAACAAAAAAATAAATAAAAAATTTGGGCCTGGGCCCGGCCCTAGATATTGGGCCTAGGGCCAGGGCCTGGACTGGGCCTAGGTTTCCCTTCGGCAGGCCCGGCCCGGCCCGGCCCGGTTGGCAGCCCCACTGGCCCGGCCCCACAGCAGGCCCGATGGGCTTGGGCTGGGCCGGCCCAAGCCCGGCCCTTTGACATCTCTAACTAGTTGTAAATTTGGCAGATTTGGTGGTGGTGGGTTGGTACTTAGTTGTGGTGGTTCATTGACATCTTTACAAGTGGCTTTCGGTGTTTTTATGATTTGAGGGCGCGCGTGAACGATTTAGACTGGACTTTTTCTTCGATATGAATATGATTAGGCAATCGAAGCAGCTAGCACGGTGGTGGTGACTACGAGAAAATTTCAGTGCGACGTCTATTTTAAGAGCTTTGTGTGATCACGAAAATATCTCATTGCAAATTATCCTTTAAAAAACTCAATACAACATCTATTGTAAGAGCTTTGTAGTGACAAAATATGTAAAGACATTAAACGTCATGCTGTCACATGAGCATTAAAACTATGTAGTTTTTTTGTCACGAAAATTTTAGCACAACTGAGGGGTTCACTTGTTAGGCAATCTATTGATATGTCATTTTGTATATTGATGTATGTCAGTTTTCGGTTAACTCTCCTAATTTTTGTAGGCCTCTATCTTCTGTTTCTGGTAGGATAGTCTTATCATACATATATAAAGGCATCAATCTACTCAGATTTATTAATGCTCAGTAATACAATTATCTTTCTGTTTACTTTTTTATCATGGTATCAGAGTCACACGATCCACCGTTTTTAGAGCCTTTTAACCATTTTTGAAAACTCAGGCAGACGACACCTTTTGCCCGGCCAACTCGTATGCTTTTGTTTATTTTCGTGTTCGTCTTCTCTTTTAGAGTTTAGAACTTTAGTATTTCTTTTATGTCTTTTCTTTCCCCTGAACTTTGCTACTGTTATAACCTTCACTTTCAACCTATTGTTTTTTATCAAAAACATTTATTCCCGGCTTCGTTTGAATCTATCCAATGTTTTTATTCTGCCCCAAAACACAATCCAACACTGTGATGCCCCGAAGCTAGATTACACGGTTATTATTATTTTAGCGACAATTTTTAGAAGTGATGTTCTTTTGAGTTTTAGCGATGATACTTTTAACTTAACATCAGTATTTTAATTGTGTTAATGGTATTTTTTTTTTAGAAATCTTTAGCGACATTTTTATTTTAGATAGTTAACGTCGATACCTTATTAACACGTTTTCACAACGAATTAATGTAGCCGGTTAAGTAATAAACCGTTAAGTTCTCTTAATACGAAATCTTTCATAAATAAATATAATGGACATTTTGCAACCATAAAAGTGCCGAATAGAATTTAAAGAACTCGGATATAGTTAGGAGGGTTTTCTTGTAATTCTACAACCTAGGGTTGTTATATACGGTATATTAACACATACTTTATGGGTCAGCCGACCCTAAGCCGCCACACGTCTGGAAACTGCAAAGCAGAGAGAGGGAGAGTAAAGGAATATTTCCAGGCAAAGGGGAGCAAAGGAAGGTTTTCCGGCAGAACCATCGGTAAGATCCTCACCTTTTCTATGAATCAATCTATGTTAGAGTGGTGATAGGGTTTACGCAGGGTGTTGAGCGTGAGTATATATTCTGTGTGTATGTACAATTAGGCAGGGTGTTTTCAGATTGAGTTAGTTGGTTACAACGGGAGTGAGATTCTTGCGGCAGAAGAGCGCACTGTCGTTAGGCAGCGGGCTCAAGAGCAAGGCTGCTGTGGGCAGCATATAAGTGTGGAGTGATTGTACCCAGTAATGAAAGGAGCAAGAGAAGGTGCGGTGGAGCGAGGCTGCCAAGGACAGCTTGCAGCTGCTGTATGTGTGCGTGTGTAATGGGTGTGTTCATGGGACGAAGTGGTGAAATATAAACCCACTGCCGCAAAAAAAAGCGGGTGGGAGCTGTGTTGAGAACAGGGTGGTGTGTAGTTGTTCGTGGGAGTTTTGTGTCTAGGCAGCAAGGAGAGGCTGGTACAGGTATAAAGGTGTATGAAAATTTGGCAATAGCGAGCCACTGGTTTAGAAGATTATGGTTTGGGAAAAGGAAAAATGAAGCCAAGTCAGTAGCTTGGAGGGTGATGTATTAATGTGAGAAGTAGCAATAGGAAACAAGCTACTGCCGCAAGGCAGTAGCTGTTAATGGTGATGAGGAGTATAATGGGTCTATGAGAGTTTTGAGGGTTGGAGTTATAATGGGTTTATGTGAGTTTTGAAGGTGGAGCATAAGGGGTTTATGTGAGTTTTGAGGGTTTGGAGTTATATAATGGGTTTAAATGAGGAGTTACAGGGAGTGTGAAACTTAGACATGGGTTTCATATATATACATACATGAGAGCTTTGAGTGTGAAACCTGTGTATGGATATAGATATATGTGTGAGTGTGGGTGTGTATTGGAAGTGTATGCTTGTAAGATGAAAGGGAAGCTAGAAGGCAAGGTAATGGGTGTAGTGTCTGAAGTGATATCATGTAAGAAGACTGCTGGGTAGGCGTGAAGAAGGAGAAGACTGCTTAGAGAGAGGGAAAGTCTATGTTTTAAAGTTAGACTCAAAAGTGTCGCTAAAAAGGTATCCTATTCCAACAGTTTCTTTTCGATTTTTTAAAATATTTTTAGAATATTATTTGGACAAAACTCAAAGAAGTAACTTATGTTAATTTTGCAAGATCTACATACAGTAAAAAATTCAGATTTTTCGGAGCTCGATAAGCATGCTAAGTAATTTTATTCGTAAAAGAGATTTCAGTGCATTTTTTTTTAAATAGTAAATTAATTTATTAAATTATGATAATTTTATAATAGTCTTATATAACTATGATAATGTATGTTCCAGAGTTTTGAAAGTCGTTTGCTATTTTTTAGCGTTCTTAGCAGTGTAGCGCTCGAACAGATATAGCGTAACGCTTAATTGTCACGATAGTTAGTAAATTATTTCTAAGGACCTCTTCTAAATAGAATTAGACAAAGTCGGGGGATGGTTGGGTAAAGTTTACTCATCTAAAAGAAACATAATACCTAAACGTGTCCGAGCGTCAATATATGACATCTGTATGATTTGTTATTTAGGTTTTGATAGTCAAGAGCTAGGGCTGGCATTTGAGCAAATACCAGAAACAGATTTTGAGCGAGGTAAGTACCCCTGTCATGTTCCTCCGTATATTTATTTGCAAAAACTATAATATGTATTTATGATTTGACCATTTGAAGTTTAAAGTTTTATGTTGCATACGTTTTATTTCTAAAGTATTTGATGACAAATGTAACTTGAAAGAATGCCATGGAATGTTATGTGAATCAAATGTTATGGATTTTACTGAGTACATGTTGAATGAGCAAATGAAACTTGTCTTGGTTGTTGTGCCCCATATCCAACGGGGGAATGTTGGATTTCGGGCCCTGGTCAACGGGGCTCATACGTTGATGCACAGTACTGTGGCTGGTGGTTCGCCCATGCGTCCACAAAAATTTATCCCGGGTGTAGGAGGGATTTCGGGCCCTAGTCAGGGGGGCTCGTACGCTGACCGCAACATACCTAACGAAAGAAAAATATGCGTTTGATGTGAATGTAATTAACGATGATCGTACTCATATTTGAAAATCCTCTTTTTGAATCTTTATATATATGTGTGTATGTATTTGGAAAAGGTTTTAAGAATGACAATGACCGAATGTTGGATTTGTTGAAAGAAAACCCATGGCATGTTTTAGAAATTTCAAACTTATTTTAGGAACATGGCTGGTGTATTTGCTGGGCTTTCGCTCATTCCTTACTTTTCAGGTGACGACTTAAGGGAAGCGGAGCCGTATGAGCCACACGGGGGAGAAGTGCCCGAAGAGAACTTTTAGAATAATGAGTGTCCATTATTCGAACATTTTAGTCTATGTTAATTTATATTATGCTTGAACTGATGTAAGGAGCTTAGGTCTCCTCAAGTTTTCTTTATAAGTTTTAAGAACGTGTAATAAGAGTTATATTCAAACTTTTGGAGGTCTGTAAATTTGAATTATTTTTGGAGTCACAGGATTGTAGTAAAGCCTGGCAGAGCCCTCGGTTGGAGCCTATTGGGTCTGCGGCCGGTCACGTGCCTAGCTCACGGGCCTACCCGTGGGTTCGGGTCGTGACAAACACCATTAAGAGCTTCATTTCTCTTCATCGATTTGGCCACAGCCAACCATGCCACCACGCGCCACGCGCCACCAGACCATTATGTCTTTTAGTCCCAAGCGCTCATGTGTTGTCCCTACTCCAAACGTGCCAATCCCCGCAATCAGAGATCCAACCCACAAATTTGGATTGACTTGTGGTGCTCGGATCAGTTTTACCCGACCTGACCTTGACTCTGCCCTGTTTGGTGTACCAGTACATTCAAACTGTTATGTTCTTATTCTGATTGACAATTTCACCCAGTTTTTACCTAGTTTTCTAAAATAAAAAAAAATACCACTTTCAACGTATTTTTATTATTCCATACCTATTCTCGCTATCTGTTTACTCTGATTCCCTTTACATTTTCTGTTTTGAGCCTCTCATTTTGTCGTTCTATTATTTCTTGCTTTCATTTTTTATTTGTGGCTACCATGGATCTTGTTCTTTAAAGATGAGCACGGTTCGGTTTGGAGGTCAAACCGCAAACCGAACCAATGGACCTCGGTTCATAAATTCTCAAACCAAACCAAACCGAGACACCTCGGTTTGAACGGTTCAGTTTGAACGGTTCACTCGGTTCAAATTGAACGGTTCGGATCGGTTTTAGCGTATTTTAAACATTATTTTATTCCAAGAAAAAATAATAGTCCAACAACAAAAAATTACATCACTGTTGCATTACATGATAAATTGAAAAGCTTAAATCGGTCACCAAGTGAAAAAGTCCTACAAAGTTACATTGCATAATGAAATGAACCATTAATCATTTAATCTGGTAGTGCATATTACATTGCCACACTGTGGCACTACATTCATGTAAAGCACATCAATTTGCTACTGCACTGAAGGTGTACTCTCAACTCTGGACATCTTGCTTCCATTTCAAAGTGGTGCACTCTCTTATATTGCTGGCATTGCAGTTTTAGTTGAACAAAACTCCTTGAAAGAGACTTAGAAATTCTAACTTACCTTCCAAACATTAGAGCAAATATCAATTGAAGGGAAGGACATAAACTGGTAGGAAATAATGCAATAGTGAAAACTTAACATGGCCAAATGACCTGTAATTATCCGAAGCTACACTAAGCAAAACACTCAGACAAACCTTACTCAATATGACATGGCCAATCAGTGATTAACTTCAACATTTCAACACTTTTTCCAACTGCCAAGATCCCACTTTTCACATTCTGGTTAATCTGCAAAACAGGTGTCAAGTTCAATAAAGAAGTTGTTTAAAAAACCTTTGAAATGAAGCCTAAAAGTGTATAAATTGTCTACTGCAATTAGTGTTACACATGCTGTCCTAGACTTGGTTGTGCAGTAACATAACTAGCAATATGCAATATGCTTCTAACACAAGTTTCTAACACATCAATATGCAATATACTTCAGTATAGCTTCTAACAGAGTTTCTCAAAACAAGGGAGAAATATAAAAGGGTGTTCTAAAATAGTTTTCCTTTGAATACATCCTTCTTGAGTCTTGACTAATTATTGAGCAGATTTGTCACAATATAATACTCCTACTGCTACTGCTACTGCTACTGCTACTGCTACTCCTACTGCTACTGCTACTGCTAACTAGTACTATATCTTGTTTTTCCTTGTATTACCAAGTAAAAGATACCTCCAGGTGGGGTGCTTGATGGGCTTTCCCCTGAAGAGGTTTTACAATGTAGTACAAATTACAGAGGAAGAGTCTTTTGAGCTTGTGAAACAACTACGACCGACAGATGCAACATTGCTCAACTGGGCAATTGATTTAATGGCAGATGTTGTCGAGCAAGAGGATTCTAACAAAATGAAGAGTTTTATTACTATGATTTTTGCCCCAAACTGATTCAGGTGAATAATTCATGTTTAGATGGATATTAGAATAGTCAAGCTTGTGCATTGCTTGGCTAATCTGTTCTGTTCAGTTGTGTTTCTGGTTAAGATGTCTAATCCATTGACAGCTCTCGCCTCTCATGCATGTCGTTCAAGTGATGAACTTGCTCAAGACTCACGTAAATCATAATGAAGTCACATATTATTCTAGCGTGAAGAGAATAAAACAGGAGGATGCTCACCCGTGTCATCTCGTTCTTCAGGTTTGGAAATTGAAAACTGATGAGGAGTTCAACAATCAACAGAAGATGGATACAAGTTGTGAGATTGACATGGTTCCGTCATCCGTGGGCTGCGATCTATGTGGGTGTGTTGTCTGATTGCCTATGTGGGTGACGGGGTATGGTCTCTGAAGAAGAAGAGTAGGAGTCAACTGTTGGGACTTGGGTGTGGTCTCAGAAAAAGAAGAGTAGGAGTAGAGTGACGACAAATGAAAAGATAAGGATTCAATAATTTTAGGGCAAACATGTTAGCTTCACCCTGGTTATTCAGTTAACCATGGTAAGGTATATATTTTTTTAATAGTTATATAATACTCAGTTCGGTTCGGTTCGGTTCAGTTCATAGCCGGTTTGAAAATCCCGAACCGAACCGGCCTCGGTTTGAAAATCTCAATCCAAACCGTTCAAGCTCATCAACGGTTCAGATTCAATCGGTTTGGTTCTATCGGTTTGGATCGGTTTTATCGGTTCGCTGCTCACCCCTCAGTAGTCGAACCTCAACCTGAGAGCTTTATGGCCGTTGGTATTCTCTCTATTCATAGTCTTTCGACCTCTCCCCGAGACCTCTATGGTCATCGGATTTCAGCAGGACTGCTAGCCTGTTCTAGCCACTAGAACTCGATGGTTGTCGGACTTTGCTTGGGGACTCCTAACATATTCTTAGTCGTCGGACCTTGTCCTAAGACCTCTATAGTTGTCCGGTTCATCTAGGGAGTCTTGCTATGTTCTTAACTAATGAGCCTCGCCCCAAGATCTGGATGGTCTTCAGACTTTATCCGATACTCTTGTTATGTTCTTGTATCACCAGACTTTATGCCTGGAGTTTATCTTAACTTGGATCTCACTCAATGTAGCTAGTAGAAAGATACCACTCCGAACTTAACCTACAAACTCTAGTTTATTCTTCTCTACCACCTTGAGTTTGAAGGGGAATCTCAGATAATATAATATACTAATATGTCAGTTTCTGTAATGATATGTTAGTTTCTTATTCCTATTATTTTTAGTCTAGAATATTCTGTAACCGTTCCAAATTTTTGTAGGGGTACTCTCTTTTCAATTTTTGGTAGGATAGTCTTTTCATGCATAGCCTTATTGTACTCAGTTTTATAATGCTCATGAATTTAATTGTCTTTCCCTTCATCGCTAAATGTATGTTGTGACAACTCTATAGCAACAACTCATCTAACAACAAAGTTTATTACTATAAGTTCTAGTGACAATATTCTCATTACTAGTGAGCAGTTTTTCATTTGTACAAAGTAGTCTCTCTCATATCCTCATGCATGTTTTGACTAGAAAAACATCACGAAGGGCTAAACACAGGGGAAGAATCCATCCATCCACCACTCCCTTATTTGATCCCAAGCAAGAAGCTTATTCTCCCGATAGCACCTTCACTTGAAAAAGGCTTGATACTTCGCTTCATGACTTACTAATTAAACCATTAGGGATAGATTCAAATCAAAACTTGACACGAAAATATTCAGTCAAAACAGTCGTTAGGCCATTTTATATAAAGCCTCTACTTATGAAATGTTTCAATGTATATCACTACCTTCTCCTACGTTAAAAATCAAGTCCAAATGATCAAACTGGGGGCAAAAAGGCAAATTTTATATTATTAGTTGTTTTCAGTTGAATACTTTTGAACATGAGTTGTGCCACACCAGAGAACTGGATAAAAATGATGTTTGGAATTCATTAGACATGGTTCTTTAGGAGCATCTAGAATTAGATTGTTGTATTCTTATCTTTTCCTTATTTATTTTTTCCATATATGGAACAATAAATAATTACTTAGTCTTCCAGATTTTCTGCATGGTCTTCTTGCTTCTATTATTCATTTGGATCAATTACACCCAGGTCCCTGAGATTAGGGTAAATTTACACTTGTGTCCATTAGTTTGAAAAAAAAACAGCGATATCCATAGACCAAACATAATCTTAAAATACGTAAAGGCTTTAAAAAATGAATTTTTTGCACTTAACTTGGAAGCTTCTTATTTTTTCAAATGCCATCCTTTTATCTCTCTTCATCCTCTTGAAGAACTCGACAATGCATCACCATTGGCACAGCATCGTCGTCCCTTATTGTAACCACCATGCCCACCACTATTAGCGGAATCATGAGATCCCTGCCGCTTTCACCACCACGAACCTCTTTTTAACAATTCCACAATCGGCCACCACTGTGTCCAGCCTCCACTAGCTACCAGCATGTCAGTCTCCATAAGCCACCACCGCGTCCAACCTCTACCAGCCACCACCATGTTTAGCATTGATGATCATACGTCACCACAAGCACCGAAAAACCTCTAACACCAAACCCACGGTAATGGGTCATGAATGTGCCTCCTTCACACCATCACATACCGCCAATGCCAGAAACACAACCCACCACCGCGATCCACCCACCACATGTCAACCCTCCATCCCCCCTCCCTACACCACAAACATCCGTCATCCTCTGGCAACTGCCATCTTTCCACCACCTCCATCAACCCTACTTCAACTCTACTGTCCATATTATAGACCAACAGTCCAGCCGTTGTCGCCATGTCCTCGCACCCCCCCCCCCTGCCTTCCCCTGCTTAAATAACAAAAAGCCACCATATTTTCTCACCACCGCTGCATCCCACCACCCCCCGACTTGCCACCATGACATCTTCCATCATGGTCGTCACATCCCATAACCCCCTACCACTGCTGTATTTGAGAACCATCACTAATCACCACACGTGCGTGCGCGCGCACATACAGTAGCAAAGGGAAAATAGGCCGGAGGATAAAAGGGAATCAAGGAAGAGGCGGTGATATTGGCACAACGTTGGAGTGGGGCTTGGGTCGGTGGTGGGTACTAATAGTGGTGGCAGAGTGGTGATAAGTTGGGGTGGTGGCCTCAAGAACGGAGAAGAGGCGGAAGAGCGGGGGCGGCAGGGGCGGAAGAGAAAAAGCCGGGGGGGGGGGAGAGGGAGAGAGAGTCAGTCAAACCCTAATTTGGAAAATAGAGTTTGAAAGTTTTATGCATTATATAAACATGTATACTGTTTAAGGGTAGTATTAACAATTTTAAAAGTACGTATTAATTACATAAGCCAATAAATACATATCCTTAAGAGATAAACGATGGATGTTCAAAGATGATACCTTTTAAAAAAAATTGGTCACAATCTGTTACCTTTTTAGAACTTTAGTTTATGTCTTTGATTATAATTTTACCCTAACCAATCAGGGATATAAGCGTCATTAACCGTATTCTTTTTATGTTATCATCAACCATATGTTTACAGCATGCCAAATCCAGAGGCACCCTTCCCAGTGAAGTGCTTCCCAAAAAGAGAGCTCTTGCGCACTTTCGTCCATGCCCTGGACCGCGTTTTGTCATGCCATCCCAGATGCAGTTGATGTCTTGCTGAACTGTGGTTGACGATATTTGAGGCTCCTCGCACATCCACGCATAGTAGCCTCAATATATACCACCATTGCGATATCATACCACTGCCCACACTTTCATTGCCTATGAAACTGGAAGGCAGACAAATGAAACTTGATTGGCCTTAGAATTTTTCACTCACTGTTGTTTTTAGCACTTCATGAGATTCAGAGACTAGCATTTTGTCACCGTTGGGGCCAGATATAGCCTGAGTTTGCAATTCTACTTATTACGGTACAAGCTTACGGAAAAAAAAAAAAAAAAACTTTAAATCGTTGATGGAAGCAAATCCAATGAAAATTAAAAATCTTGGACGAATAGGCTTAGGCCAATCAAGTTTCAAACAAGTTGACCGTGCTCCTGTCAATATCCATGTTATTACTCATCTATATATTGAGGTGCTTAAATTCTGTTTTTTAAAACACAATGATGCGATGTTAACGTGCGTCTCTCTCAAAACTAATAACCAATCCTAACTGCAACACAATTCGATTAATGACACAACCACAAAATCGTGCTGAGGCCCTACAAAGCTACATAGTGAGGAAATCGGATCATAAATGCATTTGCACTTGTCACTCATCTGCTGCTTTGTCTGAATATATCCATATAAAGCAAGAAAACAAGGACATTTCCAAGTAATCTCATCTTTCTTTACATGCAATTAAGGCAAGTACTGTCATGGGTCATTCCGACATGTCAAAATAAACAAGTACTTCGTTCGTTTTGTACTTTTCAACTTTGGTCTCACTTTACTTTCTGAGATACTTCATATCTTTTAAATGAGGTTAAAAACATGTGGCTAATTATTCGGAATGTCATCTGCCATCCTCGAAGAAGTATCAAGAGTTTTTAGCTTCGTGCGAGGTACAGCTTGTGAGACATCCGACCAATAGCCTAGGGCACAAATTGGCAAGAAACACAAGATTTATAACTGAGTTTGAGTCATAGTTGTAAGAGGCGTTTTAATTTTTTATTTCGTCCATTTTGAAATTCGTTATCATGGTTGGCTTATGAACATAATCGTGTTGTGCGTTATCCTGTGTACCAAAAAGCTCATGCACCAAATGATGGGGCCGTGGCCCATATTCTGGCATATTATTACACGTTGAATCTGATTACAAAGAGCTATATTGTTTGCAAAAAATACTTATGTGCTTTGTATGGATGCAACATCGTAGTGAAAACAATGATTACTACTGAATAGTAAAACAAAAATCGTTGACATAATTAAACTGGTGAATTTGAACATTTTAATCTGTGTAGTGTGATTGTTTTTTTGTTATATTTTTCATTCAGATGAAGCTGCTAAATGAATGCATCTTACAATAGATTGCTTAAGTGAAAACAAAGGCTAACAAAATGAAGGGTGAGTGAGAGAGAGAGAGAGCACATTACGGGAACATTCATATGGAATAAACTGAAACTTACAAAGTTTACACTGATATAATTGGCATAATGTGTGCTCACAAAGTTCATTCTTAAGCACAAAGATCTGTCTTGTTTTTGACACAAGCAGGTGTATCCAAACAGTCATACATACCTCACCTTGGCAGCTTACATACCAATATTACCATTTTCATGAGGCCAATATATGACATATTTCAAAGATGCTGGTGAGTGGTGGCTGGTGAGATTTATGCGCGACTTTGGCCTACCAAAGCTCCTGACTGAAAGGACGGCAACAATAAACAGGTCCTGCATCTAACCCACCAGGCCACCACCTTTTTTAATGACCAGAAACAATACACGTGCATGTCACACCACTATGACCAAGCACATAAACACACACACCCACCCCCACCACACCACACCACACACCCACGCCCAAACCTACACCACACGTATGCTGATATATTGCACGGCATTGTCATAACTTCAATAAGTTGTCCTTTTTACTATCTATCCTATCCGATCACAAATAATGACGTTCTTTTCAATTTTGTAAGTTGAAAGCAATGGTTTATCTTTCAACCAATTGAAAATGAGAGTTAGCAAAGTGTACTACAATGGGCGCGATACGCCATTTGATCTCCGATATAAAAAAGAACCAGGTATTTATGGGCAATAATGTTAGCACGTGAAAAACAAAACATAAGTTTATATTTTTTTATCGTTTGAGTGAGTATTATTTTATAAAAAAGATAAGTCAATCGTTATAAGAAGCAAACATATCACTTACTTCTACCCGGTCGATGTGGGTTGTATATCTTGACACTCGTTCTCACTTGAAACGCTGGATAATTAGGTGACGACCTCGATCCAGATTACGATATTAAGATGGTAACAAGAACATAAAGTGAACCCGATTCTGGTATCATATAAAAATATGGTACTCAACCAAAATGCATGCTCATATAGGAGATAAACTCATCCGTCTAAGATGCAAAGGCACCACTTATTTATAACCTATGTAAGAGATATAGACAATTTTCCCATGAAAGTACAACTTTGGCAGAGGCACTCTTTTCAAAAAAGGGAGACTTTTCCTCCATTATGTGATATTTTGAGGTAATTAAACTTTTAAATATCTAGAGACCAAGAAAAAAAGGAAAATTATTGTCTACATTAACAGATTGAAAGGTTTTTGTTATTGAATTTGCTGTTAGGGAAGGTGAGCTATGAAAAAGTGAAAATGTAAAGCCAATTAAGGCTCTAGAGTGTAGTATTATACGGTACGGACTATGCATGGACCACTGAGGGGCATACTTAAAACAACTCAACTTAAATGAGTGCCTCCAATTCAGCTGAGAAGCTTTCAATGTCTCAGGCCACTTTAGAAGCCAGGTTTCTATTTGATAGCCACATCACTCTCTTAGATAGATGCATGCTAGTTGAAACTTGTGAGCCTTTATTGAGTTCATTTTGAGTACATTCACCTCATTGCTTATAGTCGTTCTGGTTGAAAATGCCACCATCCCTTTTCAGGAGCAATGTGAGCTTTCATGAGTTAGATAACTTGATTTCTCATGAACGTGAGCATTTATGAAATGTCAACAAAAATAAACAAGATTAGTTACATTGACCCCATGCATGGTAAACTAGAAAAAATATGCAACTTAAAAGGGACATTAGATTGACTCCTGCATAGAGGGTGGGCTCAAATTCGCACTTCTTTCGCAAAGACTTATACTATTGTTGCCAATAAAAGGTTAAAAGTGTCACTTTCCTATGCATTTTTTAATAACAAAACAAACAATCTTGTAAGGAACTAGCAAGATATATGGTGCGGATTTAACCTAATAGCTTGAATGTGCACAGGTCGTAAACTTGTTCACACTCACACCGTAAAAGAATAAACAGTAAACCAAATCTTTTGATGAACTCATGTGGAAAGAGGGATACTTGATATAAGTTTAACAGAAAAATTGTTCGGAGATCTCTGTTCGGATAAATCTATTAGATGATATATATTAATATATCAATTATCTTTTCCCTATTGTCCTATATCTAAATTATTCTAGAGTTCTCATAACTTCTATAGGATTCTCTTTTCTGTTTCTGGTAGAATAATTTTCTCTTACTTATATAAAGGTCTTATTATACTCAATTTTATAATATTTTTTAAAATAATTATCTTTCACTTCACATTTTCTTTCAATATCGATGGCCGGTACTCCATTGAAGGTCCTAAAAGGCCACCTTAATCTCCAATCCTTATTTGGGTTGAATTAGCTCGTCCAACATCTTTCATCTATATTCTGGATAGTCGAGATTCTGGGCACATACCACAAGTCAGGACACATACTATCACCGTCTAACTATCCAGAGGATCGGCAGCATCTTAACCATCTAATAAATGAGAATTCAGTCATTGAGTCCTAATAACAGGAAAGGGTTCCTATCAACTTCAATTCTTCATCTTCCTTTATCACTAAACAAGATGCCACGTTGTTTCCCTAGTACTGTTATCCTCAGAACTGACCAAATCACACCCACAAACCTACACCCCTTTGTCAGTTGTATGGTTAGCATGAACTCTCATTACTAACTCCCATTAAACTCCTTGACTTGCACACACAAAGTTGAGTGAAGACATCTATTTCCTCATAAATGCCTTCAACCAACTTGGTGCCCCCAACTTCCATCAAACTCCCGTTTCTACCCCTCACCCCTGTATATTTACCACACACCACTTGCTCACTGCAACAGAAAAAATAAGCTTACATGGCGCGCGCACACGTTTCATGGCTCTTGTTGGCACATTTCCTAGCGCTAATCACTGCCGGGGGAGCAAAGGTTCCGGCGGTCATCGTGTTCGGAGACTCCTCCGTCGATGCTGGCAACAACAACCAGATTTCGACGGTTCTTAAGAGCAACTTCGAGCCTTATGGACGTGATTTTCCGGGTGGCCGACCCACCGGGAGGTTCTCCAACGGACGCATTCCTCCGGACTTTATCTCGGAGGCATTTGGGCTCAAGTCGGCCGTGCCGGCCTACTTGGACCCCATGTATAGCATTAAGGATTTTGCTGAAGGTGTCTGCTTTGCTTCTGCTGGCACTGGCTATGACAATGCTACCTCTGATGTGCTTGTAAGTTTTCAATGTACTTTAACTTCAATCTGCTTACTATCGAATGGCAGAAATGCAAGTAATTTCTGGTGTGGGTAGAAATCTTTCGGAGTTTAATTAGTGTCTAAAGTGGAATCAGAAGAATCTATTTTTGCATTACAGATTTTTTTTTATCAACGCAAACATGCACACGCACACACATTCCTAGGAGCTTTAATTTTCTTGGAGGGGACGGAGTAAAAAGTGCAACAGAGTTTACATGTGAATGCATCAAATTAAATATTCTTGGGCCCTAGAGAAATTACAGAAACCAGGGCTGTGTACTTGTTTTTCCCGAAGCCCTTGAGGTGTCAAGATATCGAGGTTGTGAGCATTCAATTCAAACTTGGCAGTAAAGGATGCAGTCTACTGTGCTTATATATTTAAATATTATTTATTATTTATACGGCGTGAGAATTATATTTTTCAACACGTCTCGTTACGTGTGGCAGGACAAATTTTTGAGTGGGTCTAACATAATTCAAAATCAGCTAGCAGTAAAAGAAGAGGCTTGCAAGAATTATCTATTAAAATATTATTTATTATTTGCACGATGTGTGGTTTATATCTTTCAACACGCCTCCTCACATGGGGCCCGACTAATTTTGGAGTGGGTTTAGCACGCTGAGAATTAGACTGGGTGGCGATAAATGAATTAATTTTTAAATTGACTACTGGGTTTGGATTGACCAAGTATGATAAAATATGAAAGCATCCAACTCAAATCAACTGGCAATAAAAAGAGAGGCTTGAAAGGGTTATATATTGAAGTGTTATATATATATATATATATATATATATATATATATATATATATATATATATATATATATATAGAGAGAGAGAGAGAGAGAGAGAGAGAGAGAGAGAGAGAGAGAACCATTGGTCCAATTTCAACTTGAATGCCATATGCCACCATATGGAAGTGAGAGCATTTAGTGATAATTGATGCCAATTTTTAAAAAAAATTATGTGTCTAATAGTCATAATTTACTACTAAATGATCAAAAATCACTACATACAAAATTACTACCAAAACACCAAATGTAGTGATTTGCAAAATAAGAAATATTTTGCTAAACCGTTGATGGTTTTACTAGACCAACTGATCAGCGACACACCTTTGCTCGTATAGTCGCATTTTTCACTCATGTGATAGTAAAATTTGGTTGTAGCATAGGAGGAACTACATTGGAACTAGGGGGGGGCTAGTGCACCCCCTAACTTTTGAAAAAAATAAAATAAAATTTGGGGAATGTTTAATTTCGGTGATTATATAGAGATTTAAAAAATATGTTTGGTGATTATATATATTGCAAGTATGCCTTGATTATATTGAGTATGCCTTGTTTGTTTGTTGATTATATTGAGTATACCTTAATTCTTAATTGAAGTTGGAACGCCTTAATTTTTAATTTGGTTAATTTACTTTGCTAATTCTTAATTGGCTAATTCCTTTTCTAATTCATAATTTGGTGCATAGATAGTTTATAATTGTGTTGGAATGTGACGGGTCAAGTGCTACTAATCTTCGGAGCCTCATCAAGTAGTAATTTAGGAAATTTGTTTGTAAACACTTGAATATCTAATTTGTATTCATTTTTTTTTTGTGGTGTACTTGTAAATAATCTTTAATGGCTCTCGTGAAACTTAATAATACATATTGTATGCTTTTTAATGCACTATGTTTTTGTCTATTATTTTATTGATAATTTTTTTTGGTGAATTCGATATATTTTTTACACCCCCGAAAAAAAAAAATATTCTTGTTTCACCACTGGGTTGCAGGGGAATCCACGTTCATTATCTCAAAAGGAAGAAACTTAGTTCATCTTTAACTTACATACCGAATTTGATTTCGCAGTCTGTGATACCTTTCTGGAAGGAGTTGGAGTATTACAAGGACTATCAGCGGAAGCTGAAAGCATATGCAGGGGAGGAGAAAGCCAACTACATATTAAGCGAGGCTCTATATCTTCTCAGTTTGGGAACAAATGATTTCCTTGAGAACTACTATACACTTCCCAACAGGCAGTCGCAATACAATATTGATCAGTACCAAACATTTCTCACTGGAATAGCTGAGAGTTTCGTCAAGGAATTGTACGGTCTCGGAGCTCGGAAAGTATCCTTAGGAGGGCTTCCTCCCATGGGGTGTTTGCCGCTAGAGAGAACCACAAGTTTGTTGGGGGGGAACGGAGATAGATGTGTGGAGAGCTACAACACTGTGTCTTTGAACTTCAATGGCAAGTTGAGTGGTTTGGTGACAAAGCTGAACAAGGAGCTTCCTGGAATCAAAGTGGTCTTCTCAAATCCTTATTTCATTCTCAGGCAAATTGTTCAAAAACCTTCTCTATTTGGTAAGTTCTTGTTTCTTTCTTCTTGTTTTTATAAAATCTTTTAGGTCAGGTTAAGGTAGTAAGTACTGCGTTAATTAGTTGACAATTTTGAAAGGCTAGTCATCCAATGTAACCCTTTTGAAATACAGAAACATCATAAGAAAAAGTGTTCAAACAGATTAATTTAGCATAGTTTCTTTAATGTGAGCAGTGAAACCATGTCGAGAATAAACGAAAATTTTCACATGAGCTACATGGTGGTTATTTAGTGACAAAGGGAAGCGGAATTCTTTCAGTAACCCAAACAATGGTGAATTCCCTATTGCACTTATCTTCCTTTTTAGATCGCCTAAGGATTTGGAGCAGACGTTAGATGAGCCTCTAACTAGACCATCATAGACTACTCTGCTAGAACACTGATAGAGCTATGAAAAATGGGCCATGATAGGCTACTTGCTAAAACCTCAGGAGGCTACCAAAACTGCAACCTAGTGGCTAGCGACTACAAAAAATGAGGTCTTTGACGGACTAGTTATCGTGGACTTTCATAGACTGAAAATGTTTTATGCCTTTCCACTTGTAAGATCTTAACATTTTCAAAAATAACAGGGTTTGAGCAATCAGCAGTGGCATGTTGTGCCACGGGGATGTTCGAAATGGGCTATATGTGCGATCGGTTCAACCCCTTCACATGCACGGATGCAAATAAATACGTGTTTTGGGATTCTTTCCATCCGACAGACAAGACAAATCGTATCGTCTCTGATTATGTTGTTAAACATGTTCTACGCGAGTTTTTTTGATCCATCATGCATTATGATACGTAAATTTTTATGCATGTATGTACTACGGAGTAGCATTATTGATGCTTATTTGTACTATTTTTTATTTTTCAACGTCGTCTTGGGCAAGTTCTAAATGTTTTTTCCAACAAGATGTGTATGTTTAATCTGTTATTCTGTTTAATGATCTACAGCAATGATGACTAGTATATATGATCTCTGAACACTCTCATAAAGCACCGTTGTGTAATTGAATGCTTAAATTGGTGTGGGTGTGGGTGGGTTGGGGGGGGGGGGGGGGGGTGGGGTTGGTTTCATGGAACATCCTTTGCACCACCAACTCTTTCCTACTTATCAACGTTATGAAAATTTGCTCATGTTACCAATGAATTGGTATTTTAACTGACCAAAATAAGCTTAAGCACCTAAAAAATGGTTTAAGTTGTATATTTCCGCTATTGTACATTTTTTTTAGCTTAATTTAGCAATCGCAAGGACCAATAAGAAGAGGAAGACATAATAATACACACTCTGGGTGTTAAATATGTATGTATATTTGTATGTAAAAAATAAAAAAAGACAGAACCATTACTTCCCTTTGTGGTCCCATCTTGCCACCGTCGGGATACAATTCCACGTTGGAAAAAGAACTACTAACAATTGAACATATAACTCTGCTGGCCTCTTTTATCGCTACAAATTAATTTTGAATTGAATGTTATTGTATGATATCGAAAGGGGGTAATTTAAACGTCCAACAATTAATTCAATATAAATTAAAAAAAAGAATCTATCAATTAGAGGTGAACACGGTTCAGTTGGTTCGGTTAGAAGGCTAAATACCAAACCGAACCGACCAATCTCGATTTGGGGGAAAAAAACGAACCGTAGTTGAACGGTTCGGTTTCTGCAGGTTGAACGGATTGAACGGTTCGGTTTGGACAGTTTAATCGCTTTGGGCCAAACTAAATTTTTGGCAAGTTTAGGTCCAAAAATTAATAACTTATACATAATAATAAGCTCCAAAAAAACTGATTTTTTTAATTATAATTAATAACACTTAGTGAGATGTAGGCGGGGAGTGAAAAATGTGTGTTACGTTAAGGGATTTAAGGTTTATCCCATTTTATATGAGTGGTTAGATAATTAGAGTTAGTAAAAAATAACTAGGATTAGGTGAAAATATAAATATGTTATATTATATACGGTTGGTTCGGTTTATGCGGTTTCAAAAAAATATCGAACCGAACCGACCGAACCGAATGTACAGTTTGGGAAAAAAAAATCAAACCAATTGATTTTTAAATTGGTTTGAAAATAGACGGATTGGTTGGTTCGATTTTCACGGTTGGATTAGTTTCAACGGTTTAAATGCTCACCCCTACCATCAATCAACCAATTGTGATAATTTATGTGTTTTGCCTATTCAAGAAAATCTTACTACATTTCTCACCATATATATAACTCTTATGGGCCTCTCTTCGCTCAGCTTTCCCACTGGTTGAGGATAAAAAGTAATAACCATTTTATGAAACCAAAAAGATAACCCTAGAGGGGGGTGAATAGAATTTTAAGACTACTTTAAAAAATAACAAGTAAACACTTCAAACACAATCTCAAGTATGCAAGCTAGCCAATCTCAACACAAATGTAAAACGATAAAGTAAAGAGAGAAGGGTTTAGAGATACTTGACAAGGAGATTTAAATAGTTCGGCTTGATATACCATCAAGCCTACGTCCACCCCTTTAAGGAAGTTCCTTGAAAGGCCCTAGAATCCACTAGTATGATCTTCCTTACGGGTCAAGATCGAACCTCTTACAATCCCTTGATGCTATGCCCACATCAAGAACAAGCTTTGACAAACCCAAAGCTCCAAAGCTTGACAACCCCAAGCTTTGATACAAGAAACTTTAGATGAAAAAATGTGTACAAGATTTTACTCTCAAGAAGTAGATGAGTACAAGTTTAAGCACTAGAACAAGAGAGATGAGTGTATGATGACTTATGAAAGTGTAACTCTCTCAAATGTAAGCTTACAATAAATGCTCTCTTGAAATGGATGAGAAATCAATGAAAACCAAGAGAGATTGAACAATTGCTTTGATCTTTGAGAATATGAAAGATAAGAGAGCTTTGAATGCAATTGATGAATCAAAACAATGCCTAAAATGAGTATTTATAGATGTGGGAATCAATATGACCGTTTGAAGTTAGGTGGAGCATTAAATGCACCAAACGGTAAATGTAGTCGACTGCAATGTGCCATTGTAGTCGACTGTAATCCCAAAGTAGCCGTTGGAAATTTAAATTTCCAACTTGCAGTCGACTGCATTTCAATGCAGTCGACTGTAATAGGCTACTGGAAGTATTGCAGTCGACTGCATTCAAATACAGTCGACTGTAATACCTCAGTGCCCAAATTGCAGTCGACTGCATTCCTGAAAATGTAGTTTCCTAGTTTTTAAAGTATAAAAAACTTTTATGCATGCAAGAAAAACCTATGGGCAAGTTCTAGGTTTACAGTCATCGATGCAATCATCTCTCTATGTCTAGTTTACAAAGAAGGAAATAAAAGCATTGTAAAATTCAATCGACGAATTCCTTCTTTGATGCGTTCCGTTGAGTGTCTTTGAACGATTAGCTCGTCTAATCGTCCGCTTGTATGAGTATGAGATTGTATCTATTGCTTCATCAACTCAATCCGTGTTAAGACAACATAATCATTAATGTTAGTTATCATCAAAATCAAATATAATCCTAGGTTAAATAACCGTAGTGTTAACACATTTTATAGGGCAAATCACAAAACTGCACCCTTAACTTTATCTTTTGTACAACTTTAATACCCAACTTTTGAGGTGCGCCAAAAAAGTACCTAACTTTTAAAAAGCGTACCAAATCAGTACCTTGGCTGATGAACGACGGATGCCGTTAAAAAATCTGAGCGATAGGACTGTCAATAACAGAAAAATATATCTCGAAAACATGTGGTCTTAACGGTTTGATTTTTTTATCGTACTTAATTAATCATTAAAAAATTCAATTTTTTTATCTTCCTTAATTAATCATTAAAACTCTATCTCTCTCTCCCCCCCATAAGCCACCGTCTCCCTGTCATCTCGGAGTCATCATCGTTATCACTTGTTATTCTCATCATCCACACCAGCGACCCACCGCAATCACCACCGGTCTTGCCACTGCCACCACTTACATTAGTGATCCATCACCACCGATCTGGCCACTGCCACCTTCGGCACCAGTGAACGCACCACCGTCACCCCCAATCTAGCGATCGCCATTACCTACCGACCTGTTTACCACCATCGAACTCGAAGACCAACGTCCAGATCAATCTCCAACTACTGTTGGTGCTTACATCTACGACCCAAGACCAGCCGTCACCGACGCAGCCAGCACCACCACAACCTGACATCATCATCACCGTAACTCCTATGCAGCGGCATTATCTTCGCCGGTTGACTGAGCACCAAGTTTTTAAAACTGGGGTACTCGTGATAACATGGCATTTGTGCACAATCTTATCCTTTCGGGTGACACAATTTTGTAGAATCCATGCGTGGCTTGGTTGCGGGGAGAGTTTGAATGTTACTGATTGAGCTGATTTGAGGATTTGGGAGAACCTTAATAATAGAGTGAATGCGGGGGAGATCCGACACCTACTAATTTCATTCCAAAGTTTATGTATTTTGCTTCAAGCCTCTTATTGTGTGCGGTGGTGTTGGTAGTGTGCAATGGTCAATGGTGTTGTGGTTGTGGCAGTGGTGTTGGGTTTTTTACGACGGTGGCCACACAGGTGTTGGGTTTGTGATGGATGGGTTGGGTTTGTGACGGCGGTTTTGGTTTTGTGACAGCATGGTGACACGCGGTTGTCGGCGGCGGTGTTAGGCGACAATAGTGGTGATGGTGGTGGTTTTGGTGGGTGATGGTGGTAATGGGGGTGACGGGTAACAGGTGTAAATTGGTCAAAAAGAGAGAGAGTTTTTGTTTTGATTAAATTAAGGAAGACAAAAAATCGAACGGTCTGTTTTTAAAATAAAGTATATTATAATGTTTTAAAAAGTGTATTAATGTGTACCACATAGACAAAAATAAATAAATTTAACAGTATAAAAAATATCTTATTTGGCTACAAAGAATAATCTTAATACCTGAATTAATCACGACTAACTTAAGTACCTGTAATTTTGTTATATTGTAAGTTAAAAGACAAATAATAGCTATGGACACAATGGAGTTACTTGTCTTCTTTGAGCTTTTGTTTGAAGTTGTCAAGTAGTATTTCAAATAAATATTGGCTTAGCATTTAGAGTAGTAGAATAATCATGCCGGTGCCATATAGAGTTAAATAGCGAATATGATTGTAGTTTAAAGTAAAATATGATAACGCTATCAAGTATCCCTTATACCGATTTAATTCCTTAACTTAAGAGGGTCTTTAAGGTATTACATATATATGTTCCTGAAGTTATTATAACGATTAAGTAAAAATTTAAAAAGAATAAAGTTGAATCTCAAATTTAACAGGACTTATGTATGCATCTTATCACTTTTAAATAATTTATTACTTTTTACAAAAATAAATTTAACAGAACGACCACATAATATTCAAAATTTTATGTGTATGTTTTTCTTTAATTCTTGTAAGATTCTAGTAATAAGAATATTCAATTGATGAACACATGTCAATATTTTGGAGTATTGAAATTATTTTTCACATCTTTTATGATTATTATTTATGGCAAAATTATAGTTTCTATATGTACTAAATGCATCCAATAATATTTTCTCATAAACTAGACTTATTTTAGCACAACATAATCTTACATTTATATATAATCAACTTAGACCTTCATAGACACTTATAATGTTTATAATTTTATTTTACATTGGAAATATAATCTGATGATATTTCATATTTTTGCATCTTAAAGGTTTGAAATGTTGTCAAATATAGCAATTAAGAATAATTTGATTTAATTGCAAACTTTTCTTTTTTAGTACATATGTGATTTCTTTTCAAAATCTTATTTATGCTTACATAGCTACTTTTTTGATCTTGCTGTCTTATCAAAGCAAAAAATTGTCCAATAATTTGATTATGAATTTTATATGTTATATAGATAATTTTTTTCTTTTCATATTTTTTTGTTTTAAATCTCATATGTTATTTTTATTTTCTAAATACATGATTGTTTATCTTCGTATTAGAAAGTTAGTTTTAACAACATAATAATCAAATCCAAATCCTAAATAATTAGTAAATTTAGAATTTTAAAAGCAAAATTAAATAAACTTCAAAAGTAGGGATCACATCCAAAATATTATTTTCATACCTTTATATGCACTGAAATGTTTGGTATATAGCTTTAAACCTTTTCAACTATCATATTTACAAATAAGTTTTACAATTATTGCGATTTTAATTAATAGTTATTATACAGTAATTTGTTGGTCGTATGATCTCAATAAAAAAAAATGTTAATTTTTCTATTGTACCAAAAGGATTCTAAAGATGAATCCATTGCTACATCATAAAAATAAAATAAAATAAAGATGAATCAACTGTTACTTCATTTTTATTGTGTCAATCTCAATTGTAACATCATTTGTTTCTTTTTTCATTCTCATGTTTAGAAATATGAATTTGTATATTCTTATCAGAAAGTGATTTCAATGATACAATAGTTAAAATTAAATCCTAATAAGTTAGTTCGTTAATTAGTTAGAAGCTCAGAATGTTTAGAATTAGTTTTTCCAACTATATATGGCTTACTAATATGAAAATTAACTTATCAATAAATAAGGACCACATCCAAGATAATATTATTTTTGTTTTAAAAATATATGATTTTTTATAGTCATATTGGAGAGTGGTTTTATCATGACCCGAACCCTCGGGTAGACCCGTGAGCTAGATCCATGACCAGCCGCAGACCCATTCAGACAACTATTTTGGGTTCTGCCAGGCCTTATTTAACATGTACATAATTTTAGAGTCATGCATTAACTAGCACCATAATCAAGGGCGGAACTACACTTGTACGAGGGGGGGCCAATGTACCCCCTCAGATTATGAAAATAATATATATATATAGTTTTATTTTCACTCTCTCTCTCTCTCTCTTCTCCTCTCACTCTCTCAGGTCACGACCGGGGACCGTCGACCTCTCACCGTCTCAACGTCTGACGGCCATGGCAGTCGACACTTCACTTCAGAGTCACCGGTTACGTCGCCTCAGTCACCGGTCACCGGTAAATGGATGGCGGCTAGAAAATGTAGCTTATGAAACATTGTGCTTCAAATTCTCTGAACTTTTTAGGGACTCTAGACTCTGTCTTCTTCACTGGCTCTACATTGACACATTTGTGGAGACTGAAGATTGGGTATTAGGTTCTTTGTTTTCTTGTTCTTTGGTCTTTGGTAAAAGCTGTAGATGAAACATATGAAATTTCACGCTTGTCCAAAAAGCTTAGGTTCTATGATTCATCTAAAACATATGATATGTTCAGATAATCGAGCTTTCTCATTAGGGATGTCAGCCTCTTTTCAGCTCTCTTCCTTGATTTCAATTCTATTTTCAATTGTGTCTCTAACTCAGTCAGCTGTATTCAAAGGGAAGAGAAAGAACGAGAGCAAAAAAGAAGAAAAATTGGGCAAAATTTCTATGAAATTTGAGGAAGAACAGACTAGTAAAAGTAAATTCAACCAAATTAAGAGAGGAAATAAAAGTTCAGAGGTTGAACCCCCCCAGGACCCCACCAAAAAAAAAAAAGGAACCTCCTAAGAGAAAGCACACTCGCAAACACAAACACACAGTGAGAAAGCACACTCGCAAACATTTTTCAGTAGAAAATGTTACTAACCTTCTTGATTTTCATCATTGTAGGTTGTGACTGTTGACTTTTCCTATGCCTCAGGCATGGTAAAAGTTTTTAGTGGTGAAAAAATATTTAGTAGGTTTTTTGTGTATTATCGAAAAGTGCACTTTATTTTTGTGTGCTATTTAACTTATAAAAAACTTTATTGACTTCGATATATTTTTAGCACCCCCTGGATGGAAATCCTGGTTCCGCCACTGACCATAATATGACTTCTAAAGAGGTCCTTATACAGATCTTTCCAAAATTATCTCTACTGAATTCCTCCATAATGACTGATATAATTTATTTAAAAGAAACCTCATGGATTTAAGGTACAAACAATTCTAGAAATAGACCAGCAGTTCTACAATTTCTCAAGGAACTTAATTCAACTTCCTAACGAGCATCTCATGCGGCTTCATTCTCATTACCCTCATAGTACTCGGGTTCATCTAGGTGATCACCTGAAAAACATTTATAAAAAGGGGTGAGCTGGGGCTCAGTAAATACACATGTCATATCCCTTAAATAGATTTGAGGGTTTCAAACATGCCATGGTTTTCCCTTCCAAAATCAGGAATGCAACGTCACCAAATTAGAATTTTACTCAATATATCTACATACATATATGCACTTGCAGCAAAAGAATTCTTGAAATAGAATATAATCAATCAAAAAGATTCATCAAGAACTGTCACAGTTATTCATAAACTTGTATATTGCGGTGAGCGTATAGTCCCACTGACTAGGACCCAAACTCTCTCCTCCACCCGGTATAACAAAATGTGGACGCAAGGGCGAACCATGGTGCAACATTACTGTGCGTCAACGTATGGTCCCGTTGACCAGGACCCGGAATCCACTTTCCCCCGTGGATATGGGGCGCAGTAACTCAGTCAAACTATCATCTCATTCCGCATGTACCGAGCATGGTTTAGTTACACATGCAACAATTCCATGGCATTTCATTTCAATTTTCATTAAACGATTTTTCACAAACATAGGGCAGTAAAAGTACTTCAAAGCTTTCATTTTTACTGAGAACATGTATACAATATATAAAATTTTCAAATAGGGTATAAGGAGGAATATGGCAGGGTACTTACCTCGCTCAGTGACTGGTTCTTGAGCTTGTTCAAAAGCCAGTCCTATCTCTTGTCTATCAAAACCTAAATAACAAACCACACGGATGTCATTCATTGCCGCTCGAGCATGCCTAAGTATTAAGTTTCTCTCAAGTGAGTAAAATTACCAAACCGCCCCTCGACTTTTATAAAATTACCTATTTACCCCCGACGCCTAACGTACTATTACCACCTAAATATAACCTATTCCTAACCTATTCTGGTCGCACCCAAAGGCCCACTAGGGTCCCATTTTTCATGACACATCCGCACAACCAACAGTTAATATTCAACGCTCAAAACCAGTCAAAGCATGCACGCTCAAGTCACGTGCACTTCTTACTTCTTCTACGTGACTTCGTCACCAAGAAACTCATCCTTGCGCGACTGCTCATCACGCTCCGACCGTCACACATCGCCCATCGCCTGTCGGCGCACCTTGGCGCTTGCCGAAGGAGGTCGGCCTTGGCCTTCCCCTTGGGGTCGGCCTCGGCCTCGGCCTCCCCCTTGGGTTCGGCCTCGGCCTTCCCTTGGGGGTCGGCCTCGGCCTTCCCTTGGGGTTGGCCTTGGCTTTCCATACTTAGCATTTTCACTTCTCTTCAAGGGACCATACATCACTCCGCGACCACGTCGCCCGGACGTCACTCCGCGACCCCAGTCGCCAAGACGTCACTCCGCGACCCCGTCGATTGTCGTCCAAACGTCGCCCGCGCCGGCGCGCCAAATCTGCGACGCTCGTCGTCCGTCGCCCGGACATCATCTCTGCGACCCCCGTCGCTGGCGTCCGGACGCCGCACTCGAACATTCCGCCGCGCCCGTGCGTCGCGCCGCTGATACAGCCGTGCCCCCAGGCTCTCTGTCACACTACCGTGCCCCAGGCACCATACGCACTCCGTCGTGCCCATGCGCCGCGCCACTAACAAAGACGTGCCCCCGGCACCTTACTCACTACGTCGCGCCCAAGCGCCACAATCATGTTACATTCCCCCCGGGCACCACACTCATTCACCATACCATGCGCACCTTGTCTTGGTCGTGGAACATGCTTCAACCCACTCTACGGAGTGTGCAACATCCTGCGGGGATAGGCGACTCCTCTGGGACACTATCTCCGCTAGGGAGCTCTTCAACGCCCCTTAGACGGCTCCTCCGGGATGCTACCTTGACACGCTCCGAGTGCTCCGGCACAAGGATTCACCCGCGGGGATAAGCGACTCCTCCAGAACACTATCTCCGCCAGGGAGCTCTTCAACTCCCCTTCTGCCAGGTAGACAGCTCCTCCGGGATGCTACCTTGACGTGCTCCGAGTGCTCTGGCGCAAGGACTCACCTGCGGGGATAGGCGACTCCTCCGGGACACTATATCCGCTAGGGAGCTCTTTAACTCCTCTTCCGCCAGGTAGACGGCTCCTCCGGGATGCTACCTCGGCCTGCAGAATAGGCGACTCCTCTAGGACACTATCTCCGCCAGGGTGCCTGCGTGACTGGCCTACGTGCTCCGGCACTGGGGTCTTGCGTCGGCACCCCTAGGGACTATGACTCCCGGGGTCACTCCGAGACGGGAGCAGGTCTTCGGAGGGCATCGCACCTAGTTCACCTGGCAGTTCGGCGTCGGGTCTTCCCTACCGCTGCCAGGCCTGTGGGACTCCGCAAGGGCTTGGATTGGAGGCTAGATCAAGGGGTTCTCTGGCCACACTAACGCTGTGGGAGCCAGTCTTTCCAGACAGACAGAGCGATGCTGTGAGGAGCAGGCTGGGTGAATATGCGATCCGACAGTCTGTGGAGCACCGGCACCCGTGAACCCCTCGGTGACGTGTCATTCCCGGGCAGCGCCACGTGTCGGTTAATGACATCATCATCTCAATCTCTATAAATAGAGGTCTTGAGAATTAATTTGAGAGGGGGGACATTTTCAGAACATTTTCACTTTCTCACTCTTGAATCCCAGAGAGAGAAACATACAGGACCTTGACTCTGGACCTAACCATCGGACTGTGACTATCGTCGTGTATTCATCCTGCGCTATCGCCCTCCGAGCACTGCCACCCTCAAGCTCTGTCTGGGAAGCCCTTGGTCTCTGCCCTTGCTCCACCCTTGATGTGTCTCACATCAGTACACTTGGCATCTGACTCGGACTGCATTCCTTGTGGCACCTCCACGTCGACTGCGAACCCACTTTCCTTGGCATCACAACCCAAAATAATCTTTTAAAACAATTGGTGGGTTTTTTCGGACAAGAATGGTCGTTTTGGGAATTTTTCGCTCGGAACCCTAAACTGCTCATTAAACTGAGCGCTCATGTTCATGTTTCAAAAATATATCAAACGGTACCGGAATGTCACAAAATTTTAGACGGTCAAGCGTCTCAGTAAGTTCAGCTCACTGTAAAAGTTCTGGCTAGAAATGAGCTTGTTCACTATGCCAAATAATTCAAACACTTTTTTTCAAAATGAGATTGTTTCAGACCTTTTTTATGCCTAGAAAAATCCCAGAAAATTCCAGGTTGAAGGTTTTGCACAAATAAGGGGAGTTTTAGTTTTGTACTTTGGCTAAATAAATCTGTAAATAGCCCAAAAATTGAAAATAGGGACTGTCCACTGTTACTGCTATTCATCATCTTCTACCTTTAGAAAACCTAACCCTAATTTCGACTCTCTCTCTCTTTTTCCTTAAGCACAGTAGCCACCCCTGCCCTGGTGTCTCACGGCCATCATGGTAGCCTCTCTCTCTCTCTCTCTCTCTCTCCACCACCTCAAACCACCACCCGAAAACCTAGCCCTAATTCCTTTTCTCTCTTTCTCTCTCTACACTCCACACGCTCCACCACCACCATGGCTGCTCATTCCATGGCAGACCCTTTTCCTTCTCCCCTCTCCCTCATCATGCACACCCTCATATTCATGCACACACCACTCCTCACGGCTGCCCTACGGCAGCCCTTCCCTCTCCACTTTCTCCCTCATTCGCACACACCATCACGCACATACTATCACACCACGGCTGCCCCATGGCAGCCCTTCCCTTCCCCCTCTATTTTCCCACTTCAGCAGTCCCTAACGCACCATTACACAGGCCACAACACCGCCAACAGCCCCTCACCCGGCTGCCCTCACGGCAGCCCTTTCTTCTCTCTTTTTCACCTTGCGCACACACAAAATCACAGCAGCAGTAGCAGCCCCTTTTGTTGTTGTTTCCCCCCTTCCTTTTCACCCCTTTCACGCATAAAAACACCGCTACGCACTGCCGAAACAGCCTTCACACAGCTGCCTTTGCAGTCCCCTTTTTCCCCATGCCGTTACCCGCACTTCACCAATAACAAAACACCATCACGCAAAGGATACCTGTGCTGCTTCTCATCCCCTTCTCCTTTACACATAAATACATGACACAATTAAGTCCCACCAACACAGCCAAAATACCTACAAATCTTGTCCAACACACACGCACTACACTAAAAAAAATACAGCAATCAAACACCCACGGCTCCCCTTCAAATCAGCATAAAAACCCATTCAAATTATTCATTTTGATGGCTAATTGGGCAAGGATCATACCTGGGATTTTCAGCCCTAGCTAATGCTCTCCTTGCTTCCTCCTCTCTTTCACTCTTTAACTTCACGTAAAGAAAAAAAAAACAAAATTGAAGTGGCGGCTGAAATTTTTAGTTAGTGGTTATATACAAACCCTAGAAATACTTTGCTTAAATATCCTTAGACTTGGTTATTTTTCTCAATTTCACCCGCACCATTTTTTTTTTTTTTTGACTCAATAAAATTCCGGGCATTACAGGTTTTGAGGATACAATATTCAAAATTAAGTTTTAATAAGTAATTTCATTAATTAGTTAAAGTTTTAAAACGTTTAGAATTACTTTTTCAATCATATAAGGCTTACTAATATACAAGTTAACTTGTGAAGAAATAAGCACCTTATCCAAGATAGTATTTCTAACCTTTAGTGACACTTATAAAATTAGTTAGAGTTTCAGAATGTTTAGAATTGAGTTTTCAACTATATAAAACTTATTGATGTGAAAATTAACTTATCAAAAAATAAAGGACCTCATTCATGATAATAACATTATTTTTCGTTTTTTAAATATATGAATTTTATATTAATATTGGAGAGTGGTTTTGAGGATTCAATACATAAAATTAAATCCTAATAAGTTAGTCAATTAATTAGTTAGAGTTTCAAAATATTTAGAATTATTTTTTCAATTATATAAGGCTTACTAATATATAAATTAACTTATTAAGAAATAAGGACTTTATCCATGATAATATTTCAGACTTTTAGCAACTCTTATAATGGTTATAATTCTATTTCACATTGAAAATATAAAGTGATGATGTGTCAAGTAAAGAAGTTGTTTCTGCGATGATGTGACGCGTAAAAAAAGGTCTTGCTTCGCTTATACAGAAGACTAAATTCAAGATAATAATATTATTTTTATTTTTTAGATATATAAATTTTTATATTCATTTTGGAGAGTGGTTTTGAGGATTCAATACACAAAATTAAATCCTAATAAGTTACTCCATTAATTAGTTAGAGTTTTAGAACGTTTAAAATTATGTTTTCAATTATATAAGGCTTACTAATAAAAAAATTAACTTATCAAGAAATAAAGACCCTATCAATGATAGTATTTCAGACTTTTAGTAACTCTTATAATGGTTATAGTTCTATTTCACATTGAAAACATCCATGATTGTATTTCAGACTTTTAACAACTCTTATAATGGTTATAATTATATTTCACATTGGAAACATGAAGTGATGATGCGTCAAGTAAAGAAGCTATTCTACGATGATGTGTCGCGTGAAGAAGGTCTTACTTCGCTTATATAGAGGACCCCATTAAAGATAATAATTTTATTTTCGTTTTTTAGATATATGATTTTTTATATTCATATTGGAGAGTGGTTTTGAGGATTCAATACACAAAATTAAATCCTAATAAGTTAGTCTATTAATTAGTTAAAGTTTCAGAATGTTTAGAATTATTTTTTCAATAATATAAGGCTCACTAATATAAAAATTAACTTATCAAGAAATAGGACACTAACCATGATAGTATTTCAGACTTTTAGTAACTCTTATAATGATTATAGTTCAATTTCACATTGGCAATATAAAGTGACGATGTGTCAAGTAAAGAAGTTATTTCTGCGATGACGTGTCGCGTAAAGAATGTCTCGCTTCGCTCATTATATATTATTATATATATTTTTTCATAATGACGGTCCTACCCCTGGGCTTTTTAATGGCATCCGACGTTTGTCAACCGAGGTACTGATTTGGTACGTTTTTTAAAAGTTAGGTACTTTTTTGGCGCACCTCCATAGTTGGGTATTAAAGTTGTACAAAAGGTAAAGTTGATAGTATAGTTTTGAGATTTGCTCTAAACCTTTTAAGAACAATTTTCAAATAACATTTTTGCAAAACTACTCAGCTTCTTTAAGTTTCTATCTCATACCTAAAGCATAACAATCCTCACCCATGTCTTTCATCTCAAATCAAGATTTCAACCAACCTTTGACTTCGATAATTTTATCAAAACTATTACCAGCCAACAGACTATCATCAACATAAAAGGAGAGAACAACTAAAGAGCTCCAACTAACCCAAGTATATATGCAATGGTAAAAATCATTAGTTGAAAAACCATATTGCAGTATTGCATAATGAAAAGCACATACCATTGACGAAAGGACTATTTTAGACCATACAAGGATCTATTCAATTTATAAATTGTCCTCTTTTCCTTCTATCTCAAAACCTTTAGGTTGAGTCATATAGATCTCTACCCGTAACTCACTATTAAGGAAAGTCGTCCACGTCCAATTGGTGTAATTCGAGATCCAAGTTGGCAAAATAGACATCAATATTCTAATAGAAGTAAACTTTGCAACCGGAGAATACATCTCAGCATAATCTATTCCCTCTTGTTGCGTGAAACCTTAAGTTACAAGTCTAGGTTTATATTTATCAAGCATTCCATCAGACTTGAGCTTCTTTTTAAGGATCCACTTGCAACCAATAGCTTTTCTATTTTTAGGTAAATCAACTAGTTGTTGCACATTATTCTTCAAGAATATCTTCATTTAATAGTGCAATAATCTTTCAAATAACTAGGTGACCTTCTTTCTCTTTGTATTGTAGACATAGTATCATAAGGTTGTTCCTTTTGAATAACCTTCTCCATTTCTTGCACCATATCCTTCTCTTTTTCAATTTCAAAAAGTTCAACCATTTAATCTAGTTTGTCCCTTCCAATATCGTCTTCAAAGAAAAATGCATCCTTACTTTCAATTGTTCTTACATACCCATTTGGATGAAAAATGGCAAACTTATACCCATCGAATGCTCACAATAACCATCAAAGGTGCATTTTATGGTTTTTGAATTCCAATTTTCTTAAGTTGGGTCCTAATCTCTTTATATGAGTGGAGCTACCTCAAATATTCATGTGGAGTAGGTTGGGTTTCCTTTCCAACCAAACTTCATGTAGTGTTAAGCCTAATACTTTAGTTGGCACCTTATTCAACGTATAGATGGCTGTAGGTATGGCTTCACCCCAAAAAGCATGGTTGGGTTTTGCTTGGCTTAGCATTGAACGAACCTTATCTAAAAGTGTTCTATTGCGTCTCTTCGCCACGCCATTTTGTTATTGTGTATAGGATATTGTAAAAGAGTGTATGATACCATTATTTTTGCAGAACTCATCAAATAAACCAGCGATGTATTCTCCACCTCTATCAGTCTTATGTGCCTTGATTTTTCTACCTTATTGATTTTCATCCTCGTTCTGGTATTCCTTAAAATTTTCTAAAGCATCATATTTGTGCTTAAGCAGATAAACATACCCATAGCTAGAAGTCATCAGTAAACGTAACGAGCTACTCCATTTCGTAGTGAGTTTTTAGAATGTACTAATTCCAATAGTTCTATACATCTATTCATTTCTCCAAAAGGCTTTCTTGCCATCTTCCCATTTAAACAAGACTAACATGGTTTCAAATCTAACTTCAGGCTAGGTATTAACCTTTTGTGTGCCATCCTTTTCATTTTATTATAATTTAATTGACTCAATCTCATATGCCATAAAACAGAATTAACATCCACATTCTAACAAGTATTTATGTAAGCAGAACAACTAGCAACATTTTCATTTACCATCAGAAGTGTTCAAATGATAAAGACATCAATCTTAACCCACGTTAAAAGAATATGCTCATACTTCCCTATAGAAACTTTAGAAGACCTAAAGCGCAGCTCAAAATCTTTTTAATCCATGCATGGAACAGAGAGCAGATTGAGCCTCATATTAGGAGCGTAGAAAAAATCTGTCAAGATGAGATTATTCTGTCGAGGCAACGCAATTTTCACAATTCCAACACCAAGCACATCGCAGTACTTGTTATTGTCCATGTAGAGCTTGTGGTCGTCGACTTTAACATCTTTCATCTCTACAAAATTCTCGCTAGTCTTTGCCACATGGCAAGAAGAAGCATAATCCACCCGCCAAAACCGAGAATCACAATCAGCCAGAAGTGATTCAGATCACGCAAACTATGTCTCTAGATCCCATTTTAAACTACTTATTTTTTCCATCTTTATTCTGAGGGCAATTGTTCATATGGTGACCGGGTTTTTCACAAGCAAATCAATTACTTGATTGTTTCTTATCAAAAACGACAATGTCCTCTTTGAAAAAATTTCCCCTATTTTGAAACATTGACCTCTAGGTTTATAAGAATTATGGGTACCAGAAAAAAGTTTGGTTTAAAAACATATGGGGGATTAGAATAGGTGAAACCAGAATCAAAATTAGAAGCAGGAGCAACAAAATGAGATTCATTCCTTTTCTTTTTAACTCTCCTTTCAGCTTCTAATCCTAACAACATAGGCAAAATTTTCATAGTCAAGTCTTGGTCAGACACATTTATGGATATAACAACATAGTGCCATAAATCTTACAGGCTAGACAAAACAATAGAGACTTGCATTTTATCGGGAATAGGGTTACCAAAAGCTGTCAATTCTTTTGCTATCAGCAATATCTTATTGACTATGGTCCACAATACTTTCACCCTCTTTCGTAACAGTGTCATTCTACTTTTCAATCAGGAGTTGGATGTAAGTGTTGGAAGCAATTCCATAAGCTTCAGTGGCGGCATCAAACATTTCTTTAGCAGTTTTGCATATTCCTCATAAGTTACTTCTAAGCCTAATTTTATAAAGGTCAACAAGGTTGATCTAGTCAATTTATCAATTTATCAATTTCAACAAAAAGATCAAAAGCATCTCTAGCAGCCTCCCCAGCTCTGCTCTAAGAGGTGGCTCTTTAGGGTTTCAACTTTGTCTTAACACAATATATGCCTAATTCTACGTTTTCAAGTAAAAAAATTGTTCCCATTAAGCTTTTCAGTTTTGATAAGTTCAACACCAGCAGCCTTAGAAGCAATATACAATTTCACCACATCAAGACAACAATTTAGGGTGCATAAAAACTGACCAAAATTTTCACTCCAGATTTTTTTACCAATTTGAGTGATTCAACAGCTTCAATGTAATTCCTAATCCCGAAATTGCAAGAATTTATAAATTGCAGAAGAAGGCTATACGGTCGAAATTGTGGAGAGAAAATCTACTTGCCGAGATGGGTGCACTGTATGTAGACTGGTGGGATAGGAGCTATGGCATGTTGGCTTTTCAGACGACGAATGTGAGCTATTCTGCCACGCTTATCTTCATGAATTGGCTTTCTGATTGAATGAACACTCCAATACCCAGAAGAGTGATGACAAAAGCAAAATACCCACTTGATGACAAAGTGGTGATTAGTGAGGGTTTTTGGTTTATGTGATACACCCACTAAGAAAAAGAATGAAATAAAGAAAAAATCCAAAATCAATTTGGGGTCTGATACCATCAAAGGATTGACGTACTAAATGAAAACTCATTGCATCTTGATTCGGTGAATCACAAATATGACTGTAGTTGAGGTGGGTTTTCTCTAGGAACTGAATCTTTCTGGGTATTCAGAAGTGATTTTACAATGTGTAGATGGTGATCTTTATAGAGAGAAAAATATTATTTATGAAAAATAACCGCTAAAGTCATGGAAACATGTCTCCATATTTTTAGAGTCCACTATCTCACTATAACTTCAACCTAAACTCCCTACGGTCAATGACAGCTAATAACTCTCTGTAAGTTTTATCCAAAATCAACCAACTGTTGACTAAGTCTTTCTCTTTCCATCAGATTATTCTAGTTAAGTTAGCCAAAACTAACTAGACATAACCAAAAATATTTTAGCACATGAAAATTATTTTATCATATGGTTTGAGGCTAATTTATCCTTCAAACCATGACTTTAACTTATATGGCTCATAATCTAACATACTCATCCTCCCACTCCACAAACTCCTATGTATGACATCTGCCATATTATTAATGTGGTCTCACAAGAAAGATATAGAGGAGAGGAGAGGAGAGGAGAGGAGCAGAAGGTAAGGGAAGGGAGAGGAGGAAGAGAGATAGAGAGAGAAGAAGAAGAAGGGGCGACGGAGCACATCTGGTGAAACACCAGGAATTCGAACACCAGATCATAGGCCGGAACTAGTAAAAAAGGCCTAAAAAAAGATCTGGTCATCGACATATCACGTATTAACAGTCAAATCTGGTGTTGGCAACTAGCTAAGTTGTCGATGATGACCGTAAAAGTATATATTGTGTTCTTTGTTCATAATATAGAATGTTTTTACAAGTATAATAGTTAAAATAAAGTTGCATTATGTTGGTATATTGCTAGTGTAGAAATTCAAAATGCTTAAAATAAAATTTTAAAACTAAAATAAAGACACCATAATGGTTCATATTTTCTTCAGGATAACTATTATTTAATTCTAACTTATGTTTCGTTTACTATATATAACATATAGAATCTTTTGGGTTAATAATAATGTTAAAATAATGAGAGCGTCCATAGATCTTCATACCAACCTGTCTTGAAAAGTTTATTACAACATAGCGCATAACATGAGATAAAAAACAGTTTAACATCGTATACGAGATATCTATCTATATATAATATATAATAAACGAAGCGAAAAAGATATTGATTACTTTTTTGCGCGACACATTATCGTTTATTTATATGACACGTCATCAGAAACTTCTATATTAGTAAGTCTTATTTAATTTAAAAACTAATTTTATTTTTTCTAAAATTCTACCTAATCAATTTACTAATCTATTAACACATTTTTTGACAATTATGTCCTTATAATTCAAAAACTAATTCTAATCATTCTAAAACTCAACCATGTCATTATACCAACTTATTAAGACTTAGTATTGACTATTGTATTTTCAAAACTACTCTCTAATATGAATATAAGAACTCATATATATTAAAAAACGAAAATAATATTTTCAATTTAGAAAAAAATTAATTTAAAAACTAATTCTAATCATTCTAAAACTCTACCTAATCAATATACTAATCTATTAAGACTTCATTTTGACAATTATATCCTTAAAAGTGTGTTTCTAATATGAAAATTAAAATTTATAAACCCAAAAAATAACCTATGAGATTTAGAATAAATACCTGATTTAATAATTAATTTAAATTTTGATAGGATCCTTATTTTCATATCTAATTAATTTTGCAGGAGTAATGAGGGTTTTCTACAAGCCCTATGTAATTCGAAAACTAATTCTAATCATTCTAAAACTCAATCTAGTCATTATACTAACTTATTAGGACTTAATATTGACTATTGTATCTTCAAAATCATTCTCTAATATGAATATAAAAACCCATATATATATACATATATACATATATACATATAAAACACAAAAATAATACTTTCGATTTAGAAGAAAAAATTAATTTTACAATTAAGATTAAACAACTTACGAGACTTAGAAAAAAAAAATCTAACCACTGATTTGAATTTTGATAGGTACCTTATTTTTAAATTTGATTAATTTCGCAAGAATAATGAGGGTTGTATAATCTAAAAAATAATTCTAAACATTTTAGAACTCAACCTAATCAATACTCTAACTTATTATGACTTAATTTTGACTATTATATTCTAAAAGTCATTCTTTAATGTGAATATAAAAATTCATATATCGAAAAAATAAAAATAATATATTAGATTTAGAAGAGAAATAAATGACGTTCTAATTAAGTTATATATATATATATATATATATATATATCTATCGGGGGAGAAATAGCTATTTCTCCACCGCCTATCCGGCCGTCCATGTGTGATTGTGGACGGCCCAGATTACCCTCTTTTTTTTTTATTGTAAATCACCTAACTTCTACTCTGAGTAGTGGTTAGGCATTTTTACCAAAAAGCCCCTCGCACCCCCCAAGATAGGCAAATCCCATCTAAATGTAGCGGCTAACCGCTACACTTTGTAGCGGTTAGACGGGCAGTCCATTTCTCTCTCTCTCTCTCTCTCTCTCTCTCTCTCTGTGTGTAACACATTCCCTTTCCCCATTTCACTCCTCTCTCCTAATTGCTAGAACGAATAGATGGACTTCAATAAAAAGAAAAATGAAGAACAAAAACTCGAATCTCATCCATACCAAACTCAATTACATATCAATTACACCTAAAATCAACCAATCCCATACAAATCAAAACTGAAAAATCTCATTCAAATTAACTCAAATCTCATCAATTTACATATCAATTACACCTAAAATCAACCGAACCCATACAAATCAAAACTGAAAAATGGTAACGGAGTACAAAAGAAACTAAATGATTATTGGAAAAATTGAAACAGATCTGAAAAAAAAAAGGATTGTATCTTCTAGGCTGGATAAAGGGTAGATGCGGCGGTCGGAGATTGTGGGGCGGCGTGCCACATGGGAAGAAACATATGCGACAGCGACGATAGCGTCACAGGCCAAGGGCAGATGCAGAGGCAACTGTGACGGCATGAGCGTGGGTAGATGCGGCGGCTGCAGCTTGGAAGAAGGAGAGTGACAGTGGCAGCTTCGTGGCGTCGTCTGTGATAGTCGGCGTAAGGGGTAGTCATCTGTGACGGCATCGGCGATCTGGGGGCTAGAAGCGACGATCTGCAACGGCTTGGCGAAGGACAGCGTCCACTACAAGAAAAAAGACTTTTAGCGACGGTCTTTTCCGTCGCTAAAAGTGTCTTTTCTGTCGAAAAAAGACTTTTTAGCGACGGACTGTCCGTCGCTAAAAGTCTGTTGCAGAAAAGGCCGTTGCTAAAAGATTAGCGACGGAATTTTATGATCCATCGGGAAAATTTGTACTTTTACTAACGGATTTTATTACTTTTAGCGACGGAAAATTCCGTCGCTAAAGATATTTTGATATTTTTCATAAATTTTGTATTTTCGTAAAAAAAAGTTTTAAAGATAGAATCTGTCGCTAAAAGTCCGTCGCAAAAGGCTACTAGCAAAGGATTTTCGTCGCTAAAATTCCATCACTTATATGTTAGGAAGATTTTTAGCGATCGATTACCCGTCGCTAAAAATCTTCTTCAATCTATTTGCATGACTTTTAGCAGCAATTCTGTCGCTAAAGTTCATCGATAAAAGTAAAAAAATGTTTTTTCTTTTTAGTTTTTTGTTATTTTTAAAATCTAATAAAGTTAGGCACATCAAGCAAACTTTGGTCAAATGTAAAAACAAGAAAGCAGAAACAAGAAAACTACTAAGATTTATCGATCAATGACTCAATGTGTTCCACATTTCAAATGATTACAACAATAAGAAAGCAGAAACAAGAAAGCTAACAAGATTTATCGATCAATGACTCAAAGTGTTCCACATTTCAAATGATTACAACAATACTAATTATGAATAGAAACATGCGATACATAAATTATTGCCAAAAGAACACATGAATAATAAGAATACTACTATGGTTGACATCAAATAATTGGCAAATGGGCCATATCAAACTGAGTTAATATAAGTAAGAAACCTATATTACTGCCAAAGTAATGCTTCATAGGTGAGACACTGGAAGATCTTGGCTCCAAAATTCATTCCATGTAATACTTGGACACTGTCAAGCCGTTCTTCCAGGATAATTCTCTGAGATGGTGTAACAAAACGAATGCAACTTCTTGGGCACTGACCAACTGCAAGTTGAACTAGGTAATCTTTTTCCTGTTCTGATCAAAATCTGATCAAAATGCTTAGTGAGTTACTGGATTTAAAACTCAAAAGTAGGGTGTAAACATTGCAGAAGAAAGATCAAAAAGTGTAGAGGAACCTTGAGAAGTTGCATGTGCACTTCCCATCAAAGAAGAAAATGCCAAGGCGTGTGGTGCTCGATTTACGCATGAATATGGACACATAGTACATAGTAGTTACTAAAATTTATCTACATTATTACAAAACTTTTCATAATTAAAGACGTTCAAAGTACATACTCAAATAATAATAGAGTTTTAGACAAAGAAACCAAGATTTCCAAGCATAAAAAAACAGTGTTAGAATTCCAGACACCAATACGAATGCCAGCCATAACGTGGTAAACTATGCTCTCAAAATCTGATGACCATCCTCCTGGCTCAGCAACAGAAGCTAGCAAGCATACGAAGGTACATCAAATTATCACAATGTGGCTGCATTGGCCAGTAAGCATCAAGCTCTCTTGGAAGGGCGAAAGGAGGTTCATGCAGGCCAAATGAAAAAGCTTAAGAGAAAGTATATTTGCCTTTTCCTATTGTAGATCTCGCTTATATCACTCCCACGTGTTGTTACCAATATCATAGATCAGCAACTGCAATTACCTTTTGGGGTTGTGCAAAGATGTGTTATTGTTTATGTCATTTAAGAATAGGAAACAATTTTAGACTATTCAAGAAACAAAAAGATAATTTATAGATAGATATCATGGTAGAGAAGCTGCAATAGCAAAAATATAATTTATAATTGACACTTAAGAGCAGGTTTTTGTCACCAAAAGTAACAATTAGGAAATCTACATATAGTTAATTAGCAATCAACTTCCCTTTCATAGTTACTACATGATGAATCTACATGTAACAAAACACTTAATAGACAATTAGGGTTCTTCTTTTCAGTGTCACAATTAAAGAGAAGATCTCATGGAATCACATTCTTTGCAAATCAATGAACGTGGAATCACATTATTCAACATAGAATAATATGACAGAAAAATACAAGCAATTTAATCATCAAAATCACATAAAAATAGGTAGTGGAAGCAGCAGTAGCAATCGGAAAGGGGCATGGCGGGTTGGTAGTCTCAACGGCGGCAGTGGACACGGCAGGGGGAGACAGCGACTGCTGTGGACATGGAAGGGGGCATCAGCGGTAGGGGCAGCAGCGGCACAATGGATGCGCTGTTTGCGCCGTGTGGGAGTTGGGTGGCAGTGGCGTCGGAATGGGGCAGCGGGGTGGGGATGGCATCGGAGGTGAGCGGCGAAGGTAGGTGATGAAGGTGAGTGTGGGTGAGAGAAAGACAGATCTACAGAGAGAGAGGGGATGGGAAAAAGAGAGCGGCGGGGAGAATAAGATAAAAAGTAGGGTTTCTATCTTTAATGTAGAATTTCAGGCAAAAGAAAATATTGTCAAAAATAAAATTTTCAAAAATATCATTTAGCGACGGATTTTTCGTTGGTAATAATCCGTCACTAAAAGTCCGTCGCAAAAAACCTTTATTCCGTCGGTAAAGGTTTTTTGCGATGGACTTTTAGTGACGGACAATCCGTTGGTAAAGGCCACTTTTAGCAACAGAATTAAATCCGTCGCTAAAAGTCCGTTGCTAAAAACTGTTTTTCTTGTAGTGGTCGGCGATCTGGGGGGCTAGCGTCGGCTATTTGCGACGGCTTGGCGAAGGACGGCATCGGCGATGGCGTCGTCGACGTCGTCCATCCGTCTATCGGCATCGTCATTGGGGAGTTGCGACATTGATGGATCTGGAGATGGAGAGAAGAAATTGGTAGAGAGAGAGTTTGAACATAAGGGTTTTTTGGGTTCTGTGTACAAATAAAGGTGAGAAGAATGAAAAATATGGTGGGCAGTGGATGGAAGGGCAACTTAGGAAATTTGTTAAACGCTCCTAAGAGGGGCGGTTAACCGAAAGTTTGTAAAAAAAAGGCATCTGCATCATCCATTTGGCATTGCGGACGGTGCAAGATCTGGTGGAGAAATAAGGTTTTCTCCATCGGTAGATAGGGATCAACTCCATATATATATATATATATATATATATATATATATATGGGAGCTGATCCATTGCTCGCGCTAACAAATGGAGTTAAGTTGCCAGCGCGATATGACCGTCCACACGCGATTTGTGGACGGTCCAGATCTTTTTTTTGTGTTTTTTAAAGTCCATCCGCTACATTATGTAGCGGACATATTTTTGACAAAAGTACCCCTCAACCCCCAATTGAGTGCCTTATATTATGTGAGTACAGTATATGTCCGCTACATAACGTAGCGGACGTATCTTAGGAAAAAGTCAACAGAGTCTGTAAAGGCACACTGTGTTCTGTTTGTTATCTGTTTGTTCTATTGCGTGCTCTTCTAGAAAAGGCAATGGAGTTCCACAAACTAAAATTCAAGTGCAAAAAGCTTCTCAAAGGGATGAAGAAAATGTTCAAATAACCATGCCTGTAGCATTGTCACAGCTTTGTTGTTTCCGAGCCAACAAAAATTAAACTCAAATGAACCCACAACCATCACCATTTCTCCACCGCCACTGAACCCATCACCACCACCACCATCTGAACCTCTGCCTCCCCGAACCACCACCATTGAAACCTCAGCCATCCTAAACCTTTATGCAAGATAAATAACTAATCTAAACAGAGAGGTAGAGAGGAGATGAAGAATTAAATCTCAAAATTCTCAAAATTCCAAATGGGTTTTTTTTTACCACCCATAACCACCGCCACCGCACTACCACCCACATGCACCCACCACCATAAACATCATACCCATTACCGTGTATATATATATATATATATATATATATATATATATATATATATATATATATATATATATATAAGATAATCATTGTTAAAAATGAATAATCACTACAACAAAAAGATCATTTAGCGACAGAATTTTAGCGACGGACAGAATTCCGTCGCTAAAGGCTCTTTTAGCGACGAAATAGTCCGTCGATAAAAGTCTGTCGCTAAATATCTTTACCGACAGAGGAACCCATCGGTAAATAGATTTAGCGACAGACTTTTACCGACGAACTATTAGCGACGGATTTTCCGTCGCTAATTCTCATTTTTTTAATTTTTAATTTTTGAACGGATTTTTTGGCTCAGAAAATGTTTTTTCCCGATTTTTTAATAACTTTTAGCGACGGATTTTTACCGTCGCTAAAAGTCATTAAAATTAGAGAAACCCTACCCTTCTTTATGTTCTCCCCGCCGCTCACTCGTCCCCCTCGTCTGTCTCTCTCTCTGCCTCTCTCTCTCTCTCACCCTTCCAGCTTCGAAGCCCACCTCCGCCGCCCCTCTCCCACCTCCCATGGCACCCATCTCCAAAGCCACCCACCCCTCCCCCTGCTGTCGCCGTTAGGGGTGGAACCACAATGGATCTCTACGACTTCAGAACCCACGTACGACGCACGATGCAAGATGCACTCTCGCCTCTTTCTCTGGTCTCTGCAACTTGCAATTCTCACTATCTCTCTCGAGTCTAGACTCCGGACTCCACCGGCCGGCGGCGGTGACCATACCTCAGCCCTATATCTCGAGTCTCGCCGACGGTAAGTGCTTATCTCCTCCTTAATCTCGTTCTATCTCTTTAATTTCTCCTCCTTCCATTGATGACTTTTCTATTCTTCAGTAGTTCAATTCTTGTTCTTTTTCTAGAATAGATTTGTTAGATTTTCGTTTTCTTGTTCTTCTAATGGACTAATTGATTGTTAATTTGTTTTAGATTAGGGTTTTAAAGTTTAGGGGTTTCAATTAGAGTATGGAATTAAGGGTGTTATATAAAATTACTTTAATTAGGGTTTTAGAATTAGGTTTGACAAGCGAACAGTGACATGGTCTTTAGCACTGAGTATAGCTATTTTGGCTTGGCAAATTAATTGAACAGTCCTGCAAATTAATTGAAGTTGCCATTTTCTAAAGTGTTTCGATGAACTGTGGTTTTCTTCTAGAGGTTTGTTTATGCATATACTTTCGAGTTAATCTTTGTTTATGCATATACTTTTTGGTTTAGGTTTTTGTTCCTTCTGCTCCTTGAATAACATTAAACTAAAAGAACATCTTATATATGCAGATTGATGTAGATATTGGCTCATCATCAGTTACAAGAAGTGTGATTGGAATTGTACTTGAATACGTAACAGAGAGATATTTTTCAGGCTTCGGAGCAAGGATCTTGATTTATATTTTTTTACTTTCAATGAAACTTGTTATTTTGTTTTTTTGGATTGTACAATGTCATCTATTGTATTTAGTGAACATGTAATTTGTTGTATCGAGTATTAGTTGGTGCTGTTTATAATTTAAATTTTATTTGTATTACTTGAACTTTGATAAAGGATGAATCTTAGTTTAAAGAGTTAAATTGTTGTTGAGTTGGTTGGTTAGGATTAATTATTTGAAGTAGGTTTGAATTTATAAAAAAAAAACCAAAAAAAAAAAAAACCTTTTTTTAGCTTTTTAGCGACGGAATTCCGTCGCTAAAAGTCTTCTTACATATCAATAAACGTTTTAGAGACACATTTTTAACAAAACTAATGTTCCTAAAGACTTTGTAACGTACTTTTAGCGACAGAAAATTCGTCGCTAAAAGTTTTAGAAATATTTTCGAAAAAATTCAAAAATCAGTCAAAATATAGAAAATACCTTCTGTCGCTAAAAGTAAATTATTCCGTCGGTAAAAATTGAATTTTTTCCGACGGACAACCAAATTCCGTCTCTAATCTTTTAGTGACGGGGTTGTCACCAACAGACTTTTAGCGACGGACAGTCCGTCGCTAAAAGCCTTTATGACGGAATACCCACTTTTAGCGACGGAAAATTCTGTCGGTAAAAGTGAATTTTCTTGTAGTGAATGTGATATATAGAATTAGTAAACGAATTATAATAAGTCAGTATTTTTAAATAAGACCTCATGACCACTAAACTGGTTATATCTCATATATAAGGATTTAGAAAATAAATCAAACTCTTTACTACGATTTATTGTTGAAAAATTCGTGGTATAATTATCGCGATATTTGTAAACTTTATAAATCTAGAAAATCAATTCCACAACGTTTAAACTCTATGCTAAAGACATATATTTGCGTATTATGCTTTGATTTTGACTATTCAAATTTTTTATGCAATTCTTACATAATATTTGCATACGCATATATGTTTGCTTTAGTTTTTCTGAACTGTAAGTTGAAAGAACAATTAGTAGATTGTGTTACAGTACCGCTTGGCGATGTAAAAGAAAAGTTTAAAGAACGCAAAAAATTAGTGCCGTTTAAGGAACGCAAAAAATTAGCGACGACACATTAACACAATCTACTTATTGTTCTTTAAACTTACAGTTCAGAAAAACTAAAGCAAACTTATTTACCTATGCAAATATTCCGCAATAATTGCATGACTATCTAATCAAGACTGCAATTTTAAATGTGTAAGACACGAAAGAAAATTCTATTGGATATCATGTTCGTATCTTAATAAGTTGGTGATTTTTGAAACAATGATTCGTGAAGAAGATAAGAATGGACTATGACATTTACGATTCCAAAGATAAAGAACTCTTAACCTGACTTTTCAAGTTCAGAGACTTGGTTTTGAAAGGTTACAAGTTGGACCGCTAAAGAACGTAATCATAATATTGTCTTGACAAGTTACTTGAAACTGTTACAAATAAATTATTAAAAATTTCTTACCAACAATTATAGTTTTAACAAAAGTAGATTTTTCCATAAGATGTGGTTTGCATTGATACACTTTTTGTAGCTTCTTAAAATATTTTATTAACTTACTCAAGCATGACTCGAGATCTTGAGCAATAATAACTAATAATTGAGGTGAGAAATGCGATGATAGCCCACGACACCTCATTGCATTGTGTTTCTAATATAATAAGAGTTATAAAAACTAATGCTAAACATATTAATCTTGCTAAAGATCTCCAAATATTGTTTTGAACTGAGTCCTTTTGTAATTAATTAAACCAGAAAATATAGTAGACATTTAAATAATAAGCCTTATGCAATTCGAAAATCAATTCGAAACATTCAAAATTTTCTAACCAATATAGTAACATATTATGACTTTATTTGAATATTATATGTCGAGAAAACTCTTTAACATGAAATATTAACCTGTAAAACAAAAATTACTTAAGAGATTTAATAAGAAAAATTAGGTACTATTTCAAATTCATATTTAAGTTTTCTGTAAATTCAAATACGAGTCTAACTTGATAAATATGTTGGTTAAAAATTTTTGTCAATAATTTCCTTCCTCTAAGGTTTTGCGGTATCCGATTTAGTCGTATAGGTTAAATGTAAAAATATCATAATATGCAGATTCTATATGAGATATATCAAAAAAATAGTGTAAATTTAAAACCTTAATTAAGTGAACATTTCTTAAATTCAACTAATTTTATGTTGGAAAAAATTTGAACCAATTTTTTCTATGGTATTTTTATTGTGAGTAATTAAACTCTTAAGCATTCTAAGTTCTGCATTAGCAATACACCATTCTGATTTTATGTTAACTTTTATAATTCTGAATAGAATTGCATATTTAATCTAAAAGGATATTAGTTATGTTGTGATGAATGTAGATTAAAACTTAAATTGAAAACGTTATTATATATGAAGATAAATCTTACTTAGTAAGCATGCTTATTGTATACTTTGTGAAATCTTGGTTAAATTTTGTTCAACGTTTTCCTGACTACGAGGTTTTGAGCTATCCTATATAGTCATGTTGGCTTAAATTTTTTAAACTTTATATAATTACCTCATGCACTAATTTCTATTTTCTCTGTATACTTTGTTGGTTGATTACATTTGTTTCTAAAAATGTCACATCATCCTTACTTAATTAGTCGTGTTGATTAACTTTTATAAATCACATGTTATAAACAAAATATATGGACCAAATTTTTCTCTATCAAAATTTAAACTAATATGCAATTAACATTATATATGGGTAACCCATTCAAAGGTACAAATTATTTTTAAAAGATACTTAGAGAATAATAAAAATGTCTTGTGTAATAGCAAATTGATCTCAATATGTTTTCCGCATATTTTTATCAGTAAAATTACTTTTTCTTTTTTGTGTACTAAATAAACTTTTAACTTTTGTTCATCTATATAGTTACCAAATCAGAATTAGCAAATATGCATAAAGACGTTGTTTATTGATATTTCACCAGAAGGTTTAATTTATTTTATTACAAGAAAGCTCAAGTCAAAAATTAAAGTAACTATCTTTGATGAATTAACCATAAAATTATAAAATTGTGCAATATATTTTATATGCATTTCAAAACTACTAAAATAAATTAATGTTAATAAACCGTCCCGTGCTTGGCACGAGATTACTGTTAATAAACCGTCATTTGTTAAAACAGCAATTGCTGCTATAATTAACCACAGAATGGCCATTTCATAATCTAGTTGCATGTAGTATCTCTCTCCAATGAGTAATATTTTTGAAGCCTTTTTTTTTGTAGCAGCATTGGTGTTGACTTGTTGTCATAGAAAATGCCATTAAAGAGTTTCAGCGACAAAAGTGTTGGGCAAATCCCATCCCACTACATAACAGATTTTTGGGGACAAAAAGTTCTACAGCGACGAACGTAACTGTTACTCTTTATTAAGCAAAACTAACTCAAACAACAAAAAAGTAAATCACGTTTTTCACTCATGAACCACAACAAAGAAATTCACGTTTAAGGATTTAAAGGCCACACTTGGTAGGCATGGCACATGATCGCTTCCCTCCCTGTGCTACCTCTAGCAGTGAAGTTCTTTAAAGAACTGAAGTAGATACCGCTTCAAAAACTACTCATCAGTTAAGGCATTAGATGTTTCAAGTCTTTGTCAGATAGGTGAATGGCCCCAGTGAACTACAATCCCAGATTTGTCCTGGTTAGTTCAGCAGCTAGATCGGTGACCGTTGTCTCCGTACCATCTCATTAACGCCAATACTAAAAACCTAACAAGTTCTTTCTCGGTATTTATGAGGTCGCTTCGGCCCTGTTTGTTTCCTGGCACCCCCTTGTCGTTGCCAGAGCTGGGGCAGTGGCTGCAATTGGGAGGAAAGGGAAGGTGAACAGATCTGTAACGAATTGACGCCAAGAAAACTGCATCCAAACTAGAGGCATTGGAGGACATATTTGATACATTACAAGAAAAGACGTTTTTTGCGACGGATTTTTAGCAACGGAATAGATTCCGTCGCTAAAAGGAGTTTTACCTACGAAAACCTCCGTCGTAAAATATTATGGAAATATTTTAAGCGACGGAATAAATCCGTCGCTAAAAACTCCGTCGGTAAAAATAGACCTTCACCGACGGACTTTTAGCGACAGAGTTATTCCGTCGCTAAACGTCTATTTAACTCTCAGATCTGGTTTTCTCTCTCACCGTTTCTCTCTTCGAAAATCCTAAAAACATTTCTGACGATTGTGCCACCGCCGTTCTCACATCCTGCCCCACCTTCGGCGCCACCGAAAGCCTCGACACCGGCGGTGACCTCCCTCGACACCGGCGGTGACTTCCCTCGATACCGGCGACTCCCATCAGGTATTTTTTTTTATTTGTTGTGACTTTGTTTACTTCTAGCCAGTCGCTTTTCATATTCGTGTATGATTTGCTATGAATTTGTGACTTTTGTGTATGATTTCGACGGTGACCTCCCCATTAGTCATTTTTTTTATTTGCTGTGACTTTGCTATTTCTTTGTTTCACATTTTGTGCATGATTTCAGCATGCTATTGACTGATGTATAATTTCACTTTGAGACAACATAGAGTTGTACAATTGTTAGAAATTGTAATCGAAGGTATATACAACTCTTTTATGTCTTTACTTGTACAATTGTTCTGAAGGCATTTTTCTTTAAGTGATTGAAGGGTGTCATCACTCTCACTAGGTCTTAATGCCTTGAACTATTTTCAGGTGGCAAGTGCTTGAGTAGTAGTTTTTTACGTTGGTTCCTTTCATCTTATAGCTTTTCACAGTGAAATTCTGGACATTCATAATATATGAAGGGTTGAGAAAATATCTGAAAATTTCCAGCATTGTTGGGAACTGTTAGAAACTGTAAAAATTTAAATACCTTGCATGTGGTTACCGGGCCATCTCACTGTGTACATTCAATCAGTACCTACTATACAATTAGATACTCATTAACGATAAATGCAGCTTTATTTTCTGAATTGCATTACCTTGATTTTCATTTTCAGTGGCCTTCGAAACTTTTAACTTCTTGAGAAATAAGAAATAGGCTACGAAAAGGGGGAAAATACTTTTGCACCAATTACATGACCTTGCTATAGGAAATAAAAAGAGAGTCAGTTATTTCTTTTAATGGGACATGTAATGACATTGATCAAGCTGGTTTTAGAACGAGAGTTTTCAACTTGAAAAGGAACACTACAAGAAAAATACCCTGTAGCAGCGCTCTACGGCAGCGGTAAAAAAAAACCGCTTGTATATGCCACATACGGTAGCGGCTAAGATGACCCGCTGCTATAGGTCATAAAATTTTGCTTTCGCTTTACGCGCGGCTGAAAAATTTACGCTAAAAAAGGCCCGCTAAATCTCAGCGCCAATTGAACCCAAAGCAAGCGGCTAAAAGAGGTTAGGCAGCGCCCGTACCGCCGCCGCCGTAGCCCTTTTCTGTTTTATCATTTCTTTCTGCTATCCCATTACCTCACGTCACTCTCTTCCTAGAATCGCCTCTCCATCTGGTTCTCTCTCTGCCTCTCTGTGAAACACACACACCAGGCACGCACAAACGCCAGGCGCACAACCAGGCACCACACGAACAAGAGACGGAGGCTCTATTTGCACACACAAACGCACTCACACCAGGCGCACGCACCATTTGCGTACACAAAGGCACACACATCAACACCAGGCGTATGCACCATTTGCGCACACAAAGGCACACACAATCGCACACACGCCATTTGCAAGCACTTTTGCACACACACCAGATGAGCGCACAAGCAAAATTGCGGCTCTGGTTCTCTCCCTCTCCCTTTCCGCCTTTCAATTGCTTCAACCTTCCCAAAATCGACCTTTCTCTAATTTAATTTTTCACTTCTCTTACGCACACAGACACACACAAAACCTAATACTGTCTTATTTCTAACCTTCATCAATTGATTTGCAGATAGAACACTAGCGATCGCATTTCATCGTCTCCGCATTTGTGCTTTTGAGGTAAGTTTGCTGCTACTTTGTCTCTAGTTTCTTACAATTTTGTGCATCAGTTGGTTATGGACTTAGCGAAGTCGCATTTCATCGTCTCTATTGAGTGCTTTGAATTACATTCCACTCTTCTTCCGGCCTTAAATTGAATATTGATACGGCTCCATATTGTTAACATACCTTTGCTGCTTCTTTGATTCAAATGAAATTTTTATCTGTTTTGGAAAACCCCTTTCAGTTTAGACTTTAAACAATCTATTTTGTCTTTGTTGGTTTTAATTTTGAGGTTTTGTTGGTTATTGGCCGTACGGATAAGAATCTGCACTTTATGAGTTAAAGATGGATAAATGTAGTCCAATTTTCAACAATTATACTTGTCTTTTGCTGATCAAAAAATTAATGATCATAGCCAATAAAGTAAAGTGTGAGAGGTGAGACGTGTAGTGTGATTATCACTTTGTAATAAATTTAGGGGCAGCACAGTTTTAGAAAAAAATAGGTAAGAGTATGAAAAGTTAAAGTTAAATAGTGGAGAAACGATTTTCCTTGAAACTGTCTTCAGGCAATTTAAAGCTGCCCTACAGCCATCCATTCGCTAGGGGAATATATGTTTTATTGGAAGAAAAAACTTGCACACAGTTGTGAAAAAGCATGCTAGACCTAAATTTTGTTATTGCAGAAGCATGCTAGACTTAGTTTCCCTCTTAATAACATCTTGATCCTCACTGTCCAAGTAGTAACTGTAATTGACACTTTCAACCCAAAAATGTTATCCTCGAAGAACTCCCAGTTGCTTCTACAATTCATATTAAAGAACAACTCTTTACAATTCAATCATCCAATTGTCACTACTGTTGTGCAAAAAAAATCAGAAAATGGAAACAGGAAAAAGTGTTTCATTAAATAAAACTTACCTAGAAGAGGTGCTAATTGTTGCTTCCTTCTTGAGGGGTAACAAATCCACCCAACATCCACGCTTGGTTAGTGCTTTTATCCTTTAGTTATATAGCGAAACATGTTTCATTTTCAAGCTAGATGAACTTAATTCGATGAATGTTTAATTCTGCTTTATACTCGGAAAACTAGCACAGTTTGCAAAGCAATGGAAGTTGTAGCGCCTAAGTAGCAAGCAAGTTAAGTTATCAAAGTGATGCTGGAGTAAATCAGCCATTGGGAGTTTCCATAGGTTGTGGTTATATAACTGAGCAGGAATAGTTTTCTAGCCAGTTGCAGATTCAATTACTTCTGGCTTCGAACATGTTCCGGTGATCGACTTGGCTTTATCATAGAACTTGATGTTTTCCGAGACTAGACATTGAAGCCCTACATAATCTGCTTGATTCATGGTAGTGCCAATGAATAATATATGTTCAGTTGTTTGGTATGTGGGTATAGTTACGTGAATAACATGGTTCTTGTAGCTAACATTCACTTTCTCCTTTCTGCTTCGGTACTCAATATAAAGAACACTGATAAGGTATGTTGTCCAGCTACCAATAAGACCATAGATTATTTGCAACAATATTCCTGATAGCATACCCAGGTTGGAAAATGAGTATGGCAGTGTGAAAATAACATGTGCAACCTGTAACCAATAAAAATAACAATTTAGAATTAGTTCAATAGACACACAACACAGACACACACCCACACACCACTTACAAGGTAAAATCTTGGAAAGTGGGAGTAAATTGCCAAATGCAATTCAAAAGAAGCTGCGAAAAAAGGTTTAGGAAACGCCCAGACAACTGCAGTAGCCCTTTTCTTTTATTTTAATGTTCTCTTTTTGTATATCACAACCTCACGTAGTCACGTTTCTCTTCCCGAAATCGCGTCTCTGGTTCTCTATCTCCCACTCTCTGAAACACACAAACACCAGTCGCTCACACAAACACCAGAAGCACACACATGCAAACACCAGACGCACGCACTGTTTGCACACAGAAACGCACACACATGAAATTGCGCCTCCGGTTTTCTTCATCTCTCTCTCTCTCCTATCCGACTTTCAATTGCTTCGGTCTTCCCAAAATCAACCTTTCTCTGATTCAAATTTTAAATTTTCTATCTTCTTTCTCACTCACAAACACGCACATATTCAAACCCTTGTCCAATTATTTCTGACCTTAATCAATTGTTGTGCAGATAGAGCAATCGCAATCGAGTTTGATTAGCTCTGCTGGTTTGTGCTTCTGAGGTATGTTTGCTGCGCATCAGTTGGTTATGGAAGTCGCATTTCATCTTCTCTGCGGTGTGTTTTCAATTGAATTCCATTCTTTTTTCAGCTTTAAATTGGATATTAATTTGGTTTTGGCTCTATTTTGTATTAACATCGACATGTAAAACACATTAGTGTTTTTGTGTGCGCGCTTCCTTGTATTCTGTGTTATACTGACATGGAAACATAAGACATAGTAAGTAGTGTTTGTGTGTGTGTGTGTGGGAGGGACATGAGAAATATGAGGGAGATGGAGCTTGATGATACTGGATCCTAGGTTGTGGGGGTTGGGGGTGGAAAACCATTATTAGGGCTCTTGGCCACCATGACACCCATGTTTGTATCCCAGTAATGGCGTGTAAAGTACTACTATAAGTGAATGAATTTTAATTTAATTCACTTGCAGTGAGTCCTATCCCTTCTAAGCATTAAATTTCTCAAAAGGTGATAGAATTCTAACCTGTCAAACTACTTCAGTGCAGGCTATTCCTTCCCACTATCTAGTCTTCTGTGTGATAGGATTCTTAACAAATTCACTGCTTGATTTCCATTCCAAAACTGGGCAGTTTTTGAAGCTGGAAATTGCATATTGGTGGTTAGAATGCATTACTAGATTGAAATAGTGCATGTGAGTGAACATGTTCTAATGTGCGACATTAGGCTTTGAAGCTGGAAATACGAAGTTTTCTCGTACGGGTTGGTTGTAGGTACAGTCGTACATGAGTTGATAATATCACGCATAATTTATAATGACACGGGCATATGTCTACGTCCTCAGCCTTGCGTTGCTTCAATGAAGCTGCTGAATATTGATATTTTGGAGAAAAGATCTGGTTAGATAACAGTTAGCTATTAGATTGGTGTTTCAAGGAGTTTCAATGCGGTATGAACCTGATATAAGCCACCATGACAAGCAGGTTCAAGGAGTTTCACTTCGACTTTTGGAATAATTAAATTGTTTGGTAAGAGACCAATTTAGAAACTCCTTAGATTTAACTCATGTGATTTAAGCTAAGGAGTTTCTAAATTATTTTCCTGTCAAGCTATATAGTTGAATTTTGGAATGGAAAAATGATAGCATTCTTTCCAAGGGTTTTGTATATGTTCTTTCTTGCAGGTTCTAGGTCATTAAAAAAGCAAGACCTCGCTAGAGGAGCTGAAATATGGGTGGGGGAGATGCAAGAATATATAGGGTATGACAACTGAAGGTGCAAATGGCAAAAATGCACGAAGCTCTTGATCGACTTACAGGGAACAGTTTTATAGAACTAGCCACTGGTTCTAGTTCTCAGGTACACACACACCCAACAATATTATCGGAAGCATTCATATTCCCTTATCCACACACATACATCATGACAGTGTTCATAGTCCATGGAAATGAAGTGTACTTTAGGCATTACCATAACCCTGAAATGTTTTTGATCCTGCATTGTTTTAAATAGAAAAATGCAGAGTAATCTGCTATTTGTTTATACAGCAAAATTTAGAATATCCCTTCTTATTCTACTGTTGTGATCTACTACTGTGATATGCTATTGTGTTGTTTGTAATCTGCTGCTGTGATGTTTGTAACCTATTACTATGACGTTTTAGGGGTTCTTTTAATCGAGGCATCTCGCTTGCCTAGGGGTTATGGGGATTTTGTCTTTGTTGGGTGGATGGCGATGGTCTACTTAGCCATTGTGAGCCGACCCTTTTAACCCCTCGACCAAAGTAGCGTTCTTTTTTAGCCACCGTGATGCGAACTGGTTGGTGAAATTAATGTACATGCGAGTATCATTTGAGGAAAGACATGGCTTTCTTGATAAGCTAGATATTCTCATAAGGGCTGCTGTTTGTGATATATGAATTAAGTTGGCAGGGCCAGGACGATCTCTGTTACTTAAGATATATAGATGTTCTTGCATTACTCTAGTCTCCATTAATGTGGATATTTGTCTTATGTACCTTTTTTGTACAGGTTCAGCCAGGTTTTCTTATTGTCATTCACTTTAAGCAATTTAATGTTTTCAATTTTATTGACTAAGTTGAACAAACATTATGGGAGCAAACTGAATCGCACATTAATGGTTGCTTGATTATGTCCCAGGCTAATGTGGAGGCAAATGCAAATAGATCGAGCAATGGGAGCGGTTGATGTTGCAAATTGCATCGCGTTCAATCTTTTGAAAGAGCTATATATATATGTAGGCTTTGTTCTAGAAAAATGGTTTATTGTGAAATTGATTTTCTAGTAAACCTAAACTCTTGTAGCAGTTTGATGGTTAAACCTAAACCTATTCAATGTCTGTGCAATGACATTTTACGGCTTGTTAAGTGATACATTACTTTGCTACATCTTGGTTGATATAGTTTTTAGGTCTTTAACTGGATTCATATGTATTCTAACAAATAAAAAAAAAACAAAAGAAATTTGACCTTTAGCAGCGGTCATTGTACGCTGCCATATGTTTAGATTTGAATTTGGAAGCTACCTATGCCAGCGGTCTGCACATGCTGTTGTTTCTATGTCCGCTGCTGTAGATTAGATTGAAGGGCGAATTTTGAAATGGATTTAGCAGCGGTTGACCGCTGCGGTAAGTACATAGGACCGCTGCCATATGTCTATCGCAGCGCGGCCTACAACAGCAGAACTGAACCGCTGGCAAAGCTTTTAACAGCGGTTTTTTGATCAATAGCAGTGGTTTTTTGCCGCTTTTATAGCCACTTTTTCTTGTAAAGGAACAAACATGGAAGAGCCTTAGTCCAGTTCAATGTAATTAACTTTTTCTCCCAGCCACCAACTCAAAACTCCCAAACCATCCCAGACAGAGTTGACTCTAAGGCCGTTAAGCTCGAGCAATGTAGCCATGGTAGTAATCTATTCTTAGTTTCTTACCTTAGTGGATCCAAGAAGGTCCACAAAAAGTGTCATGATAGTTATCTATTAGGGTTATCTCTGGAATATGGGAACTTAAAAGTGTAGTGAGGTGTTTGGTGTGGGTATATGTAAACTGAAAGTTGGAGGCAGGTTTCGTAATTTGAGTAGAAATTGCGTAGATTTTGTTTCTGCCATATAAAAGTCAATGATGGGACTACCTGAAATATAAAGGGCTGCCTTGGGGTTAATTTTATTTTGTGGAGAAGGGAACCCCAGGGCCCCCGGCGCGGGGGGAAAGGGTGGGGTGGGGGGGTGAAGGGTTTAGCATTTTTTTCAACTCCTCATCAGATCTTTATGCTGTTATAAGGGACTGCCAGAGTTTATGCAATGACCGCTCAATGAAAGAAAGCTCATCTACGTCCTTAACTTCTATTGAACTTAACTTAGGTTAGGCCAAAAAGCGGGTCGATAAAATGCACACGCAGATTCATGCACTCAGTTACTAAGTGTCCTTCGGGTTGAGCGAATAGGTCCCATCCATTGTACTCTCGCAGTGAGACCTTGCTTCTCCCCTCTAGTTGTTCTATTCTTCAAATCAAACTGCTACATTTGTATTGTTTATTTAGCTCATAACGGATACCCATCCACTCTTTCTGCACATCAACTACCTTGGGAATATGCAGGGCAGATAAAACCTGCTGATGTTGAAGTGAAGACCACGCTTAAATTTTTAAGTATTTGGGGCCATGGTCCCTGCTCTTCTCTGCATGGTCTATGGTTTACTCGATGTGTATTTGCCCCTGAAGTACCCAAGAATGTTAGTGTTGATGTAGTTCCTCTCAGGGTAGCTCTTATGGAGCAACTTCAAGCAACTCGCTTGGGGTGCAGTTCTCCTTGGCTCTGTAACTCTCCGCTACCTCTCTTGCCTTAACTAGAAGACTAATCTTGACTTTTCTCGAACTAGTTCTTGAGTGCTTGAAGCGCAGGACTACTTTCCCTGCAATAGCGAAATCAACCGAACCCTAAATTGAATCAATAGAATCCCCTAATTGAACCCTAAATTGAAGTAATTGAACCATAATTAAACCCTAAATCGAACTAGTTCTTGAGTGCTTGAAGCGTAGGACTACTTTCCCTGCAATAGCGAAATCAACCGAACCCTAAATTGAATCAATAGAATCCCCTAATTGAACCCTAAATTGAAGTAATTGAACCATAATTAAACCCCAAATTGAATGTCCTAATCGAATCGAACCCTAAATTAAACTAATTGAACCCTAAATTGAATGCCATAATCCAACTCAAACCTAAATTGAACTAATTGAACCCTAAATTGAATGCCCCAAATCAACCGAACCCTAAATTGAATCAATAGAACCCCCTGATTGAACCTTAAATTGAATGCTTAATCGAACCGAACCCTAAATTAAACTAATTGAACCCTAAATTGAATGCCTAATACAATCGAACCCTAAATTGAAATAATTCAAGCGCATCGAATATGTGCATTTTGAATAATTTTTCCCATTTGAACATTGATAATTTGTTTGATAATTTTAGGTTGTTAATTGTGCATTTGAGAATTGAGATTATTGATCTGTGATTTTATGTTGTTAATTGATGATAGGTTATTAGCTGTGCATTTAAAGTAATTGCGATTATTAATTGATGATTTTAGGTTGTTAATTGATGATTTTAGATTGTTAATTGTGCATTGAGCATTTGAGATATTGAGATTATTGACAGAGGATGGGACCCAATTGGATTGAATGTGTGATTTTTGTTAATTTTTATTGCATTGAGCATTTTAGAATTGAGAATTGAGATTGTTGACGGAGGATGGGACTCAATTGGATTGAGATACCTGTTAGTTAGCGCAGACATAGACACCACGTCTGATCGACGGTGTCCGACATTTTAAAAATAAATCAACGTATGCCTATGTGTCCAAAGGTGCGTGTCGGTGGGCGTCGGACACGTGTCCGGAGGCGTCGGACACGTGTCCGGAGGTGTCAGACACGTATCAGACACCATATCGACACCCTATATGAGGTGTCGGAATTGAGATTGTTGACTGTGCATTAAATTTAGGTTAATTAGGTTAACGCGACATTTTTAGCATGCACCCCCTACAATCTCATCGTGGCTCTAGCACTGGCTATAATTAGCCCTAATTAGCCCTAATTAACAATATTTTAATAAATTAATTAACTCTAATTAGCTCTAACGAGCCTAATTAGTTTTAATTAACCCTAAGAACCTAATGAAAATCAAATTAGTTGTAATTACCCCAAATTAGCCAAATTGAACCCAATTACGCGCATATTGATTATAGTTAGCCTAATTAGTCGTAATTTGCACTAATATAACTCAATTAAGCCTAATTAGCGCTAATTAGGACTAATCAACGCTACTCGGCACAATTAAACCCTAATTAGGACTAAATAACCCTAATTAGTCCTAATCAACCCTAATTAGCTATAATTATCCGAAACTAACCCTCATTAACAATAATTAGCCCTAACATAACCCAATTAAGCCTAATTAATCCTAATTACGACTAATCAGCACTACTCGGCACAATTAAACCCTAATTAGGACTAAATAACCCTAATTAGTCCTAATCAATCTAGATTAGCTATAATTATCTGAAACTAGCCCTCATTAACAATAATTAGCCCTAACATAACCCAATTAAGCCTAATTAGCCCTAATTAGGACTAATCAGCACTACTCGGCATAATTAAACCCTAACTAGCCCTCATTAACAAATTATTATTTTTAACGTGTTAATGTCTTTGTAATTTATCTATATGAAGTCAGATATGGATAGGATATGGGCTATTCGTGGCCGAGCTGCTTCCTCCCCGGTGGGTCCCACCTCGTCATTGCCTACTGATGATGAGGCACAGAGTGATCGCGTACAGCAGATGGGGCCCCAGCCATCGCCCCAGCCCGACGCAGATTCATCCCACACGCGCGTGCATTCTTATTCTTCTGTGGGTTCTACCTCAGGTATAGTTGATAACGGTGTTTAGTACATTTTCGCTAGCCTTATATTTAAAGTATATTTGAACTGTATTAATGTATGTGTTTTGTAGGATCTCGACAAGGCCGTGGTCCGACACGCGGGGTACGCATCGACCCCCAGCGTAAACAGAGAGTTACGCTCACCCAGGAGGGCCTGTAAGTACTAAAAATATCACATCATATCATATATTTAAAATTTTAGGATGTTAATTTATATTTGAACTGTATTAATTTATTTATTTACTTCTTTGGCAGGATCCTCGAGAATCAGGCGAGGACGAAGATCGGCGTTCTTGTGAAGGGCCGATTCTTCAAGCCACGCCTGTACTGGAAGGATTGGGATGCCGCTGCGAGGGAGGCCCTATGGGAGGAGTGGCTTGTACGGTGAAGTATTTTTTTCAGCATTAGTATTTGTTTAATTATAGTTTGTTTTCTGTTGTTAATTTGTGTTATTGAATGCCTTACAGGAGGGGTTCACGTTTGACTCGCCTGAGCAGTAGGCACTGGGGCAGCAGGCCTTCTTTGCTTACATCGGCAAGAATTACCGTCGATGGCTCCATTACGCACGGGACTGGGCGAAGAAGATGCTGCCCAAGGGTGCCCCGATGACAGAGATGACGAGATATCCCCCACATTGGATATCTCACCGTGTATGGGGGAGATGATAGATCGGTGGGCTGCGGATCCAGGCTGGGACGCCAAGAGTAAGAGCGGGGCCGAGAACAGACAGAACAGATATCCGACGCACACGGGGGGGTCGGTGCCACACGACATCGTCTGACACATGAACGCGGTCAAGCACCCGAATCTGGAGGAGGATGAGGTCATAGCTCTAACGTATAGTCAGACGCACGTGCAGAAGAAGGACAAGGACGAGGCGCACCGATGGGCGACTATATTTCAGATATTGCCCGGCGGATCGATGTGAGTCAATTTGTTTAAGTTGTTAATGTTTTGTCTTTCTATCCTCAATGTCCGTTTCGTTAATTAATGCCCTAACATATTGTTAAACCACTATTTTTGTAGGCCTCGTATGAACAACTAAAGGGGTCCGAGCAGCAGTCCGGACAGCCATTAGCGTCCACTAGTACGGCTGCGAGTACTGGGGCGTTGAAGCGATGGCTGGATACGCCAGAGGTCGTCAATCGGCCGAAAAGCTGCATACGCGGCCTGCCTAGCACGACTGCTCATGTCGTGATAGGAGCGTCCTCACCCCCTACTGCCCCTCCATAGACACCGGTTCCTCAGCGTCTGTTGGACGACGAGGAGATCCATCGCATTGCTACAGTGGTTGTGAGGATGATCAGGGAGCAGGGTACCGCTGCTGGACATGCCGAGCCGGCCCCGGATCAGCAGGATCCAGATCCGGGACTCGGCAACCCCTGATGAGTCCCTTCTCGTGCCCGTTCCTAGCTTCCCCCCCCCCCCCCCGCGCCTAGCTTGTACTATATTCCCCTCCCTTAACTGGCTGTATCCGGTTCCCAGCTTGTACATAATGAGTCCTTTTATAATAAACATTTTTTATGATTGATTATATATATTTCTTTGTGTATTGATTATTACGCGTTGTTGTTGAGAAATGAAAATTTTATTACAGGTCTGGGTAATAGAAAAAAAAATTCAAATTTTTTTTGACTTTTGGCGACGGATTAATTCCGTCGCTAAAAGTGTTCCTACAATCAGTTAATTAGCGACGGAATATTCCGTCGCTAAAACATTTATTCCGTCGCTAATTTAACAAAAAAGAAAATAAATTAAAATACTTAAAATATAATTAAAGACGGATATTCCGTAGCTAATTAAAAATAAATCCGTCGCAAAAAATTATATATTTGACGACGGATTTGAACATTCTGTCGCTAAACTATTAGTAACAGACTTTTATACGAGGGACTTTTAGCGACAGTAAATCCGTCGCTAATTGTTTTTGCGACGAATTGTAGGCTTTTAGCGACGGATTTACCCGTCACTAAAAGCCTTTTCTTCTTGTAGTGATATCCAAAGATTCATTTCTCGTAGAGTTGTTCTTCTTCAACTCGATGAAATGAATTCTTGCCACAATTATTGCTCGCAAGAAACTAATAGGCCACTCTTTCTTTCACTCAAGGGTTAAATACAAAATTGTGCCATATAATATACATGTATTTGTAGTTCACTCCCTGTAATTATAACTTTAGCTATAATGTTTCTTATAATTGATAAAACCGTTACAAAACCGTTTCCTATCGCAATTTTGTTCCTAAAATGCCCTTCCAAGTAAGCACGTGTTATGCATGTGCATAAAGTAAGGGCAATAATATCATTTAATTACGTATCTATACTACTTATTAAGGAAAACATGATTTTGTATAACACTTTTTTGGTGTTACATAACTACCAACTTACAATCATGACAAGTGACATTTCGAGAAAATTTTTAAAAAGTGACAAAAAATAAAAATATTAAGCGGTAAATAACTACATGAAAAAACAAGTTTGGTTTTCACAAATTAAAATTTATTTAAAATAAAATTTAAAGGCCAAATTTGATATGATATTTTGCTAACTTATATTTGGACATGCATGCTAACTTATGCACATGCATGGCACATACTTACTGAGAGGTGCATTTTCGGAACAAAGTTGGGGTAAGGAACGGTTTTGTTACGATTTTATCAATTACAAGGGATATTATAGCCAAAGTTATAATTACGGGAAGTGAACTGAAAATGCGTGTATATCACAGTTTTTATTTAACCCTTCTTGTAATTAATCTGTTAAATGATTTGAGTATGCTCGTTAGGATTTATGTTATACTTCCCACCTTTTTTTTAAGGGTTCTTCTTTTGAAAAACCAAGAGACAACGGAGGATCACTCCAATAACAATCCTACCATTTCATAAATACTATTATTAATTACTAATTTTATAATCATTTTCGGTTTTGCCCTCCGTTAGTTATTCCAATGACAATCATATCATTCCCTAATTATTTTTTTGTAAATCGTTTAATGAACATTATGTCATAAATTTAATCCAAACCTACATTTACACATTGGGAAACAAAATGTGTGGTTGTAAAAAATATATTTATATATATGTATGTGTGTGCGTGTGTGTGTGTATATATTTATATCTATATCACCTATAAAAGTATGAATGTTGTAAATTATTTTTGGACGATTATATCCCCTGTTAATTACGTCAATTACATTCTTACCATTTTTTTATTACTCCCCTTTTAAATTTTAATGAAATTAAAAGAAAATTGGGTAATGAATCTATTCTATGCATTGAAAAATAAAAAGTGTGATGAGAAAGAAAAACAAAACAAAGAAATTTCTTTATTATTCTTTTTTTAATTTGGTTAAAATGAAATAAAGATTAGATATTGAATTGGTGAATGAGAACTGTGATTTTTTTTCCTTACATTTTTAGGTTAGCAAACAATTAACCAATTGAAAAACTGAAACAAAAACAAAATAAAGAAACTGAAATACGTGAAAATCAATTAAGAAACAAAAAATTGTTGGAAAAACAAAAATAGAAAGAAAAAACGAAAAATGATTAAATGTGCATAAAAAACAAGGCTTTAAATATGATGCCAATTTGAACTGAAAATATGTTCGGTTATTGCAGTTGAAGATTGTGTGTTTTACATTTCTTATCGATGAAATACAAAGCATCTGTTCTTGAAATTACAAATCTTAACCATAAATCGGTTTAACAGATTACAAAACAAGACATAGATTCGTTCTTTTAATTTCTTCATTTGCTTTTATTTTCAGCGGTACCATCAAAGATATCTTCAATCCAGAAGCCTACAAAGAATATTTCCAAACATTGAACTAATTACAATTGCAAACATCAAATATACATTTTTTTTCTAAAACAAGTCACAAAAGAAATAAGAGTATAATTGAATTACATTATTTTGATCCCAAAAAAGATAATAATATCATCTCAAATATTACTTTCGACTATATTCACGTGCAACGCACGTACTCTATACTAGTGGACTTAGGATTGTGATTCCCTGCTGTAACACATGGTTACAGTGGGTTACAGCAGGGTGTTGTACCCATTTAGGTGAGAGACGGAGGAGAGAGAGAGGGGGCTGTAACTATGGTTACTCTCTCTTCCCTCTTTCTCACAGAAATGGGTACAGCAGGAGATCGATCCGTGGACTTAAAATGCGTGCATATAATTATTTGACAAATTACTGAATTCTATTATGAAATTATTACTCTTTCTTAGACCACCTCCCTATAACTTGCACGTCATCAACGAGTTAATGCCCCCACTCGCTAACAAACCGTTGCAGAGAAATCAGTAACTCATAACATGTTTGAGTTATGATAGCTTGGGCACTGAGGCTAGACAGGGGGTCCATAAGGAGCTCTTTTTCTTAAGACAATCAATGATTCTCAAGAAGTTTGAGACCGAGTTTAAAGCAAGACTTTTAAGAAACACCATATGATGTGAAAGCAAATATCTTAAAGATTAAAGAGGTGTTGAACCAACGCCTCCGTCTCTGGTGGAAGCTTTGAATGCCAGGCCTATTTCCAACAGTCATTTTCCTACACCAAGTACAACCACACAAGTCCCTCTTCCTGCTTGAATATTTTCTTTCTTTTCCTCTTGGTAGGTAGTAGATGAAGATCGAGAATGATTTGATGCTGATATTTGGCCCCATAATATACTTATGCCCGCTTCAGATTTTGTGCAGGTTGTGTTTTCCGGTATAAGTTAGGATTGGTAGCTGTGAAGCATGGAAGATTTTATACTAACCTATTACGACTTAACTATTGCTGGACCAGTTTCCAGATTTGTTGCTCATATCTGAAACCAAACGTCATTCGTTGATACTTTGGCAACAGTATTAAATTACAGTCTGCTCTAAAATTTAAGCTTTTTGAGAATGAGTCAAATAATATTATCATGTCTAACACTATCTTTCACGTGCGAGCTTCCAATTTTATGTGGAGAGACAAATCAAGATGCACCATCATTAAGTGTACAAATGAAAACAATTGAATTGAAGATCAATTGAATTGAAGATCAATTGTACACCATCATTAAGTGTACAAATGAAAACAATTGAATTGAAGATCATCTATGGTATTACGTTAAATTTAACATCTGCTCTAAAAACTTAAGCCGTTAGATATTACTGCCAACTGTGTTATCATGTTTAACAAATACCCACAATCTCATTGAGGAGTACACTTTAGTAGTCCAAATTTACTTATGTTGAGCTTAAGGATTTCAACTTTCATTGCTTGAAACTCAAAAAGGACCGTAACTTGAGTTATACTTATTCACCTCCTCCGACACATGTACACTATGAGGCTATAATTGTGCAGTTTATGCGACAGTTTTGCAGATTTAGCAACGAGTGGGGGTTTGTAGAAGTGTTGTTGTAACAAAAAAATAAACTTTAGCAACAAAATATGATTTTGGCAACGATAAGAAAGCGTTAAATCGCTCATTCTGCAAAAATTAAAGGGCGCTGAAGTGGTGAAAGAAAGAAATTATAGCAACCATATAACGATGCTATTGGCACTTTAAATAACAATAGTTTCTATTTTAGACTTTCAGTGGCATTTCGGAAGACACGCGGCGTATGGATGGCACCAAAAATACTTTGGTGCTAAGTATTTCACCATCGGAAAGTTTCATAGTTTGCCCGTGTCTTGAGATTGTGTCACAACAAAAATTTGTCAAAGAACAATCCAGCATATTGAACCCGTGGAACCTTCTTTTTTGTTCTTTAAGGATTTCCGTCTTTATTTGAGTTGCCCTTAAAAAGTTTTAAAATGAGTTAATTCTCCGTGGATCTGGCCCTAACACACTTTATCTTAAGATGGCAATTCATTTTAGGGAATGGCTATTTTCATACTTTGTATAGTTGTTCACACGTCATATGTGGTTAAAAAGTTTATTAGTTTGTCAATAATGCACTTTTTAGCAACGAAAGATGGTGTAAAGATATAATGAAGCATGAAAATAGCAGCTCCCATTCTTTTATGTTAGGATCAGAGGACTACTTGTTGCTTTCATAGTTTTTTATATCATTTGGCATCAACTTTTGCTTTGCAATGTCGAAACTCCAGAAGCATTGCTAGAGAAGATCTGTGCGTAAGCCTGTTATTAATAGTTGTGTTATATATATATCGAGCTTGATTCAACGAGTTACATTACACAAGTAGAGCGCCACATACTTAACCTCAAAATATTACGTATTTTGGGTTGGAAAAGTTCAGGAGAGAGAACGACAATAAGTGGGAGTTAGAGGTTTGCAATGTAGTCTATTTCTGAAAGTCGAGAAAATACAAAAATATCATACTCAAGCTTACAGTCGCATAAACGAACCTCATCAAATCTCTATTCTGTGCTTGTTTTCTATGCTTTATTATCTATTTTTGTTTGATTGATGTTATGCTCTTCAGTTGGTACATTTCTGAGCTCTTGGTACAATCCTATATTGCATCACATTTTTTAATATCAAGAAAGCTGCTAAATAATATTGCTGTCTACTCAAACATTAAAGAGAATCGATCCAACTAACTTTGTTGTAGCATTCATGACTTAAAGTCTGACTCCTCTCACCAACATTTGGTAATAATTAAGATCGCCTTTCATGATGCATAAATAGCCAATGTTGTCCCAGGCTAATGACACACCAAAACATAAAGAAGAAATGGCATACATGCACGTACCATGGCTATTCATCCTAATTCAGTTTCTTTTGTTGCTGGTCACGAGTGGAGCAAAAGTTCCGGCCATAATTGTATTCGGAGACTCCTCCGTCGATGCCGGAAACAACAACCAGATCTCAACAGTTGCGAGGAGCAATTTCGAGCCCTATGGACGCGATTTCTCAGGGGGCCAGCCGACGGGTCGTTTCTCTAACGGCCGAATACCGAGCGACTTTATCTCGCAAGCTTTTGGTCTCAAGCCAACTGTGCCTGCCTACTTGGATCCAAAGTATAGCATAAAGGATTTTGCTGTTGGAGTCACTTTTGCTTCAGCTGGAACAGGATATGACAATGCAACCTCTGATGTGCTAGTAAGTCTACCATGAACTTCATTGCACTTCTGCATGATTTTGAACCAAATTTTTGGTCCATACATGTATTTCAAAATAGTACGTACGTGGTTTAGCCTTTTTCGATGTTTTTCTTTTTTTGGATTTACGTCTGGAGGCTACGTGGTCTAGCCCTCACCTCACTTAACTCTGTAGCATAAACAAGAGTCACTTTATTGTCTTAGTATAACGCGTGCAAAGATATTTTATTAGTTGAACTTACACCTCCGATCTCGTCATGAACCTTTTCCATTTTTCATATGACCATAGCTATGTCATTGTATTTTGCTTGGAGTGTACCTTACTGCACCAGTATGTCAGCTTCGAACCCAAACGTGACGACTTAAGAGGACTTAAGGTTCTGTTCGGTAACGTTTATTTTTTTAATTTTTTTTTCAGTTTTGTAAATAAGAGAAAATAAACACGTTTGACACACAGTTTTCGTTTTTTTTTTCTTCAATTTTGAAAACCAGTTTTTAAAACATGACTGTTTTTGAAAACTGCAAAAAGGAGTTTTCGGTTTTCGGTTTTCAGTTTTGGTTTTTATTTTGAGACCACCACCACCCTCCCACCGCCGGTAGCCCCTACCCCACCACCACCGTCAGCCACTGCCACGCCCCACCACCGCCACCGCAAACCACCACCAAAGAAAAAACTCAAAATAAAAACTGGGTAATCAAACACCCATTTGTTTTTGTTAAAAAAAAAAAACTAAACTGGTTTTGGTTTTTATTTTTTTGAAAAGAGAAAACCAAAACTAGAAGTGATTTCAAACGTTACCTTAGTCTATAATGGACCTCCGCTTTGGCAAGCGTCCAACATACTCTATCATATTGGATCCAGTTACTTGACATCCAAAAATAGAAGCTCTTTTTAAGGAGAATTTCATAAATACGTGTGCACTGTCTACTGAAATTCGACCTCTTATTTTTGCTATATTTCCATTTCCAACATTTTTTTAATTGACTTTCCATCTTGCTTAAGTTTTTTTTTTTTTTTTTTACACTTACACCGCGTTTGGTTATCATATTTTTCAGTTATTATTCTTTGCTTATCCTTTCTGAATTTTGTGTTCGAAATAATCAAAATCTAAACTATTCACAAGCTTCTTAATATGTTATTATCATTTATGCGCTAGTCATTCTAACAGTTGATTGTGTTGCAAAAATGGTATATAAATAAACTAGAGATGTTTTCATCATACTTTTTGTAAGAGTGTGTTATCATATGGAATTATTTTTTTATATTCTAAAAAAACAGAAATTAAAACTGTAACTTAATGGGGTGCGTTTTCATTTTTTGACCTTTTGAGTTTATCTTTCTTACCAACTATATATGTGTGCATGGGATAGGGGAGTTAGTCATAAAGACTCCGATTCCAACCACATCGAAGAACGCCGGGCTTCATATCTCACCCTATAAAGTTCTGACGGACTTCTCCTCCTCTTTTGCATGCTTTTGGGATAATACTAGACACTACATACTATGGCATCAGAGTTACATGCCCTGGCCATGCCATCCCATGGTCTTTACATCACTTTCTCGTAGCTCCTCTCGGCTCAACATGATCAACTTATATTCTGCGCTATGCGAGCGTGCGGTTTTCAAAGTTTTACATCAACTATATATGGGTATGAGACTGACTCTTATATATTGTGGGTTTCTCCTCTTCTTAATCATGCTTTTGGGTTGGACATGAATCTTTAACATTGCGACTAAAACATTAATTGTTGGTTAAGTACTAAAAGTCACTAGTGAAATGAAATTTGTAATTCACACAAAACGATACAGTTAACATCAAAAGTGAAAATCACAAGTGGAACTCTAGAACAAAATTAGCTACTAGAAGTGGCTTGTATCTAAAAGTTTGGTTATCACTCATTCACAAGAAAAAGGGATCACCGTTTTTTGTTATATAGCAAAAAACTGCTGTAACAGTTTAGCGACAAAAGATTGTCACTTATATCATTTTGTTGTTATTGTTAAAACTTATTGCGATTTGTCACTGAAATGCATTATGGACGTCTTTATGTTATAGCAGATATGCTACTACGATCTAATAAAAAGCCGCATTATACCAAACTTCTAATTTTGTAGAGTCTCTGACAAGAGTCGATCTCCAGTTTCTTATTCCGGAACTACGATATCAGAATTACACTCTACTTTTGTAGTAATGCCCCTCCTACTTTGCATGGCAGTCTGTGATACCTCTGTGGAAGGAATTGGAGTACTACAAGGACTATCAAAAGAATCTAACAACCTATCTTGGTGAGGCCAAGGCCAATGAAACCCTACGTGAAGCCTTGTACCTTTTGAGCATGGGAACGAACGACTTCCTCGAAAACTACTATACCCTCCCTGACCGGAGATCCCAGTTCACAGTCGATGAATACCAGAATTTCCTCATCGGAATAGCCAAAAGCTTCATTACCAGCCTGTATGGTCTCGGAGCACGAAAAATCTCTCTTGGAGGTCTTCCTCCAATGGGGTGTATGCCACTAGAAAGAACAACAAACTTGTTCAATGGAGATGCTTGTACGGAGAGCTACAACATTGTAGCATTGAGTTTCAATGATAAATTAAAGAATTTAACAGTGGACCTAAACAAGGAGCTCGCTGGGATCAAAGTGGTTCTATCAAACCCCTACTATGTGCTCCTTCAGATGATCCAAAAACCTTCCTCATATGGTAATTCTAACTTTGTATATTACCCCATTGCTCCATACTTGCAAACTTGATGACCACCTTCTTTATTCGAAAACAATCATGAGAAAAGCTTATATTGGAATTGCTAACTAACATGACATGGACACAATATATCACAATGCATAAATAGTTTACATGGTTCACTGTGATATCTCGAACAATCCTGAACCAACTACTCGCTTATTTTCTCCATTGACATGTTTCCATTTTTGGTTTACGCTTACAGGATTCGAGGTTGCTTCAGTGGCATGTTGCGCCACCGGAATGTTTGAGATGGGCTATGCGTGCGACCAGATGAATCCCTTCACCTGCACGGATGCAAGCAAATATGTGTTTTGGGATTCCTTCCATCCTACGGAGAAAACAAACCAAATTATCGCTGATCATATGGTTAAGACTGCTCTCTATCGGTTTATGTAGTGTGGTATGTACACACAGAGAGTGAATGTCTTGGGTGATCTCTTGATGCTATGTATATGATGTGCAACTCCTATACAGCAATAATCACTTCTCTCTGTTGTTAGAAAGAGTTGATTATATATGTTAAATAGGTTGTGCGTTTGCTTATAGTTTTGCTATTAAAATAGTTCCGTGTGTTCTATGGGTGCAGAGCTTTTTTTTTATTTTTTATCTATGAGTAACTTTTTTAAAAGGAGTGATTCCCCATATGTCCTTTATGTTTCAACTACTAATTAAACTCTCCAATTCCCTTTTCTTTTTCTCATGTCCGATAACTTTTTGGAGTGAGAATCCGTATCCTGTGAAATCTTCGGTCCACTTTTTGGACGGAAAGTTAAACGTATTCAAAATGGCAAAATGACATGGATACTTAAGAAAATCACCATAAAAGAGAGGGGAAAAAAGGACCTATCCTAACCCATAGGCCCTGACCAAACACCACCCAACAGCCCCCTTCACTTCTTCTTCAACTCATCACCCACCACCACATAAGAGAACCAATAACCGACCAACTCACAAGAATCTATCATTGCCACTATTTGAGAAACCCACCGCAGCCACTACTAGGCAGACCCTTGTCACTATTAAAAACCAGTCACCATCCAAAAAATCCACCACCATAACATCAGTCGTCAGTAAAACCAACCACTGCTGCATGCATTGCACAAGTTCACTACCGCTACATCACAAGACCAACCCCCACCAAACTGCACAAACCCATCACCACCCTTTTTAAAATATTAAAATTGCTTATTCACCAATGAATCGCATTGGATAGCAGCAGCGTAGGTTAGGAATGAATGGAGGAGCAACAATGGAGGTAGGTGGCGTGCTCAAGGGTAGTGCGACAGCGACAAATTGGATGGTTGTGGTTAGGGGTAGTGACAGTGACGGCTTGGATGGTTGTGGTCAGGAGCGGCAATAGCCACGCCTTAATTAGATGGTTGGTGAAAGTGTTAGAAGAAAAGTCACTTGAAACATTTAGCGACTATTGATTGTCACTATATCAGGGATATGAGGAAGATTTCTCCGACCGAGTAGCAGCCAAATTTTTTTCATGGCAATATAAATGGATGATGGCATTTGAGGGTAGTGTTGGTTTGGTGGGTCTTATTTTTAGGTCCGCATTTGGGTGGGTTTGACTGACCCAACCCATTTCAGCTCTTTGTGTTCAACACCAAGGGAGAGTGAAATAGACCAAGTGTTTAGTATATAGGTTTTTTGTTTTTCTTATTTTTTTTTAAGTGATCTTCCTAATTTATCCTCGTCATTTTTCGATTTTGATTGTTTTAATGTCATCTGTCTAAAAAAGTGGACGGAAGGTTTTACGGGACACGAAATTTTACCCCAAGGATTTATCTAGAATGGGAAAAAGAAAAGGGAACTTGGGGGTTACAAGTTGAAACTTAGAGGACACGTAGGAAATCACTCATTTTGTAAATTATTACCTAAATACCACATTTTTCAATATCTTTACCCAAATATAGCAGTTTGGAAAAGCTGTTTTGAAATGACATTTATTTATAAGTTAAAAGGCAAAACTGCAAATTACTTTACCCCCATCTTTCAAAATCTTATTTAGCTACCTCAATTATAGAAATTAAAATCGACCCTATGAAGTTTGAAGAATTTAAAAAAATAAGCCTAAACTTTCATAAAAAAATTTAGTACATGTCTTTCCTCATCAAAGGACAAATTTGGTAGCTCAAAACTGGTATCAAAGCCTAGCCAAAGGCAAAATCATATTGGAAGCCCCATGGAAGTTCATTGCTTGGTAGGATTCATATAGCAATCTGATATTTCAAATATCAATTGATTTATATAAATTGGAAAAAGGTCCAGAAGATTAAAACCACGACTTACACCAAGATAGCTTATTAATAAACTCTGAAAGTTATAATACTGCTAAAATGAATCGTTACAAGACTGTAACTCAACAAGTGTGTAAAAAATTACAGCAAATAGTGGTAGTGAAGGTGACGGAAAACCCTATATAGATGGTTCAAAAGACACACTAGATCCATTGTGGAACATGTAGAACAATTAATAAATAACTACCTAAAAAAATAGAGAAAGAAAGAGCAACGAAAAGAATGTCTATGGAAACAGATATTGTGTTAAAAAGGATAATAATAGAACTTGGGAGAAAAGAAAGGTGTAACGCCCCAGATTATTTTCCGGAGCGTTAATGCCGAATACACATAGATCAGATAAAATTCCATAATTATCAGAAGACTTCAAATTGGTAAATCAGAACCTACACGATACTCCCAACCGACACAATATCCAAAGCCCCCCAAACGAAAATCCGAAAACCTTAAAATATCAAACAATATCACAAACGGTCGATCAGAGCGTGCACTAATAACTCCCAAGAGTACATCAATAACTGTCAGAGTGGCAAACACTTTCTCCACTCCAAAACATTTCTCCAACATGGAGTTTTAAAATAAAACCTAAGCAATACTGACATGTCTTAATTAAATACACTTAAAATGTCAATACTAACTCTGAAATAAGGCAGCTAACTTTTGGTCACACAGCTAGCCCTTCGGATCCGAAATCACACCTACTAATCACCTGAAAGGAAAAATAATAAGGGAATGCATCAAATGTACAGTAAGGTCGCTCAAAGGACCAATCAGACAAAACCAAAATACCTGAGAAACGAAATTTCGGAAGTACAAAATGTTTCAATGGAACGCAGATCAGATCAAATATCAAATGCCAGAATATATCAGAGTACGGAGACAGACACAATCGGACCATATATCAAATGTCAGAAGATATATGAATACGGAAACAGACATTATGAAGCCAAATAACAATGTCAAAATATATCTGAGTTCGGAAACATATACTAAAGAGCCAACAGACACTAGAGAGCCATTCAAAAAGTTGTCACAGACGTCATTCCTGACATATGAGGTCGGTTCAAAAAGTAAGATCGCGATATCTAGCTCAACTCCCCTGAGCTAACCCACGTTTCAATCCACGTGGGTAAGTCAGAAATAAGTCACATACATTGTGACATGGTTCATAAAGTCACTAAAACAAAATCTCAAAATAACCGTTATCAAGTATCGAACAAATCAAACCATATTCAAAGGTTTCAAAATAACATTATCAAATAACGAACTCGTCAAACAATATATGGAGTTCACGAAAATAATAACGATCATAAATCACTGAAACGATGATATCAATGTGTCAATATTCTGAGGTCAAACAAATTCGACGGAATTTGATTGTGCACAATTCGTAGAATTGACAACAAGTCATTCTCAATAAAATTCAAAACAAAAGGGAGCAAAAGAATCACTTATCCCTATTTGAAGAAGTTCGGATTTCAGAAGAATCTAAAGACTTACATGAGCAATTGGTCCATCGCTGATTCGAATTTCGAAAGTAAACCCTTACCTTAATCAAGCCTTCTCCTTCTCTCTTTCCACCGCAAGGGTAAAGGGAACAAACTTCCCAAGCTTTTTGAGAGCCACAAATCCTTGAGCTCCTCCTTAGAGCTTCCAAACTTTCCAAGTCTCCTTCTCTATCTCTCTCTCTCTCTCCCTCTCTCTGTCTCGTGCAAAGGAGAGGAAAAGAAACAGAAGACTCTAAAAAAAAGGGCTAGGAATAAAATAAAACACTATTTATAGGGGACAAAAATTTTAAACCTTTAAGTCGACCGAAAACAACTTTCAATCGACTGAAAACACATTTTAGTCGACTGAAAGTACACTTCAGTCGACTAAAAGTACTGTTCAAAAACAATGTTCATAGTACTGTTCAAAGTCACTGTTCATCGACTAAAACTTTTAGTCGACTGAAAACACTCTTTTAGTCGACTAAAACTCCAGAAAACCATTTTTACACAATTTAAATACTTTTTAGTCGACCGAAACACTTTTAGTCGACCGAAACACTCTTTTAGTCAACTAAAACCTTTTAAGTTCGACTAAAAATTTCATAAAACCATTTTTACACAATTTGACTACTTTTTAGTCGACCGAAACTCTTTTAGTCGACTAAAACCTTTTAAATTTGACTAAAAACTTCATAAAACTATATTTACACAATTTAAATATTTTTTAGTCGACCGAAACACTCTTTTAGTCGACTAAAACTTTTAAATTCGACTAAAACTCCAGAAAACTATTTTTATTCGAAACCAAACTATTTTCCTTCGACCGAATATTTCAGAACTCAAAAACTTTATCATCAATAAGTTTTGACTCGAATGAAACCACTTTCACTCGACCGAAAAATTCAGAAACAATCCCAATTCATTTTCTTAATTTTAACAAAAGACCACAACTTATTTATTCAAAAAATACTAATTCCGCACAAGGAAAAGAAAATTTTTGGGATATTACAAAAGGCATACCTGAGGTGAATAAAGCATTTTCATAGATGCACTTATGGATCGGAAAAAACAGATCCTAACTAGGTAGGAGCATGGAACCCAATGCTAAATTTTAGAAAAGGTTTTTAAGAGACTGTTTAGGAATGATTCTCGAGCAGATTTTTGATTAAATTAGAATCAGCTTTGATCTATTTTAAGCATAATAAACAAAAAATTTATTCAAGATGTTTGATTAAAAAAAGATGAAAGTAGGTTTAGAGTAGCAAAATGACCTAATAGTATATTAGGATATAAAAGGGGGCATTTAATGTTTGTTATGCGAGGACAGTTTGGTAATTCTTTTTGTCAAACTTAATTCTCCAAAACTGATTAAATCAGAATCCAAGAAAATGGAGATTTTGGATTTGATCAGCTTTGGGTATAACGAAGTTGATTTAATTCGTTTCTCTTTTTCTCTCAAATACTTCAAACCTGATTTAATTTGGATTCAATCAGTTTGACCATTCTAGAATCAATCCAAACACCTTCTAAAACATGAATTTGTTCCCAAGCTAGGATGAAATAAGCTAATTAATCAGTACAACATATATCTTGGTATGAATTATCTTTCAAATACTGAAGAAGCAATCAATAACAAGGCACAAGCCTTAAAAATTGCCATAATATGTGGTAATGTCACATAAATGCAAACCGTGAAAATTTTCATCTACGCAACACTGCGTGAAAAGCGGCTAGATGTTGACATAACACAACAATAAAAAGATAATTGAAGCACAGAGTAAGCTAAGCATTGAAGAATTAAAAAAATATTTTACGATACTAACCTCAAAATTAAGAGAGTTTTGTGGCATAACCATGGTAGATTGAGATTGAGATTACATTTCCAAAAAATATTTTACGATACTAACCTCAAAATTAAGAGAGTTTTGTGGCATATCTATAAACAATATAGGTGTTCAAGAAAAAATTGCTGACACAAATTTAATTTGACCAATCTTAATTTAATCTGGGAGATGTGCTATTTTAAATATTATACTTGTGAATTTAACAAATACTTTTATATGTTGGAATCAAGATATAGTATCCATTGGAAAAATTAATTTACTGACAAACTCCCCAAAAGTGATGAGAGATGAGTAACCAAGATAAACTAGCTATACTATCTACACGAAATTATTCCTTTTCTATTAAGACAACTAAAAGTTTAACCTTTGTGTAGAAGGTTACAAGTGCCGGTTATGGCTAGTTAGTCCGAAGACAAAACGATTATACTACTCCGTATAAGACTTGATATGTTAACGACCGAGCATCAAAATTATCGGCACTAATGTGTCTTTTTCTTTGAGGTTTATGTAAAAGTTGAATGTGCTCATGGTTTGCAAAGTTTTAATTTGTCTACGCCTTAAAACCCACTTGTATTTGTTGCCGGGGCTCTCGTTGGCAAATAGTGAATCACTGGATAGCATGAAATGTATTAATCACAAATAGTTGTCGACGTAACGTGTACGAGTTTTGACTTCAAGTCATCACATGCATTTAGTGACGAGGTCATAAACTTTCCTTTACCATAAAAATAAGAATTTGGTTAGTTTCATTGACCTACTTTTACTTTCTGCAACTGTCGAAAAATTGAAACATAAAATGCTACTATTAGCCAAAGAGGATGCCAAGAAGATTAGGCTACGAATTTATTCATATGAAATTCATAGTTTGTGCGACATTTCAGTTCTACAAATTTGACAGAGTCAATTGAGAGCATAAAACCCACTTGTATTTGTTGCTTTCAGCTACTGACGGGCTCTCGTTGGCAAATAGTGAATCACTGGATAGCATGAAATGTATTAATCACAAATAGTTGGCAACGAGTTTTGACTTTAAGTCATCACATCTCTTTTATCACATGCATTTAGTGACGAGGTCATAAACTTTCCTTTAAGTTAAGCTATCGGTGATAGCCATAAAAATAAAAATTTGGTTAGTTTCATTGACATACTTATACTCTCCGCAACTGTATGAAAAAATGAAACATCAAATGCTACTATTAGCTAGCCAAAGAGGGATGCATGCCAATGGGATTCGGCTACGAATTTATTCAGATGATATTCATTGTTTGTACGACATTACAGTTCTACAAATTTGACACAGTCAATTGAGAGCATAAAACCCACTTGTAGTTGTTGCTTTCAGCTACTGCCGGGGCTCTCGTTGGCAAATAGTGAATCACTAGATAGCATGAAATGTATTAATCACAAATAGTTGTCGAGGTAACGTGTACGAGTTTTGACTTCAAGTCATCACATGCATTTAGTGACGAGGTCATAAACTTTCGTTTATCATAAAAATAGGAATTTGGTTAGTTGCATTGACATACTTATACTCTCCGCAACTGTATGAAAAAATGAAACATCAAATGCTACTATTAGCTAGCCAAAGAGGGATGCATGCCAATGGGATTCGGCTACGAATTTATTCAGATGATATTCATTGTTTGTGCGACATTACAGTTCTACAAATTTGACAGAGTCAATTGAGAGCATAAAACCCACTTGTATTTGTTGCTTTCAGCTACTGCCGGGGCTCTCGTTGGCAAATAGTGAATCACTAGATAGCATGAAATGTATTAATCACAAATAGTTGTCGAGGTAACGTGTACGAGTTTTGACTTTAAGAGAGTGTTTGAGATTGATTTTAGAATGGTCAAACATGATTGAATTCAGATTAAATTAGGTTTGAAGTGTTTGGCAAAACAAAGTGAACTAATTAAATATGCTCCAATGTACTCAAAAATGATTCAATCCATAATCCTCGTTTTCTTGGATTAAGATTTAATCAGTTTCGCAGAATCATGTTTGACCAAGGAAATTACCAAGATGGCACATAAAAAAGACATTAAATGCTTCCTTTCAATTTGAATACATAATTTCACCACACTAAACATATTTTAATCTCTTTTTAACCAAACACCTTCAATAACTTCTAATCTGTTATGCTTAAAATGAATTAAAGTTGATTTTAGAAACTAATTCTGATTTAAGTTTAATCCACTTTTGAGAATCAATCACAAACGGTCTCTAAGTCATCACATCTCTTTTATCACATGCATTTAGTGACGAGGTCATAAACTTTCCTTTAAGTTAAGCTATATGTGATAGCCATAAAAATAAGAATTTGGTTAGTTTCATTGACATACTTATACTCTCCGCAACTGTATGAAAAAATGAAACATAAAATGCTACTATTAGCTAGCCAAAGAGGGATGCATGCCAATGGGATTCGGCTACGAATTTATTCAGATGATATTCATTGTTTGTACGACATTACAGTTCTACAAATTTGACACAGTCAATTGAGAGCATAAACTAGAAGGGACGAGAATATTATACACATCGTTGTCACACACGCACGCACACACGTAGAACGCATGCCATTGCGATCAAAATTTGTGTGCGGTCCCGCCGAAGCTTTCTTCGGAGGTTCCACCATCCTACGACGTGGAATCTCTTTGCTATCAACCGCACCCCCACTCTCTGCATATGATGGTGGATTACAATTTCTCATATGGCTAATGCAACATGTATGCGCGCAACACATAGATGCTTGAGTGTTGACTGCGTTTGTGTTTAGCCATTAGCTTGGCTGCCACATTTACCAAGTAAGCAAAATCTTTAACTTATTGTCACAAAAAGTAATAGAAATTTGAACGTTAATTTACGTGAGAAAAATGGTAACCGTTTTTGTAGTAGGAGCTTGAAGCAATGCGACTCTCTTGCTCATGTGTCCTCGGCCAAATGGCCAACATAATGGCTAGCTGAGCTACCATGCTTGAACAATTTCCCTCCGTCGTATAAGTTTCTGAGAGAGTACAAAATTATACCATCTGATACATATCAATCTTACTTTGCCGCTAAAATGTTAAATGACATTCGTGGATACATTTTTAGCAAAAACGAGTTTCAAGAGCTAATAATTAATTTCACCCAAAATGCAAGTAAAAGTATTGTTGAAACTTTTCTTATCTGGTTAACAATCTAGCTTATATATAGTTACAAAGTGACTTCTCATTCTCCCTTCTTTTTGTCAGGTCAAAGGTCTTTCTAAATTACCGAGTATACGCTTCTGAATGCGCGTGACAATATTAGGATGACCGACTATTATATGTTCCCTTCACTTTGTCCTATAAAACAAGACTCCTTCAAAGTCCAAACCTCTTTCAACCAAAAACACAAAGCTTGAAACAATCAAACAGACCCCATGAAGAAGCTCTACAGCAAAGGCAAGATCCACCCATCACCAGCTCCGGCCATCACCAACCAGTTATCTTTGCTCCCGGCCGCAATCCTAACCCTCACCGCCGCGCTTTCCACCGAAGACAAACAAGTCTTGGCCTACCTCATCTCATGTTCAGGCGGCACCTCCAACTCCAACTTCTCCGGCCACCTCGACACCACCCCTAAGAGCGGAGGCACAGGTAGCGGTAGCGGTAGCGGCGGGGATCACCCTCCACAGTTCGAATGCAGCTGTTTTAGATGCTACATGAGTTTTTGGGTACGTTGGGACACGTCGCCTAACCGTCAACTGATACATGAAATCATTGATGCTTATGAAGATGGTTTGGAAACTCAGAAGAAGAAGAGTGTGAAGACCAAGAAAGAGAAAAGGAAGCGGGTTCGGAGCGTACCAGATGTTGGTCAAAAGCCAGGTTCAAGCGAACCCGGTTTGGTCCAAGATGCTCACCAAGGGAGTGGTGGCGGCGGTGGTGAAGTTGCGGGGGAAGAACAAGGTGGTGAAGTTGGGGTAGAAAAAGGGTCAGTGAGGAAACTAGTGAGTTTCCTTGGAGAGAGGATTTGGGGTCTTTGGGGAATATGAAACTTTTTGGTTTGTCAAGGAATTTAGGAAGTTGTAAATATATTTTCTTCTCTATGGTGAAGAAATTTTTCGCTTCTAAGTTCATTCCTCTTGTACATGTTCATCCATCTATGTTAATAAGATGGATAGTTTTGGTTCCTTACAGATATAATTCATCTCCAGATTTCAATGAACTCTTTACTTAGTTGCCAAATCTTGCTCATCTTAACGTGGGATGTCTCTTTGCTGTTATTGATTACTTGCCTTAAGAGTTTCTGGGTTTTCTTCGGATTGTTATGCATTAAGAGTGTGCTTGCCAATGGATCATTTCCTTGCCCTGATAATTGAGATCATGATTCATGCAACTATAGGTGACATCTTTCCCTTTTCTTTTTATGTTTTCTCCTTTTTTTATTAATGTTCTTTGACAAAAGATTAGTGTGTAAACGTACAGAATTCACCACACTATTGCAAAGTCTTAGATTATGTTACTCACTGGAATAAAAGATGTGTCCCTCTTTTCTTGTTTCAAATGTTATTTGTTAATTAACGACGTAAATACCTGTTCCTTTGTACAAGAACCTGTCAAAGTTGCCAAAAGGTCAATATTGGGTGGTTGTTTGATCAACGACCATGGAAGAAAGACAAAGCTCGAATATGAAGACTTTGACTTTTCTACACTTTTTGACATTGAAACTCGTCCATCTTCCTGGTATACGAGCTTGTTTCAACTTTAAACTTCAAAGATTGATAAATGGGGCAGCGTGTAGTAAGGTGTGGACATTTTCTTCCTCCCGTTTTATGCCTCGAACAACAGTGGATCTTAAACGGCATTAGAAGAACTAGATATTGGCAAATTTTTTGGACACCAAGTGAAATTGTATTTTTTTTTCCGAGAAAAAATGAGATATTTTATTTAATTAACATGCAAAAGGTTGAGTCACACATCGTTGGATGACTCCCCTACTAGCATCGTTGTGCAGCTTTTAACAAAAAGATCGGCTCATGCTGCCAAAGATGGTATGCACGTTCCTAACCACCTGCTTTCTTAGCCATTTGATCCGCACAAAAGTTTGTTTCCTTGTAGAGCCAAGTACGTTTAAGTATAGCCATGCATGCAATCAATAAGTGAAATGTCAAATAATGGGGCGGGGGGGTATTATGTAACAGTTAATAGACCACACTTATATCATCGATCTCCAAAATAATTTTAAGGTGATTTTGTTGCCAAGCAAGACAGAGCCGTCAGGGATTGCCCACCATTCCGCGGTGTGGCTATTTTGGGCGTGGAGCCTTCTAGAACATCCTATGATCCAACGGCTGCTCGAATCCTGAATAATAGCAACCGCACCAGCGTGACCTTTATGTTTGTTAACACTTCCATATGTGTTAAGTTTCACCCAGCCTTTCGGGGGAGGACTCCATTTGATGTGCCAAATAGATGAGTTAGGAGTATTGTAGAGGCGGTTTATAAAAAACATGTACCTTTGGCTAAGTTCGTAGTCTCCCGAATAATGTCCATATCGTTTGGGAAAGGCACCTTAAGGATAGCGAGTTTATTTTGATGATGCCAAATAGCAGATAATTGGAAGTCAAAGAAGGTGGGCCACAAAATGTTGTCAGGTCCAGCTGCGGATTGAAGATTTGCAAGGGATTTGCACCACATGTGGAGGGGAAAGTTTCAGTAACAGTGGCGAGCTTTCTTTGGAGCGATTATTTGCCAGATAGCATAAATGATTGTGCATCGATGCAGGGCATGGTCAATAGTCTCCATTTTTTCGCAATTGTGAAGACAAAGTTTATTGGGGATCCACGAGAGCCGAGCTCGAACAAGAATGCCAAAGTGATGACTACATTTCCAAAGAAAGTGTTGAATGCATGGTGGTAGATTGAGATTGCAGATCCAGTGCCAAGTATTTGTCAGGGTTGAGGTGGTAGAAACTAGAGATTTATAAGCGGAGGTAACCGAACACTCACCTCGCTCAAAAGGCCATATGAGAGCATCAGAAGGTTCATGGTGAAGAGTGATCGGGACCTAATACCTGATTTGAAATGAACTGGGGTACTAGCAAATTAATTGCATGAGTATCCCATCTACGCCCCTGAATGACACTGCTAACTTTTTAATAGTCAGCGTGTTTAGGAATAGGTCTGATCATCTATGACCGAATGCTCCCCGTAGGAAGCCATTTATGGTTCCCAAAAGAAATGTTTGCCCCAGTACTTACCTGCCAATATATGGTGTTGTGCATTTTATCTTGCGCTCGAAAGTTGTTTCCAAAAACTAGAACCCGACCTTTTTTCCTTAGCCGCCCATATAGACTCATGTGGAAAATATTTTACGTTGATGATTTTTGCCCACAGGGTGTCCGGTTTGGTCCACAACCGCCAAATTAGATTCATGAACATAGCAAGATTCATGGTACTAGTTTTGCGGATGCCAAGGCCCCCTAACTCTTTCAGTCGAGAGATGGTGTCCCAACATATATAGTGCCATTTATGTTCGGTTTGCAGAGTGACCCCATAGGAAATTTTTACTTAATGTATCCAGATTGTTAGCAACTGTGATGGGGATCATATAGGCTTGCATAGAATAAATGGGGAGCACAGCTTTGACAAGTGTAGCCTGACCAGCAAAAGATAGGTTTTTTATTTTTCAGGCCGCGAGATTGTTACGAGTTTTGTCCAAGATGTGAGTAAATTGGTCCTTAACGATACGGCCGTGGTTTAGCGGGACTCTGAGATACGTTTCAAATTTGTCCATGAACGGGAGCTTGGTAGTGTGTTTGAAGTAGTGCCGAATGTCTCAACTTGTGTTTTTGGAAAATGGAATTTTTTATTTAGCCATATTAATATGGAGCCCCACACAAGAGCCGAAAGAGTTTAGCGTGTTCATGAAGCAATGACCGTTTTCCTTTTTAGTTCTTCCAAACAAAAGGATATCATATGCAAACATGCGGTGAGATATACTAATCCCCGAACGAGCCACCTTAATCGGCCTTATAAAATTTGCCTCCTCGGCCTAATTTATGAGGATAGATAATTCATTTAGATAAAGAATAAAGAGATAAGGTGATAAAGGGTCGCCTAGTCGGAGATCACATGAAGGTGTAAAGAAGTCTACCGGTTTTCCATGCCAAAGAACGGCATACTGCACCGTTGAAACTCAGTTCATGATCAGATTGATGGTCTCGCTTGGAAAGCCCTTTTTTTAAAGAGTGATAAATCCCAAGATAGATGGTCATAAGCTTTTTCAAGATCCAGCTTTGCGATGAAAAGCGCTTATTTTCCTTTTTTATGTCAAATAGTATAAAGAAGTTCGTTGGCAATAATGATATTATCGGCCGCATGCCGCCCTTTGAGAAAACTAGCCTAGTTCGGATGGATGATTTTATCGATGATCGATCTCAGTCTGTTAACGAGAATGCAAGGAGATAATTTTGTAGCTCGTATTACATAGACTAATAGGCTGGAAGTGGGACACAGATTCTGGGCACTGTTGCTTAGGTGTAAGATAGATATTTGTTTTGTTTATGTCCAATGAGATCGACTAAGAGCAGAAACAAGCCTTGACTAATGAGCATATGTCAAGGGCAAAGGTGTCTTAAAACTTTTGGAACACCCCCAGATGAAAACCGTCCAGGCTCGGGACTTTGTTAGGGCCCATGTTGAATAGAGCATTTTGAATTTTACTATCAATGGGATATATTTTAACTGTTGGTAGTCTCGACACTCCCTGTGGTCCACTGGACAATTTTGAGGAGGATTTAAGTTTGTCTGGTTGTGAACTTGGAAGTCACTTTTAAAGTGGTTTATGAAAATAAGTGAGTGTTCTGGTCTCCTTCACAGGCCCAGTGAATTTTGGCGCGAAGTTTCCAGTACTCATGTTCTTGGACCAAGATGGAATGGTACTGATCCTGTAGATAAGCCTCTAGGTTTAACAAAAATGGGGAAGTTTGGTGGGGAAGGCTTTTCTGTATGCCTGCTAGTCAAGCTAATATTTGTTTCTTTTTCCTGAAAATATCCCCGAAAGTGTATTGATTCCATCCCCTGAGACATTGAGAATGGACTTGAACTTTAGTTAAAAAAAATCCAAGAGATTTAAGATGGGAGTGTTCTAAGTTATATTTATCGTCGGTTTTAGAGACGGGTGTGAGAACCAAGCCGATTCAAAATGAAAAGAGTTTTGACGGCTATCTCTAGAACGAGCTAGCATTTGTGCACAAGAGGATAAGGTGGTGGTCTAAGTGAATCCTTTGGAGGTGAATAACTTGCATTTTCGAGAATCTCTGGATCTAGGAATCAGGGGCCAAAGCAAGTTCAATGCGTTCAAGAATGTGATTAGTTTGAAGGAAAAGCTTGGATCGTTAAGAAAGTGGACGGATACCCCTGACGGAAAAGCTTGGATCGTTAAGAAAGTGGACGGATGCCCTTACTAGTTGCAAATTTGGAGTTACAGGCTCTTATGTGTAAAAATTAAACTTTGGGACCCTTAATTGAGACTTTGTGGTAGTTCCAGGGTACCTACGTGTATTTGACCCAAATAGTAAACGTACAGAAAAAACTGAAAAAAGAAATATGGAAAAAAATTAAAAGTACGCAATCCGATTTTAGAACTGAATACTAGAATCTGGAAAACAAAATACAAAATATGGAAAAAAATATCGTAAACATACAGCCCCTTAACGTTCTAGGCAAAATTGTCAGGGATAAAATTGTCCGAATGGGTTTAATTTTTTTTTCTTCTCTTTTTTCTCTTTCTCTTTTTCATTTCTTATTCTTCTTTAACCACAACACATAGTCACACAACCACTAACCGGACTTATCTTTTGGGTAGAGACAGTGGCGATTTCGAGAAGATCGATGCCAAACACATCGTTGTCTTTGATTTAGAATTCCACCTGCGAGGCATGGTGCCAAAGGAGATCTTGAAGTGCTCGTTCCATACAGGATTCTCCGAGTTGGAGATCATGTGGGTGTGGCCAACGGTGGCACCGCTGATTGCTCACCCTACGCCCACCACTACCAATATCATGCCATCGCCACGGCCAACCAATACTGGTAGTCTCAACCCTTCACCACTCAGCACCGCCGGCCACCGCTTTCTCACAGCCACAATCACCATTCATACCTACAACATGTCACTATTTCTATACAACCCCTTAAACCCATTCTTATATGCTGCAAGCAATTTTTGAAAATAGGCCCAAGCCCTAGCTCGCTTCTTCTGTACTCCTCATTAAGTTCGACCGCTCCCAGGATCGCATCCACGCTTGTAACACCTCACCCCTATGTTAATTGGGATTTTGGGAATTGGTATTTTGAATTATCACCGATTAATGGATTTTGAATTGGGATTTTGAATTGTCACTGATTAATGGATTCCGATTGAGGTGGTGGAGGAGGGGGTTTAGGGGCGACAGGGCAACACCAATAATGGTGATCGGGGGAGACAACGTTGGGGGGGAGGAGCTTACAAAATGTGATGGGGGAGAAGGAGTTGGACGACGAGTTTGGGAAGGTGGAGATGTTGGTTTCGGTAACGGCGCTGTTTAGGTTTATTAGTGGGCTCGGTTTGGAAACTGAGATGGTGAGGGGCAGTGGTTGCTGCTGCCATCTGAAGTAGCCCAAACCTGATCTCTTTGTGTGTGTGTGTGTGTTCTTCCCAATCGGCTCCTCTTGTGATAGAGAACGGATCTAATTGTATTAGTGTCTATAATTGATTTAAGATCCAAAAGGTTTATTGATCCCAGGGGTGAAGGAAGTATGACCACTTTACTAATAGTTAAATTGTGTGTGTGTGTGTGTGAGAGAGAGAGAGAGAGAGAGAGAGAGAGAGTGTGTGTGTGTGTGTGTGTGTATTTCAGCTGCTGGGTAGGGATTGGGTAAAGGTTGGTTGGGTAGGGAGGGTGATAGGTTAGGGGGCGGGTAATGGGAGTGGAATGGAGGGGCAAGTGGTTGTGTGACTGTGTGTTGTGGCTGAAGAAGAATGAGAAATAAAAAAGAGAAAAAGAGAAGAAAAAATAATTAAACCCGCCCCCCGGCCAATTTTATTCCTGACAGTTTTGCCTAGAACATTAGGAATTTGGATAGAAATCCTTACTTATTGCGAAATTAAAAATGCAAACCATTTTCTGTAAAAAATTGAACATTTGGACCTTCAGATAAAATTTTGGGGTACTTTTGCGGTACTAAATACTAAATGTATTTAACTCGACAAATTATGAGGCTTTTTAGTTATAAATGAAGCTTGGAGAAGCATGTGACTCAGTGTAGAAATAGACATTCAAAAAAATGTTAATTACAAAACTGTCACATGAGGTTTACACATTTTTGCACTTTACTCCCCGTATTTATAACTTTTGTAATAATGTTTTTCGAGGTTGACAAAACCATTGTAAACAGCTCCAAAATTGGACGACCGTTCAATTTTGGACGTTAAGTCCTCATGTGCGGTACACATGCCATTTTGACATGGGCAAATTTGTAAATTTGCCTACCCCATCTTCCATTTATCACTCTGTTCATCTCTCTCTCTCTCTCTCTCTCTCTCTCTCTCTCACTCATGCGGCAAAACCCTTAAGCTTGACTCTTTACGGAAATTAACAATCACAAGGCTCCTACTTTTCCACTGCTGCTTCTTGGAACTCCTGCTCGCTTTGGTCGAAATTCGCCTCGACAAACCAACAAAAGAGCTGCTCAAATCCAACGATCCAACCGGCCTCCACGGCAAAGGCTTTTTAATGACTAAAGCTGATGATGTCCATGCATCCACACACAAACACGGACCAGTATGTGAATCCACCACGGATGAACCCATCACAGATATAGCCCCCACCATTCTCATGAAACACTAAGTTATGAATAACCCACCAAAAAGATCACTGTTTTTTTTCTTCTTCTAAGAATGTGTAAAACCAAACCAAGTGAGTTGGAGATTAAAGAAAATAGCAGAAGCAGAGATGGTGGGTTGTCCAAGAAAGTGGGGATTGACAAGTGTGTGTGGTCAAAGATTCATGAACCTGGATGAAAAAAGGTGCGTAGATTTTGGTTGGAAGCTTGAGAACGAAGGTGTTGTGTGGGTTTTAAAAAAAGGAATCGTGTGGAACACCAACCAGAATTATTTTGAGGCCCAAATTGCTCCGGCTAGAAAAAGGCTTGATGATTTGAGTTCAAAAATCAAAGCACTTTTTTCTACCTTCTTAGATTCTTTACTCACCCTTCGACGGTTGTTCCATTTTGGTGGCGCCGGTGGACATTTCCACGCATCAAGATCCCGCTGTGCTCTTCCAACGTGAAACATTCGTTCAACCAAGAGAGAGAGAGAGGGAGATGAATAGAGTGAGAAATGGAAGATGGGGTAGGCGAAATTACAAATTTGCCCATGCCAAAATGGCATGTGCATTGCACATGAGGACTTAACGTCCAAAAATGAACGGACGTCCAATTTTTGAGTTGTTTGCAATGGTTTTGTCAATCTCGGTGGACATTATTGCAAAAATTGTAAATACGGGGAGCAAAGTGCAAAAACGTGTAAACCTCAGGGACAGTTTTGTAATTAACCCAAAAAATAATAAAAGGAGTTTCAGGTTTAGATAATCAATACTTAAACGTCCAGTTGACTAAAAAAATGTATTAAACATGTTTTTAGGCAAACTCATAGCACCACGTGACATGATTTGAACCATTTAGTTTACCAAAATGTTCTACCTATACAGGGAACAAATTTTATCGGTACAACAACAATAAACGCTACCAGTTGAATGACAACGATTCGCTTGACGAGGTAGAAATGTAAACAGGAAGTTTTCTTCTCACGTGGGTCGATAAAAAAGGTTTTCACAATGTACTACTCCATAAAACACTAATGAATGGCAAAAAAAAATTCAATCAATTAGGCTAACATAGGTAACAGTAACACCAACAAACTTTTCATAAAGAATACACTGAAAACAATCACAAGCCCAGACCAGGCCCAAGGAGGTCAAACAATAGCCCTTGAACCAAACCCGATTAGCCCAATCAATCAGTGGGCTGGACTCCTTCTCTCGTCAAATGGGCCAACCATGACTGAACACTTTCGAGACGGTAACACTCCCGGCGCAAAGTAGCCCCTCCGCCAAGAACCGGCGCACTCCACCACTCTTCCCACCACCAAAATGGACGTGCTCTTCAACTCAATCGACGTGCGGGACCTCCTCCCCTCGCACGACCTGGACGAATCCTCACCGCTCTCGGCCCCCGATCTCCGCCTCCTCACTGACCGCCTCCAAGTCCGCAGCCTCCACATCCAGTCCAAGGTCCGCCAGTACATCCTCTCCCACCACCACGACTTCTCCACCCTCTTCGCGCAGTGTTCCGACGCCGTTTCGAGATCCGAACACCTCTCAGGTCAAGTCTCGGAACTGCTCGGTCTAATCTCGGACCGCCCCATCGACGTCGAGATTAAGGGCGTGATCGAGGAGATTGGGAGGAAGAGGAGGGAGGCGAGGGAGATTAAGGAGTTACTGGAGTTGGTGAGGGCGATTTCGGAATTGAGTGAGAGGTTGAGGTTTGTTAGGGAGGAGGTTAGGGCAGGAAGGGTGGTTGAGGCGGCGTCGGCGTTGAGGAGACTGAAGGAGGTGTTGAGAATACAGGACAATGTGGCGGCGGCTGAGGAGGGAGAACCGGTGGTGTATGCTTTGTTGAGAAAGGAGTGGACGGATTGCTTCGAGGAGGTATCGATATATACTCTCCGTTTCATAATTTTTGTCCTATTTGGTTTTTTTTTTTTTGGGAACTTCTAATATAGAATTCGACGATCCAAGCATGAATTAAAACTCCAACCGTAGTTGCTTGTCAACTCAGTAGCTTTTGACAAGTTAAGCTAGGTAAACAGTGACCAGAAATTCCAAACATTGAATTCAACTTAAGAAGTAACGATAAACCAGATAAGAATGACAATTGGTATCGAGGTTTACTTGCTCAAATTCTAGTCTAGGAATTCGCATGAAATCAAGGCCGACTAAAATAGTGAAACATTGAGGAAAAGAAAATCTCTTGTAGAACAATGTGCCTTTTACAAGGACATATTCGAACATAGCCTTATTGGTACTATTAAATGTCAGTGACTTTGTTGATATTATTTCCATTTTTCATCTTAAATGACTGAAACATTCAATGTCAGGTAACAGGAAAACTTTTAGTTTTACACTGTATGATTCTTGTGTAAGAAGGAAGCTAAGTTTGGGACAACATTTGCAATTAATTCTGGTTATGTTTTTGGTCATTTCTGAGCTATATGTTGTTGATTTATTTGAGACTGTGATATTGTTTTTAGAGGAATTGGATTTGGGTTTGTAGATACAAGAGGTGCTGGTGAGGTTTATGGAGAGTGCTGTGAGGTTCGAGCAGCAATCTAATCTGGTTCGGGTGAAATATCGTGCTAGTGTAAAAGAAATTGATGGGCTCGAGCTTCACACAGTTTTGGAAGCAATGGAGGTCAGTTTAGTGTATGCCATAAATGATATTTTTCTGGTACAAGCAAAATGATTGTACTTCTGAATTAGGCAATCTAATTGTATCCTTAGATCAGTTTTATGTTGTGAAATGATACGTTTTTCCCTGTTTGTTGTTTTTCACATTGTTGGACATTTTGTTCTACATTTGAGATAGATTGGATATTATCTCAGAATACCTTATACCACAACATGCAAAATGAAACTTTGATACCCAATACATATCTCAATTTTGGCAACTATTAACAGAATTTATATCCCCTCGACTTTATAATGATGCAGCGACCTGAATTAAATCTGCCACTAGATAAAAAGAGAATTCTTCAACACGACGACGGAAGAAACAGAGAATGATAATAAAGAAACGCTTTAAAATGAATCCTTTGTTTTTCAAGCACCCGTTTTGCCTAATACATAAATGCAAATAGTACTAAGCAAAATAAGAACATAATTGCTCCTGATTAAATAGTTTCGCATCTTATACAAAGTTGTCAAATGTTTATGTAATCGCTACCTGAAACATATTAGTTTCTTTCTTTGCAAGCAAATAATGATAGAGATGCTATTTTCATGCCTCAATATCTTGTTCAGGGAACGGAGTAAAGCTGCTTGATTTTGCCTTATTTTCTGCACAGGTGGTTGGCATTCTAGATTATGGGCTCGCTAAAGTAGCAGACTTATTTATCAAGCATGTCATCACTCCAGCAGTGAACCATGTACCTCATATTTCATTTGTGGAAGAACTGAATCAAGACTCCAAAAGTACCACAGAAGTGGTTCTGAAGATGGTCCTATCTTCTGATCTTAAGGTAATTTTTTGTGGACAGTTGTTGCATTCTAGTTTCTCTAATTTAGGTGGAAAATGGTGAACCTAATAGACTTGGTGATGAAGTCATTAATAATTTATCTTTTTTTTTAAATATCTACAGGGTGATGATGTTGGTGGTGAAACTATTTTTTCAAGCATTGTTCAGATTGTGAAATTTATCTATCACACCTTATGCTTCAAAAGTGGTCCATGGATGCAATGTTTTGGAAGATTAACTTGGCCAAGGATGTCAGAGTTGATTATTTCCAATTTCCTTTCCAAGGTTTATTTCAAAATCACTGTTCCTTCCCCATGCCTTCATGCCTTGATGGAGAGAATGTAGTTATTGTCTCACTTATATTATCAAATCAAATTTCATACTCTAAATAGTACCAGAAATGATGATTGATTTTTTCATCAAGACGAAGAGTTTTTTGTATTAGCCACACCTCGTTCTTTCGTGCTTATATGGCTTTTAGATTGAGAATCGTACTTATAAGTAGCAGACTAAGAAGCATATAACCTCTTCAACCATTTATAAAGTCTTGTAGTCTAATGGTGTGTTTGGGACTCTATCGGCCTTGCATAAAATAGCCTTCTAAAAGCAGCTTTTAGCTGATTGACTTTGCAGAGAGACATTGGTGAAATGTCCTTTTAGAAGAAGTACCTCCAAGGTACCTTGAGAGGGCCCTTTTTTGCTTCCCGTGAAAAATTTACCAAGCATCCATTACGATTTTTGGATAAGGCCTTTAGACTTGAAAAGCCTTTCTAGAAGCCCTTTCAAACATCAAGCTCAGCCACTTTTTTAGACACTAGATGTCAGATTATAGAAAGAATTACTGGCTTCCATTGTATAGGGGTGTATAGAAAGTAAATGTCTAAAGGGACATGTAACCTTTGGCACGTAATGTGTTAGATACATTGGTCAAAAGCTACTGCTCGCCGCTAATTGTTAAGTGTGTATCCAGGATAATCTTTCTTTGTTGGAACACATTTTGGGCGTTACTTCCTCCTGACTACAGTAATAGATTCAAGAATGAGAGGATTGATTGGATAACCTTGCCCCTCGTGCATACTATAACTCTCTCCCCAACCCCCCCCCCCCCCCCACCCCATACACGCACGCACACAGGATATTTGCATTTGATGAGATATGTTCTGATTGAAATCTAGATGTGTTCTTCCTCATTTACATCCAGAATCGTTACATTAACCACATGTAGCTTCAGGTTGTCCCTGACGATGCTTCCAAACTTGCCGATTTTCAAAAGATCATTCAACTTACATCTCAGTTTGAGACAGATTTAAAGGAGATGATGTTCATTTCTGCAACTGACAACAAGGATGAAAGGTTGAGCAACTTTACCGATAATGTTGAGGTTCACTTTGCATCAAGAAAGAAGGTTGAGATCTTAGCTAAGGCTAGAAATGTGCTTCTAAGATCGGACTTCAGCCTTCCCCAAGTGAGCTGACCACGTTAGTGCTTTATGCATCTGTCATTAGATTTTTTAGCGTCTAAATTTTGATTCTTTGCAGGACTATACAAACAAAGGTACTAAACTGAAAAATGAAGAAGCCATTGAAAGCTCCAGTAGTCGTGAGGTTGATTTGCTGTTCTCATCTGAGAGGTGTGTGGTGTCTGGAGCAGCCTCTCAATTAATGGAGCTAGTGCATGAAACCCTTAAGGTTAGTATACCAGAAGAGAAAAAATCATTGTCTATGGTGGTAAAATTGTGGATTGATCTCTTAAGGCTGCTCCTGTATGTTCCTTAAGCTGGTTTGAAGCATTTAATGGAAAAAGATCACAAAATTCACCTTCTTGATCTAGTTACCAATCAGCTTTGCGTAGTGTTCTGTCAGCGTGTGATTGTATTAACTGCCAATGCACAGGATATTTGCTTGTCGTCCACAAGAGTGGCGTTGGAATTCTATCATGCTGCTAGAGATGCTCTTCTTCTTTATGAAGCTGTTATTCCTGTTAAGGTTGGTGCTAAAGCCAAAGTACCCAGATATTTAAGCATAAGTCAAGATTGTCTATTTCCAATATATTCATAGAATATTCATATAAAAAGTCTACTAATCAAAATTCTTGCCTAAATTGTTGACTCGATCGTAAGTTGCAAGGTTGAGAATCATTATGTTTCTATTTTGTATTTTGATGACCTACTTATTATGAATACAGTAGTGATCTCTTCTTTTGCCATATGAAGCTAGAAAGGCAGCTTGATGGCATCAATCAGGTTGCCGTTCTCATTCACAATGACTGCCTTTATCTCTCTCGGGAAATTCTTGGGTTCGCATTTGAGGTATGGATAGATGGATTGTTTACAGAATCTGAGCTAATAGTTTTTCTTAATTTGCATGAGCATGTATATTTGTGGTCGGCTCTATTATTTCTTGGCATTGGCTATGTTCGACTTTAGTTGTTAGCAGCAGACTTAATGCATAGGACTTTATAGTTTTTTGTTTCATATTATGTGTTTTTTGCTTCTTTTTGTGGGGGTCGGCGTTTGGAGAAAAGGGTGGGATGCAAAACTGCTTTATACTTCAAGCAGTGTGTCATTGTTACTTGAGGCATGCCAAATGGGGTCGGGCTATAAGACGTATTTGGAATGTAGTAGGGTGCAAACGCGATTATTCTGATCATTTAGTTGAACACTGAAATCCCTAGTATGGTTCTTTGTGTATGATTCGTCAGTTTTTAGAAATTAGTTACTAAATTGTAACCGAAATCTGCAAATTTTAATATCTCTATTCAAATTGGAGTTTGATGTTACCCTCATTACGCAGAGATGTATACATATATTTTCTGTTGGCTAAGTCGACATTATGTGATGATATACTTCTGAGAATTTGATCTGAACGTCAATTTTTGAAGTCTTTAAACTTTGAAAGAAAACTTTGAATTCAATCATAGATATTATGCCAGTCATGGGGGGGGGGGGGTGGTGTTGCTTGAGTGGATGGATGGACTTGTCTAAAGCTTATTTATCAGGAAATTGAATGCAATAAACAATCATTTGGCAGATGCTTCTTTAGTGCCACTTCAGCTTTCTTTTGTCAATTTTAATTGCTTGTTTACATATATTTCTCTAGGCTGATGTACAATTACTTGATTATTACAGTATCGCGCAGACTTCCCAAGTTCCATTAAGGAACTTGCTGTGTTTATTGATTTGGCTCCTAGATTTCAGTTGATGGCAGAAGAAATATTACAGAGGCAAATTAAACTCGTTGTTTATAACTTGAACGAGGTACATGTAGTAACTTGTAAACGAGGGTTCAGTGTTATGTCTTTTGCCTCATTATGTCTTCAATATTATGATTACTTGACGCAAATCTATCTATTAATTTTAATAGGCGATTGATGGTGCCGATGGATTTCAGAATACGCACCAAATGAAACAATACGAGTCTGCTAAGTTTGCTATAGATCAGGTATCAATATTTGTGGATACCCTTCTCTCTAAAGTTTCCTTTTGCAATTATTTCCCCTTCCAGGTGGTAGTACTAAACTTTCTGCAGGTTATTTTCATCCTTGAGAAAGTACATATTATTTGGGAGCCTTTGCTTCTACCTTTGACTTACAAGAGGAATATGTGCACGGTCGTCGAGGCAGTATTTTGTAGAATGGCAAAGGACATACTCCTTTTAGATGATTTGGCAGCAGAAGAAACATTGCAGGTGCATTTGATTCATTCTCGTCTAAAAGTTTAATCTTGAGTGTCAAAGCTGATGCATTTTTTGTTCCTTTCCAGCTTCAGAGACTAATTCATTTGATGCTGGAGAGCACGTCTTCTTTATTGAAGTCCTTAAATGCTACCAACCAAACAGGGAAGTTAAAGGAGCGTGTTGCATACTCTATTGACGATTCCATACCATCTCTACGCAAACTACGCAAATTGGCAGGCATGATTCTTTTTTGAGGCTTTAGTTGTGATTGCTGAATATAGTTCATGGTCTGCAACTGAAAACTATTTTCATCAATTTCAATAGATTTGTTGGACATGCCTTTGAGGTCTATAACAGAAGCTTGGGAAAGTGGAGAGCTGGTCTCTTGCGGTTTTACATTGTCAGAGGTATGTAGTTGTTTATTTTTTATTTTATTTTTTTGCTAGGCAAATATGCACTAAATTGATTACAGTCAAATAAATATCATAAAAATCCAGCACACTCTCAAGGGTTCGAGTTGATCTAATCTTACCTCTATTCTCACCTGGAGGTGGACGCATGATTCAGAATCCTTTATTTATAGTTGTAAGGAGCATATCTGTACCAGAAATACCAGGCGGTACGTACCATTTTTTCCTTCTGCCGGTGCAAAGACCCCTAATATTTTGTTGGTCATAATATCGGTGTTCCGGATGAAACATACATACCTGCCGAGAAACACAACATTTTACCGGCCTCTCAAGAGAAAACTAAAAAGTGCATCCTTTTCAAATTCATCTTTTGTGTTACCAGCCTCTTCCAAGGAAGACCAAAGCTATCTTATTGTCCCAAATAGTTGGAGGAGTTTTTTCGTTATCTTTTGGATAACTGTAGAAACATTGTTTGATAGAAGGATTTTACAAAGCTGTCCCGACTAGTTTATCTTTCTAGTGACATATAAATAGCATAAAGAGCTACCTCAGTTGTTCTCTTTTCTTTCTTTTTAATTATATTTTAGTGCATTAAACGAATTAAGGAGCAAAATAATAATAAATAGATATTAGTGCATTAAACCAATAAAATCACGTAAAAAATTTGAGAACATAGCAATTTAACAAATTTTCAAAACTAGAAAAAATTTCAAATCCAACAAGAAGTAGTTAATCTAAAGTAAATATGACAACGTCATTCTCATCATTAGTGAGGGTTAAGGCAACAAGGCTTTCCTCAAAAAGGAATCATAGGCTCCAAATTGGTAGGAATTCTTCCTCAATTTTATTTTCTTTGTCTACACGGTGAAGTGAAGGAGTAGATTTACTTAAAAGAGAGTAACAATTGGGGACGGGACACTAGCACAATGAACAACAATAAGAGAATCGATTGATTAGGGATTTAGGGTTTTAGGTTTTTTGTGGTCTAGATATTGATTTATTATGTTATGAAACAAAGGATCAAAACCAATGAACTTTTGAGATGATGCCACGATGCAAAAATCAAAAATTAGGATTTTTGGGCTTTTTTTTTTTTGCGCCTCCATCACCGCCTTGTGCCTTTTCGAAGGGGCTGCGCCTAGCCCTAGGCAAGGCGCAGGGAGTGCACCTAGGCGCGCCTTTGATCACACTGACCCTAACCCACCATCACAAACCTCAAACTCCATCACCACCCGCCAATTTGACATTATTAATGTATACAAACGAAATCAGCCAAGAACCTCAAATGGGTACAAAACGAAATCCGTCATAGACGCACAGACAGCAATATGCTTATAGTGAAGCAACACATTGTCTTAAATTTTACCTTCTCTATCTGCAGCAGACGATTGGAATTTCACTCTCTTATTTTTGCTTTTTTTCCTTGAAGTTTGAATCATCGATAATTAATTTTTTATGGGATAGACATTTTTACTTACCCTTATTATTGAATCACCTTTCAATAGATTCTATTGCCTTTGTTATGTACTCACCTTTTGAGTAAATTCTATTTGTTTCTCATTTGGTATTCTTTTGGAGTCTGGTGAGTGAAGGTGAGTGGTGGGCTGCTGGCAGAGAGGAGTAAGATAGGAAATACTAAGGCGGCAATTTTGCTATACAGTTTCAGTTGTGCTGCGACGAGGGTGGAAATATCCGCTCCCTATCCCCAAATTTCTTTTGACTTATATTAACTAAATCAGGTCCCCTATGGTCGACATCTTTTTCTTGCCCAAAAGGTTAGGTTAAAACTAGTGTTTCAATTGAGGTGAAAGATGATGTGTGATAAAATCAAAAGCCATACCTGATACTTTTGACTAATGATAAAAAATTTGCCTACTTAAAGGTTCTCGTCTTTTTTATGCCGAGTTATATGCTATTTTTCATGCCATATCTGATACTTATGTGTATATGCTTGCGTGCTTATTCAAATATGCAGGTGGAAGATTTCGTCAGAGCCATATTTACTGATTCGCCTCTGAGGAAAGAATGCCTGTGGAGAATAGGAAATGCTGGTTTGGGGAAGCTTTAAGTTGCAGAAGTTACCTCTTTGTGCTACAGAAGGTGGACGCACCGATGTAGCCTTGGTCATCCAACTTAGTCTAGAGATTGCTCATATGACAAGCTTTGAGTTGCAGAGATGACCTGTTTGTACTACACAGCAGGTGGAGGGTAGCCTGTGTCATACATCTCTCACCATCCAACTAACAAGAAGGAATACTATTATGTAGGTTTTTTTGAGTTTTTCTTCTCTCTCTTATCCTTGTAATGTAGAAGCATGTAATCTTCCCTTGTATAGCCTGTTTCATGTAATTATGGGGTATAAACTAAAGAAATAATTTTCTGCTCTATATTTTTGTAAAACTACTTCCCTTCGTTTAATGGTTAGTCAATTCCTTGGTTGTGTGTGGACCGAATCATTGCTACTGGTTAAAATAAGTTCTTCCCTGTACATCTAAGCTACAAGCATTTAGCCGGAAACCTTAACTGGTTAGACTGAGACTGGATTGTTAGCTAGAGGACCTACCGGTCTATCATTTATGCTGTGGTGAAACCCTCGAGAGGCTGGGATGTATCATTTAGCCGGACACTTACTTTTTTCCAAGAAAAAATAATTACAAGAAGCAGCTCGCATACAACATCGCAGTAAATTAGCTTGTTTTGCGGGATAGAGTTGTTTCTAGGTACCCATGGATTGGACTGTCCCATTGGATCAAGCTATTTTGCGACAGCGTCAATTTACCAGCTCTACGAGGGTGTAACAATATGGTCCTATGATTTGTTATTAGCATATTTCGGAAGAAAAAAAAATAGATTAAGACATTTCTCGTCATATCAAAATCGTTACAGAAACAATATTAGCATTCTCCTCTCTCTAATGCTATTATATTCCTTAAGCTTACAACTCCTCATGACTTGGAGCTGTTTCACCCATAAGTTCTTCTAGGGAAAACTCATCTTCTTCAATGATTTGTCCGTCTTTACCGTCCCATGGTTCAGTCTTCACAATCACAGGTGTACCATCAAGGGGGAGATTGCCCTTTCCCCCACGTCCAGCTTCCTTAACAAACTCTCTGGAAACAATCAATCAAAGTGAATTGAAGTTTCGTTCACTTTAACACGATTGCGTTCAAAATGAATATGGAAACATGTACTTACGTAATTTGATCACGCTGAAATGCGCTACGAAGTGGGGCATATGCTCCCTTCTTCACATTTAGAGCTACCAAGGCTGGATAACCATAACCACCAACACCTACATGCTTCTCAAGTTCTGGCTGCTTGCCTGCAGCCGTCCAGACAAAGCTGCAAAATGAAACATAAAACCCTAGTTTAAATTCACTCCAGACTGTTGTGCCACCAGATGAAGCCTTAAATAGCTTGTCCTCCCAGCACACCGGAACGTAAGTTGCAATATGCACTACATACACAGCCACAGATAGAATATGAAAATTAAGCGTAATGGACTCTCAAGTCTTCTTGCCTGTAAGGGCTCCTTTTGAATTTTTCTGCAACTGACAACAGCAGCTCAAGGTACTTGTTCCTTCCGTCGGCCATTGAGTCCAAAATGTCGGGCAGGAAAGCCACAAAACAAATAGCAGCTGAACCACACTTCTCTTCCATGACATCCTATATGGAAAGGTCAAACAGGAATCATGCTTCTGTTGTTAAACCATCAACACTTCTAACAAACAAAATTTTTAGTCGGAAAACCAAAAGCTTACTTGGCCGGTTAACTCAACTACTTCAGGAGGTGAAACATTAGTTTCCAGCTGCTCTAGAGCAAATGACTCAATTGCAGGGGCAGATCTGGCACCTTCATAGGGGATTGGACTGTCTTTGTCTGCACCAAATACCAAGATTGTGGGGAATCCTTTCACATCGAACCTGCTCATTAGGGACTGGTAATACAATCCGTTAGAACCATAGCATGAGCAAGAAAATAAAGCTGAAGAGTTGAAAGTGTAAGACACCTTCAAATAAGTTAAACTTTCAGTAACTATTTTATGAGGTTCTTCTAATGATTCTAGCAATTAAAAAACCAAATACAAGGAGAAACGTGAATCTTAGCACCAACAAAAACAATGAGGCAAACTAGGCTGGTAGTCTAATAATAAGTGACCCATCTAACATGGAAGACCGCAGATTTCTCGAGTAATTGCACGTTATAGACAGAAACAAAAGTTTGGTCAATCATTTGAGAAAAAAAGCGAATTAAATCTAACTACTTAGTACGAAAGCACAAAACATCTGGAGTATGTGAGGTCAAATTTACCTTCTCTGCATCACAGTCTACATGACCCAGCTTTGCCTTGCCCTGCAAGTTATTTGCAGCCTTCTTCCACTCAGGAGCAAGCTTCTTGCAGTGGCCACACCTTCAGAAACAAAAAAGAAGAACAACACTTATTAATAAAGCTAGACTCAACAAACATTTGAAGTAAAACAGGAAACTGAATGAGGTTGTGTTGATCAAACAGTGCTCACGGAATCAGTTAGACAACCGAGATGAAACTAAGAAAAGCTTGTCCTTACTTTGATGGAAGTTTTCTTCAGCTAAAAGTATGCGCTAGTTCACCATTAGTACACTATTTCAGATGCGTGAAATCATAAATCCATTCGAAGGACCTACCCACTACAGTTTGCACCTGCTTGTGCCACACTCTTTAGCAATACTTGATTATGTTGCTGAGCCAATCTTAAATTTAAGCACTGTGATCTTTCTGTCTATGATGGAGGGAGGACGTCTAGAGTCATTTGCATATGATCAAATTATGTGGAGTTATGAATGTCTGTTCGTGGTACATGTATCTATCGATCAATGTGTTTCAAATCCAGCTTCAAATCAGAGAACACGGTGAACAAACAATAGTAATCGTCGTTTATCTGGGCAATGCTTACCAAGGTGCAAAGAACTCCACAATCCACAGCTCTTTACTTTTAAGCACCAACTCATCAAAGTTGCGTGAATTTAGTTCTACCGATGCACTAGGTTCCGATTTTTCACCTGATCCACCAGTTGCTTTTCCACTTAACCGTTCCTTTAGCAGTGCCTTGACCTGTAAAGAACAAAAACACCTCAGACCCTCCACTTGCAATAATTTCTTCTGGAAGGAGAAAGACACAACCAAGAACGGCAACTGATGGAAAAAAAATACAGTTATAATCTAAAAGAGAACTTAGGCATACAAATTGTTTGGATCTCAAGCACAACGTAACAATGTCTGAAATAATATAACTCCATTCTCAGATTATAGTACATACTAATCGAGGAGCCCTTATAAAACCCAAAAATAAAGGCATAAACAAAAAGGCGCAGTAAAACACAACATAAGGTTCTCTTGCATCTTTCATATGCAAATTGACTATGTAGGAAGATGCAACAAATCTGAAAAGGGCTAAGAAGGAGAGCACTTGCTATTCAAGAAAAAATCATACTTAAAATAAACACTGATGACCTGTTGGAGTGCAAATTCTGCAATTGGTTTGACATCCCTAGCTCCTTGATAATCTGCTGGAGGTTTTCCAGGTGTAAACACCTTGATAGTCGGGAATCCTCTTATCCCATATTCCTGTAGAACACAACATAGCATGTTAACAGAAGAAGAGAGAGGAAAAAGCACTTCCAATCATTAACATTATTAGAAAACATGCAAACCCCTGCAAATGAAATATTCCAAAAGTATCGGTATTAGCTACAAAGGTTATTTGTAGGTCGAATAAAAGGCCACCGGTCTTATTCCCTTCCTCTAACCTCTTTGCGTGACGGCATATGCCACCTCCGAGAAAGAGAAGAACTTCAAATACTAAGACAACATGAAATAACAAGAATGCATCGATTGCATGCCACCTTCATCAAAACTGATGCATGAGCAATAGAAAGCACTGCCACCAAGAAAGACTGATGATTGAAATGTGCACAAACCAAATTCACAGCTCGTACAAGGTAACTAGACCAAACAATCAAGTTGAGTGGCGATTTTGCAGCTCAAAGCGCTGATGGTTCAGATAAAGGACCGCAAGTAAAATGTGCATCGTTTTTCCATTATTACATCACATACCGTAGTTAACTAACAAAATCCACAAACCTATGTTTGCTTTCACGGATCTACGAAACTAAGCATGAAAAAAAATATATAGTTACGCTTTGGTTACTATTTCGATTACAGTCCTCTGTCCCTCTTTGTTGCTTTAGGCGCAAAAAGAAAGGAGACTCATTCAATAAAATGGCAGTGCAATAGAAAACTTCGCAGATATGAGGGAAAATAATGATAACCCAATTTTAGGTTCTACTTTGAGGAGAATTTAGGGCCTTTTTTAAAATAAAAAAAAAACATGATTCACTTCCAGGAGAACGCTACATCATCTACAATAAATCACATGAATTTCCCTTAGAACATGGTTCGGCTCTCTAGCATAGGTTTCAAGGCCATTTAAATACTCCATTTCGTTACTTTTTCTATTTCCCTACCTCTCTCGTCCATAATAGGGCCTAAAGAAAGTTTGCAGTAGGGCTAGGATCACTCTCAAAGTTTCCCTGCTATCATTGTTATTAAACAACTTCATTAACACCCTATGATGCAGGAACCTTCTCCGAGAGTCACGAGCCTCTCTAAGATTTTTATTATGTACTTCTCACTACTATGGTTTCGCAACCGAGTTACCCCCAACTCACACGTCAACAATTACCACCACCTCATCAAGTGGCATCAAGATATTATAAGAAGACCTCCACACCTTTATGACAATGTGTCAAATTGCCACTGCTAGAACCATACCGCCTCCACCATCTTAATAGCATCGCAATCATGATGTCCAACAATATACCATCTCGAACAGATAAATAATGCTACAATGACCAACCACAGTCATCATCATGGGTACCATAGCTACACATGCTTCCTTTCATTTCAATTACGGTGGGGTTAGTGTACACTGAAGGCTATAGTTTTCTGCCAATTGTCATGATCAAGTTGTTGAACGTTGTATAACACATTGGAACCTTGATAACAGAAGAGGTTCGTGCAAATCACCAAAACAAAAAAAACGTCCAAACTAAAAATGTAAGGAAGAATGGTCTCAACTACATGAAACCTGAGCAAGGGACTGGTGAGCATCAGCATCAAGCGCTGCCACTGTCGCAACACCTTTCAGTACAGTAGCTGCTTTCTCCCAGATGGGTGTCAGAGCTTTACAATGCCCACACCAAGGTGCAAAGAACTCAACTATGACAACCCCATTCGAATTCAAAACCTGCCACCATCAAATCACACCATAATACATGATATAAATCGTGATAAATCACATCTGCAGACTTATAGTGACATAGTGGCAAAAATCAAATTGCTAGACAAAAATAAAGAAAACCCAATCACGCACAGCCAATGTCGCTCTTGTTTTTCTGCCAAAATGCATCGGCCTGTGTACTGATAATCTCATTGCTTTTAAGTAAGATAACAGTAGGCTAGCATATTGTCAACACAATGTCCAGCAGACTCAACGGTATAATTACCCGTGGCTAAGATACTATTAGCTTTGGCACTAGGACTAACCTAACATACAAGCTAAAAAAGTTGGTCGACTAATAAAGGAACATACGAAATAGAGAACTTGCTTGACTTGGCCTACTTAAGCAATTGAGTAGATATGCCCATTGGACTTGAATCTATAGCCATATTCGCTTCACTAAAGATTCAAAAATCGCTGCTAAAGGCATTTACCATTAACAGACACAATCAGATCTCGCAAGCTAACTTAAGAGTACACATTTAAATGAATTTTCTCTACAACATCAAATTTGAGGCATCAAGTTGGGAACAGTGAGAAGATCGGAGCTGGGTTTACCTTGGACTTGAAGTTGGAGGGAGTAAGCTGAAGCACCGGTGATGATGGCCCGTACAAGGCATTGACGCTGGTGCTTGCCTCGAATATGGCCAAGTAGAGTAGAACCGAAATCAACGCCGCTGAAGATCGTTGCATTTCCACCATCTCTCTGTCTCTCACACTCGATCACTGTGGTTCGTCGACGCAGAGAAGAAAAACCCTTCGCTGGTTGGACGCTACGTGTGTTGACCAATAGGAAGCATCCATGTCATCCTGCTTTGTAAATTCCTCGGAAGAATTATGTATGGGCCCGTTTAACTGGCAATCGGGGCACCGCACCAGCCCCACTCTTTAGTCCATATTCTGAATGCGGCTTCAGCCCTTAATAACTGTTGAGCCCGACCATGTTATTTCAGCCCAAGAACGGGCCGCAGGCAGAACTCATTTTATTTTCTTAATTTTCTTCGATGTCTTACTTCCTTTTAGTATATGAAGTTGTCTGTTACCCCCCTTTAGGGATTCGTCGAAGGTTGACCTATTCAGAAATCTCCAAATCTATCCTTAGTTTAACCCTCGAAAGAAATCCTTCGCACAGACTAAGAGAAATGACGAATTCAAAGAACTCCTTGATTGTTTTCTGACATATGTACTGCTATTGCTCTCGGATTGCTTTTCGCTTCCACTCGGGCCTTGAAACAAAAATTTTGACATACCTGTGTACTTACTGAGTCTTGTTTTCTCCTGAATCAGATGGCAAGGGATGAGGACATTGTAGACATGCATGGTGGCATCTATACTCTATGATTTTTGTCATATGGTCAGAGAGTTCCATCACTTTTGTATTGACAGGGCCGATATACGGCTCTTGAAAGAAGCACGCATGCTGACTGTTTTTGCTTGTCAAGCCAGCTCCTCGATTTACCAGAATTGGGTCGATTACCGATTCCGAATGTAGGCTCCTTCCTTGATGTGATGGTAGTGATGTTATGCAGGTGCTCCAGCTATTTTGGTTATTATATTATTATGATTATGATTGTTGTAAACTTCTCGTCGTTGTCACAGCGTGCATGGAAATAAGGCCAAGACTACTCCTATGCATCCATTTATTTCTCAATGCAATTCTCCTATTATCAAAAAAAAAAGGAGCTCCTTGATTTCAAACCACCACCCCCCCCCCCCCACCCCACCCCACCCAAAAAAAAAAACAACTAATGAACTTGCAACAGCTAATGCAATTATCGCGTTCCTTCTTCTTTTAGCTACGACTTAACCAAACTCGACCTGGATGATATTCCATTAACTCTACCAAACAAGCGTAATGTAATCAAATTGCTCGGATCCATTGGCATGCCTGCAAGAAATACAAACTTCTTTACGGTGCTAGCTCCACTCGACTCGTTTCATAACAAGTCAATGTTGAACTTGAATAAAAGCTCGTTCGGTAAAGAGCTTATCTCCCTTGGCTAATTAATGAACTCAAGCCGAGCTTTATGATTGACTCACTTCCTTTTAAAAGCTCCACCCATTTAAAGCTAATGAAAGCTCGTATGTAAATAAATGAGTCAAGCTCGAGCATAAAAGAAACTTAATTTTCTACCTTATCAATCTCGAGCTAGCGAAAAACTCACTTGACGAATGCAATGACAGAGGACGAATCGACACAAACCCGCATACAAGAAAGTACTCAAGAATACTGTCCTAACTAGAAAAGGCAAAAGAAAGAGAAGACACAAAGGTAAATTTTATTATTTTTTTTATCTAAATTTATTTCCCCGTCTGTTGCATGACCGTACTATTCTTGGCAGACCACATATATAATTTGAATTGGTGTATTCCTTTTGGACTATAAATTGTATGCCATGCATAAATTTATGGGCTAATTACATTTATGTCCCTGAGATTAGAGTATAATTACAGGCAATGACAATAGTTTAGACAAATTGCACTTATGTCCGTTGACCAAACGGAATACGAAAATACATAACGGTTTTGACAAAAAGACTTGATTGCCCTAGACTTTGAAAGAAAAATAATTTTTCTCATCCTTCTAATGTTTCATCCTCTACCAAACATGTTGTTAGCCATATGGTTAGATAACCTAGGCTTACATCTTGTTTTGATGATAACTACACATTGATTATGTTCTAATGTGTGCTTTGAGCGTAATCTTAGTAGGTATATACATGCACACTCATGAAGACACATTTGAGAATTTGGATAGATGGATTAAAGCCAAAGAAGCTTAAAGCTATAGTGGACATGCTATGGAAGCTTCATCAAGTTCAATGTCAAAAAGCAAGAAAGAATGCATCGGCTAAGTTACTATCGATTATAATTGATCTTTACTATTATGTAACTAGTCTTGGTTTGATGGTTGGATTGATGACTATGACCTTAGGACACCTTGTGCATTGCATGTGAGTTCATAACCTTTCACACAAGTGTGTTTCTTAAAAATGAGTGAACTTTGAGCTCACTCAGATTTTCTCAAGAATGTTTTTGGAGCTAAAATTTTCATATTTTGATATAAATTTTCATTAGCTTTCCAACGCAAAAAACAGTACCTCAATCCGATTTTTCTAGAGAAAGTTATGCCCAAAATAAGAAATGGGGTTTCGCGAGACAGTCGAGAAATAATAGCAAGGGAATGCAGTCGACTCCATTCCCAATGCAGTCGACTCCACTGACCATTGGGAGAGAAATAACAGCTAGTTTTGCCCAAAATCATATCAAATCTTTCCATAACAGCTATATTTGATATCTTCTCTATATAAATGATTTGGGCATTCATCATACACCATGGAAACCACATTCTAAGCATCCATTCATTAGAGAAACATCAAGACTCGTAGATTAAACTTTTCTCTCTTCATCTTCATGATTTTACATCATTAAAGAGAGCATCTTTGTGAGCAATTCTTTGATTGAGAGTGAGCATTCTTCAAGTCATCAATTCTCTCATCTCTCTATTGTACTAGAGCTTCATTTGTACTAATTTCCTTTCAAGAGGGTTTCTTTGTACTAAATTAATATTTGTAAAAGGATTGTGATCAAGGCTTGGGTTTGTCAAGTCTTGGAGAGCTTTGTGAAATTTTAAACCTTGTGCTTGGTGTGGGGATATCACCAAGTGTTGTAAGGGTTTTGATCTTGACCCGGAAGAAGATTGTTGCTAGTGGATTCTAGTTCTCTTGCAAGGAACTTCCTTGAAGAGGTGGATGTAGGCTTGAGGGTAGTTCAAGCCGAACCATTTAAATCTCCTTGTCAAGTATCTCTAACTCAATCTCTTTACTTATTGCTCTATAATTGTTTGAGATTTTGTAGTTAGCATCTTCATTTAAATATTACTTGGTTTGATTAAGATTCATAATTTTGCTTAGTTTAAATTCCCCGTTGATTTTCAAAAACTCTATTCACCCCCCTCTAGGGTTGTTTTATTGGTTTCACATGCCTTATTTTCTGCTTTCTCAAGGAAAATGAAGGATATCTTACAAACCCACAGCCATATCATGTCGGCACATTGGAACTGCAAATCGAGATGTCTTCTAGAACATGCTGGCGGTGCAATCTGGAGGATAAGCATAAAGGACCCTTAAGATCTTTGGAGTCTTCTGAGTTTGATTTGTTGTCAATTATCTTAGTCACACAAAGAATAAGCAGAAAGGATAAGCAGAGCGGTGGGCCCATTGTCATCGACGGGAAAGGAGAGGGGCGGGCAGGGGGGGGGGGGGAGGGAGGGACGGCGGCGTGGGTAGCGGCAGATAGGGGTGAGCACGGTTCGGTTTGGTCCAGTTTTGGGGCCAAACCGAACCGATGGACCTCGGTTCACAAATTTCTAAATCAAACCGAACCATGACACCTCGGTTTGAACGGTTCAAATTGAACGGTTCAGATCGGTTTAGGTGTGCTTTGAACATTATTTTGTTTTAAACTACAAACTGCTTTAAAAGAGTATATTGCAATTAGAAATTTTCAAACTTCACTATCATTCAGAAACTTTAAATATCAAACTCCACACTTCATACATTCTACGATATATCACATACCTATATCAAATGATTTAGATAAAGGCTTGGGATCTTGAATTTTGCATGTTTCTACTGTGATCTACATGACATTTAGGATCAATCTGAAAATTTAGTGTATCATTCTGTAGCTTTTTACACAAAAAACATCTACCAAGGAGTGGCTTTTAGCAACATATGCACAAATGCTACTTGTTGTCCCAGAAAAAAAAGAGGAAAACGGTTTCAGATTGAAGATTTTTTATTCCCAGAATATATACATAGAAATTAAATAGAGAAGAAGATCATGTATAGTTCAAGATCTTATTTCAATTCCAGAATGTGGCAACAAGTACATATATCAATCAACAGTGAAACTCTCCTAAAGCTTACCAAGGTTGCTTGAGCATAACGTCGAAGAGAAGCTTGTTTCTAGATTTATTGCGGATCCAAAGCCCAACGTCGTCGAAGAGATCCAAACCTCATTGTCGCAGATCGGATTCCCTATATATTCAAGATTTGTTTCTCTATGTATCCAAACCCCAGATCCTTCAAGATAAAGGGATATCATTGGATATTGAGTAAGATCAAAGATGAGCACTGTCACTGAAGCGAAGAATAGTAGGGGGCAGCTGAAGTGAAGAAGAGTTGAGGGCGGATGTTGCTGAAGTGAAGAAGAGTATGGGGCGGCTGAAGTGTGGAAGACAGGCTGAAAATGAATGAATTAGGGTGAGATGACGTGAACTAACTAGGGTCAAGGACAAGTATATATAGTTCTATTGTATCCCTAGTTATTCAGCTAATTAGGGTAAAGGTTTTTTTATTCTTAATATAAGCCCTCAGTTCGGTTCGGTGCCGGTTTGGAATTTCTGAACCGTGAACCGAACCGAACCGAACCGGCCTCGGTTTGAAATTTTGAATCCAAACCGTTCAAGCTCATCAACGGTTCGGATTCAATCGGTTCAGTTTTCTCGGTTTGAACGGTTCGGCTCGGTTTGATCGGTTCGCTGCTCACCCCTAGCGGCAGATATGGATTTGACGGCGGGGAGGGAGAGGGGTAAACAGCGGGGTTGGGGGGAAGGGAGGGGACGCCGGGGTGGTGGGAGGGAGGGACCGGTGGGGTGGGGACAGGGAGACGCCGGCGGCTGGGTAGGGGATGACTTAGATTGAAGAGTAACCCTAATTATTAGGGGTTTGGAAACCCCAATCTGGAAATAGGGTTTTGAATTGTATAAAGCCTTGATCAAAACCTTAATTTGAAAATTAGGGTTTTGGAAACCCCAATGTGGAAATAGGGTTTTAAATTGTATATAGCCTTGATCATAACCCTAATTTGGAAATTAGGATTTTGGAAACCCCAATCTGGAAATAGGGTTTTAAATTGTAAAATGCTTATCAAGGCTAGTATTGGCATTTTAGAAATACATATCGATGACATCAGCATAAGTGTATGATTTTTTAACGGATGTGAAACGGATGGACACGACTGATACATTTTCAAAGTTTTTTGTCACGGTATGTTACATTTTGAAACTTAGTGTCCTTGACTGTAATTACACACTAACCTCAGGGACATATGTATAATTAGCCCTAAATTTATTATATGTTGGAAATTAAATGAACCGAGTACTTTATTGTTCTTTAACAATAGATAACAACTATGCCACGTTTGGAACCTGGACTTATCCCAAACTTCTCACCTTTCAGTTTTGCTTTTTTGGTTTGAAATTAATTATGTTCATTAAGTTACATACAAACAACCTTCTCTCTCTCTCTCTCTCTCTCTCTCTCTCTCCCTCTCCCCTCCAAAGAACTGAACCGTAACGTCTGCAACAAGTGCTAAGAAAGAAAAATACAATGCCTATGGCTATGGCTATATATGAGACCTCTCACTCATATCAAAACGCCTAATAATCACCTTTCTCCGTCCATATTTTACTCATAACGAGGCAGAAAGACGCGTGACATCTCACTCATGCAAGTGCAGTTCATGAAATAAGCAAAGCCAAAAAGCTTACACATCTTCCATGTGAGATGTCACCCGGCCATTGAACTCTTCACCCTACACTAGACCAATTTTGTTTATATAGCAACAGCATTACAAGATTGGAATCTACAAAGGGAGCTCTCATGGGAAGGATAAGAGAGAAGCCTTTGAGAATGGAGAAGATTATCAAGTGCTGTAAGAGGCTAATCAAGAAGATGTTACTAACATCTCGTTCCCATGATAAGAACTCTGATGTCCGAGAAACTACAGTCCCACCTCCACGTCCAGTTCACTGCGACGAGCTATTCGTCCCATCAGCAAGGAAAAAGGGTACACGAGCGCATAATATTGATGTTGATCCATTCGTAGCCTATCAACTTGGTGCCCAACATCACTTCACCATGAGGCCTAACATCTATCTTTGACAGACACAGGACAGAGAATTGAGGGGCTGTAACTTGTAAGTTGTTATGTTGTTGTATCTCCTTTCCTTGCATGTTTAATTAGAGGTAAAGCAAGCTCTATCACTATATATCATGAATGGAAATGATCAAATAAGATGAAGATCATTACACCAACATGATAATGATTGTTTTCGATCACTTGACTGGTTTCATGTCTTGGAAGAATATGAAGTCTCCCCGGTAGTGGCTATTATGGAAATTTCTCCCAAGTATCAACCATATTTTCTGCAGCAAATGCAATATAAAAAGTATGTAGTGTGATTTGCAGAAGGAAAAATAATGTCCTTATGACCCTTACAACAACGGCTTTTACCAACCTGGTTTAAGGCTTGCCTGCAGTCTCGGTTCCATTTGTGAAGTGTGCGGATCACATCGACTGTAAAATAAGTAATAATAGTAGCATGTTACTGTTGCAAGGTCACAGGAAAAGTGCTCGAGTTTGGCCATGGTAGGTAAGCCATGTTTAACCAACTGATGGCCTTTTGGTTCAATTCTTGTTGCTTTTACATGCACACACCAATTAACTGAAGCAATATCTTTTCATACCATGTATCAAAGCAAAAAAAGGTTAATCCTCCGATTTTCCAGTGAAATTAATGAACTAACAGCGTGTTCTCGAGAAGATTGAATATAGACAAATTCAGATCCAGTAGTATTTTACACAGAGAGTTATGTACAATACTGTTTACTGTTTGCTATCAGAATTGTTCTCATTGAAGCTTGAAGAAGGCCATAAGAGGATTATACACAACTTCCTTAGCATTTACACCAAAAACAAAATCCGCGTGTGCATAGTCCTCTGTATACTGCACTACAAGCTTATCGGCTTCATGATCATGGAGACTGTCTAGCAGGGTTTGCACATCCTTCACATCGGAAAGCAAGTCCTGCCCTCCATAGCCGAGGAAAAGAGGAATGTCATTTGGGATGCTTGTCATGTTGTACTCAGGAGGAGTGGGCTGCCCATAATGCTTGTTGTTCTCGTCTTCGCTTCCATAGTCATACATTGCTATGGTCCCCCTTCTAATCACTAATAAACCACATAGTCGAAGACATGGATTAACAACATGTAATGAAGAAGAAGGGGGAAAAAACTGATTTTGCAAATTGGCCATTGATGTTCATTATTCTTCTTCACGTGTCTAGTAAGTTATGCCTGCTGACTACTTAATAATCATGAAACCCAATGATTCAGTGTAAGATTCTTGAATTCTTATTTCTAGGAGAAAGAACGCAACGAATTCATAAAGAGTTTGCAAGAAGGGATTATTTGTGGCATATCATATGTACTAGAAGAAAGTATTCTTTTCTTGAACAGAACTTACTCTGAGCTAGATGGATCATGTTCCTTGTTGCTGTTGACTGAGGCTCATGTTCAAGAAAATTGTTTGTCTGGGAGGAGTTTACACAGCAATTCTTACCTAAGCAATTAAACAAAGCCGGTCAGTAGCAGAAAAAGGTTACGTTTCTTGAAGATGCTAATGATCAGGCCAAGAACATTGACTTTACCAGTGAAAGAAGTCATCAAATCGCTGCAATTAACATCCGGTTGCTTGCATATATCTTCCAAAAGTTGGGCAACAGCCTTCCTGGCAAAAGAAGTAGCATTCCTGTGAGTTCTGGTTATGCAAATAAATTACCATCTAACATGCGGAGTTCTCTTAAAGCCTTCAAAAGATCATACTCAGTTGATCAAATAGTTATTGAATCTAGGCACAGTTACATTTTTGAAGTTTTTGACGCATGCCCGTTGCATCATTTGGTCAAGAAAAACCTGATAATTTCTTCTGCTATCGTACAAGGAAACAATGGTTGAGTATTAATGTTTTTACTAAGTAAATTGTATGAGTTGCTTTCTCACCCTCTTGGAGCAAACTCATGGATACCCAACCAGAGCAAGTCCTGTTCGAAATTGACATAAGAAAGAATGTAAGAAGTTTCACTCGTACACAATCCAGAACCATTGCCAGGACAAGAGAGGATAATTTACTTCAGCTAAAAAAATATCAGCGGCGCCCCTTGCAAGAGGAGAGGGCATTTGGCCCATATAAGCAATAGGGCTAAGCAAAGCAGCTGATCTTAACATGTTCACCATCTTGTCTTGGGAGAAAGCAGCAAAAGCAATCAAAGTTCCCTAAGAGGTATCAAAGGAGAGAGTCAAATACCACTTGTGTAAAACATCCAGCATAAACACCAACCACCTTATTGTTGGGAAAGTGCGAAAGTTACGAAACAGAATGAGAGCACAAAATATGGGAAAAATTACCAAGGAATGCCCAACATAGTGCAGTTTCTGCCCTGTTTGATCATGAACAAGTTGGAAAAAAGCAGGAAGATCATACGCAGCTAGTTCATCCCACGACCAATCCCAATAAGACTGCAATTTTGAAGTATAACAAGATCAAAAGAAAACTCAAGTGTGCCATCTAATAAAGTTAAAAACCTGCGTGAAAACGATGAGAACCGGATCATTGGGACTAAGTGATGTGTGTCCACGGCTATAATTAGTTCCACGGCTGTTGGCAAGCCAAACATCGTATCCACCGTCAGCCAATATAAATCCTAAAGACTCATTTGGGGAATTCAACACCCATGTTCCTGCATCCTGTCACCACATCATAACCTGTCTCAAGCCCTACTACCGGTTTTTATATCCATAGAAATTTAAAATTAAGACACCATAGTGTGGTACTAAAAGTAGATTACGAAATTAGATAACCATCAGAAGCCCGTGTTGCAAGAGAACGGGTGGTTTGTCTGCTTTTTTGCCAGACCGCCCAACTGGAATCCTCTGCATGCTTAGAATATAACCATCTTGTGTTGTTACCTAAGAAGACACCAAAATCATATGATAATTAAGTTGGCGGAAAGTTATGTAAACAGAGCAGTAGAAACTTATTGATACTTTCATACTGTGTGCTCTTCGCAGACATAGCCTTCTGTCTTCACCATTGAAGCGCAAAGGCCATACTGACCATCTATCGAGTATGGTCCTGTTCTTGCTCTAGCTGCTGAGACACAGAATAGAATTGCTATAACTAAAGTAGTTATTGAACTAGCCATTTACAAAAATACAATCCCTTGTGCTTCTTGTTACAACCACCATGAATCATTCTACATTTTTATAGTCCAGATGTATCAACATGAAGACAGAATAGAGTATAAGTTCTTATTATATGGTTAGGCTTAAGCCTTATAGTAAAATGTAATTGGAAAGTTCATAGAAAGGCATCCAGAGGGCCAATGCTTTCAACATTATCCAACCATTATTATGAGCTTGAGATTTCGTTGCTGCCACGGTTTTGTATTTATAAACTTCTTAGTTGACTTGTTCATACCGAGTATTCAGACCAGTACGTTGGACATTTGGGGGAAGCCATGAGATACATCAACAGAACGTTGGGTGAAGTAGAAGTATCTTGTTTGTAGTGAAATACTCCAATAATTTATGGGTTGAAGCTGCTAGTTCTGCCTAACTCCCTAACCCCCAAAAGTCATTTGGAAGACCATCATTATAATCTGTTTCTTCTCAAGGCTAAGAATATAGGATTGTGCTATGTATGTATTCAAACCACTTTGCAGATTACTACTCCATAAAATAGAAATACAATTGCAGAAAGAGTTCGGATGTCTTTCTCAAGACACTTATTGTCTTTGCCAAAATGTCATAAAATGCCAAAGTTGTTCTGTAGATGACATGTTCAAGCAAACCACTGCATCGTCTGTTTTCTAACAAAGATCTCAATTCATCTGAGATGGAAAACCTTTTTATTTGAAAACCATTGCGTTGTTGTCTTCAACAGTGCGCATGTGGATTCACTATCAGTATTTTGATCTCAAAATACTCCCTCATAAGACTTGATCCACTCATCCATTTTGTTGGTATCCCACAAGGCCACAACTAAGATATTACATCTAAAACAGCCTTTTACTCGATCCAACTCCAAGTTCAGTCATTTCAAATAGCTGCATAGGAAATGCATACACAAACTTGTAGTTCCTGTAGGTTGGTGCAAATGACAGCTTACAATCAACACTAATTCTACGGAAGCCAATGAGATACTTAATAAGACAATGAGCGCAGGGGTGAGGGAAACTCAATTCACCTTTAACAGAATTAGTATCAGTTGAAGTGGTCATTTTTGTACTAGTGACCATCTTAGTTGTTCGTCTTAACATACAAAACCAAATTGTGTTTTCCCACTGATGAAGAAACAAATGTTACGACCAAACAACTACGATCAATATGGTATTGAAACTTCATCGATCTCAAATAGAGCTGGAACGACCAAACAACTTCGATCAAGATGGTATTGGAACTTCATCGGTCTCAAATAGAGCTGGAACGACCAAACAACTTCGATCAAGATGGTATTGAAACTTCATCGATCTCAAATAGATCTGCAACTAATTGGGGTGTCACTTTTGACAACCACCTGACTAAATAACACGCGAAAAAGATATATTATTCTGGACAACGAATAACGGGTTCACAATTATTTGTTTTGTGCTGTTGAATGTTCTCAATGTTCTCACTGAAGCTTAAAAAACCCCATGAGAGGCTCATACACCTCTTGCCTGGCATTCTCAGCCATAACATAATCTGCATGAGCATAGTCTTCTCTATATTGAATGACAAGCTTGTCTCCATCATGATCTTTGAGGCTTTCTAACAAGAGCTTCACGTCATTGGGATCAGAAAGTGCATCTGCCCCTCCATAACTAAGGAACAGAGGAAGGTCATTCGGTATAGTTGTCATGTCATAAGCAGGAGGAGTAGGCTGCCCATAGTGTTTCATGTTCTCATCCTCATCTTGGTAGTCATACATCCTAATGGTTCCTTCTCTTATCACTGTCAAACACAAAAAAAGAAGAGTCAGAGAGTCTGGCACCATTGTTTAACATTTAATTGCTTGGATTACTTAATGCTTTTTGTCGATCGAGTCTACTAGTTAAATAGCTAGAAATACACAGCCTTCCTCTTAGTATACCTATCTTCATCTTTATATTTTTTCGGTGTGCATATTCTAGTATCAACTCAAAAGTTTAAATCGTAAGTACTGCCCAAAGAAGAATCCTTGGATTAGTTTCCACTATACAGATTGATCCAACAGTCAACTAAACTGAACTCGTTGTAATGTTCTGTTTCATATCGTCTTTCTTAACCAACAATGTGCGAGAGATATGATTTGTTGGTTTCTGTCAATTCTCTGCAGATCGTGTCCTTAGAAGACTCGAACGCAGTAAATGTCCTTCATCACCGCTTAGTGTTCTAGAACAATAATATACCAAACAGAAACTGTGATGTAACATTTTTTTCTTCTACAAGTACCAGAAGTTCAATACAAACACAAGTTCTTTTTTCACAAGTAACAGAAACTTTTATTTACTTACTCTGAGCCACGTGAATCATGTTTTTGGTTGATGTAGACTGAGGCTCGTGCTGCAGAAACACATTCACGATAGAAGAGTTGAGGCAACAATTCTGACCTACGGTGATAAAAACATGCCAAGTCAGTAATGGAGTGGAAACCTTTTCTAGGCAAGAAGTTAATTCACACACACTACCTGTGAAGGACGTCAACAAGTGAGTGCAGTCAACTCCTGCTTTTGAGCAGAGTTTCATAAGCAGTTCGACTGCAGCCTCCCTGCTCATTCAAGAGAAAGGTTCCTCTGTCAGGTTTCCTTCTAAAATTGTGCAAGCACCACTTTATGCAGTATAAATTACAGTTCTCCAAGAGTTTTGGAAACAAAAAGGGCTATGGCCAGTTCTATAGGATTGTTTTGGTTCGGTTTAGACTGTGAACTGTTGATTGGCATCGCAATGAACTTCATAATGGACTACTTGCATGCTAAGGAGACAGAAATGTTTGGAAGAAAGAGCCTCACCCTCTTGGATCGAATTCATGAATTCCCAACCACATTAAAGCCTGTAGAATAAGAATTCGTCAGGATTGTTCTATCAAAACTAAACAGGGTAGTCAAATACGGAAATGAATCAACTAATTACTTCGGCAATGAAGTTATCAGCAGCAGTTCTTGCTAGTGGGGAGGTCAACTGACCCACATAAGCAATTGGGCTAAGCAAGGCAGCTGATCGTAGCATGCTGACCAGCTGCCCTTTCGAGAAGGAAGCTAGAGCAATCAAGGTTCCCTGCAAAAAGATCGAAAAGTTAAAAGCTCCATTTTCTCAGAAGAGGCAAAATCATTACGCAGAATATAGGCTTGCACATGAATTCAAACAATGTAACCGATTCCAAGCACACATAATTACCAGGGAGTGTCCAACATAGTGCAGTTTCTGTCCTGTTTGACCATAAACATACTCATACGTAGCAGGAAGATCATAAGCTACCAATTCATCCCATGTCCAATCCCAATAAGCCTACAAAAGAAGCCTAGAAGTTAATAAAAAGAAAAGAAAGTGAAGAAACAGGAGAATGATGAGCTGGAAGGTAGATAACTGCGCCTTCGGGACTGAGAGATGTGTGTCCACGGCTATATTTAGTTCCACGGGTGCTTGCAAGCCACACGTCAAATCCATCATCTGCCAACAGAAGTGCCAAAGATTGATCTGGAGGACTCAGCAACCATGTTATCCCATCCTGTCACCATACCATTACTTATGTTTTATCAGAATTATTCAATCTATACCAGATAAGTATAGAAAAAGCTCGAACAGAGAAGGGTAGGGATAGGATCCATCTTATGGAGGACCAGTTGTTAACTAACAAGCTCACATGATTGATTACTCAATTTGGAAAGAATACTTGCCAAAGAATTAGCACTACTTGTATCAGAAAAAAGAGTTTCTAACATACTAAAGTAAGTTTATTTTGATTCATTCTAATTCCACATAGCACTGGTACCGATGAACGTGCAGTTAATTAAGAACTAGCAATTCAAGAGGTAGTTTTGCAAGTTACTGCATTTTCTGATGTCTTAAACTAGAAAACTAGTAAATAAACACTGTTTCATGTGCAAAGACGCGTATTACACTAGTGAACCCTGATACAAAATTACTTACCATGAGGAGCCCATGCTGCAGCAGGACTGGCGGCCTGTTCCCTGGCTCCCCACCTGACCGGCCTACTGGAATTCTCTGCATGCTGAGAATGTAACCATCTTTTGTTGTCACCTGAAACCGAGTGTTTCGACATTAGAGTAAACCAATAGATCGTGTCATAAACCTCAGAGTTTGTAAACTGGGTATAATTAGTTGGCGCATACTGTATGCTCTTGGCAACCGTAGCCTTGTGGCTCCACCATCGAACTGCAAATGCCGTCATCGGCCAGAACAGCCACACTACTCTCTTCCTTGACAGACACCAACTTTGTTCTGCTTGCAAAAGCTGATCCACAGAACAAAATCACGAGAGCTATAGAGGCTAAACCGTTGGCCATCTTTTTAGTGGTTTTCCTGTTTCCTGCTGTGTCAGCAACCAACTTTTCTGCATTCTTTATAGTAAAATAGACACAGATAGAAACAGAAGAGAGTATATAAATATGAAATGCTCTTAAAACATCATGTACAGCCTTGTAGTCATAATCCCCTTGGAGCCGCATGAGTTTTCAGATTGTATCGCTGCCACGATTCTATAGTTTGACAAGAAACTCTTGATCTTTATGGGTGATCAGGACAATGTATGTAATAAAAGCGTGTGATCTTTGGAAGCTGCTATTGTCGTCCTGGTAAGAGCTGAAGAGAACTTCCAATACCTGCGGAAATATCTAACATCCTTGAGGTTCTTTTGCATTAAATTTAGCCTCTTCGTCTTTCTCTCAATTTCCTATCAAAAATGGAAGTTTTTTCATTTGAGAGTCACTGTACGTCTTGATCACTTTAACAATTTTGTTATCTATCATCAGTCATCAATAGTAAGCCATCAAGAGAGATCTGAATATGCCTCTCCCCTTCTGTGGCTTGTCTTTGTCAAATGTACCTCTTATATTAAGACTTAATAAATGAAGCCACTACAAACCAAAAAGACAAAACTACACCATCTTAGTACATAACTTGGTAGAAATTGCTCAAAGAGATAAAAGGTAGGAAGAAGAGATCTGTCTTGAATATAAGACAAAATTAACTTATTTTCTGTTCAAGCTGATCCCCTAAGCCATCAAAAAGGCCATCTCAAATGTGTATAAAGCTAGTAATAACACTACTCTCATCTTAGGAACTACTATCGCAGCAACTGCTGTCAGAATTTGTATCCATCAACAAGCAGGAGTTGTTTCTCCAGATTGATGTGTACTGGGTGCACCGTTTGTCGATACTTCTGGTCTTTTAACAGTATGTCTTAATAATGGTCTTCTTAGGAACTTGAGCGGCCAACGTCTAGGTTTAATCTGTTCTAGCAATTTCATCTGCTCCCTTCTGAACTTTCTATTAGCATACCATTTTCCACCTCGCCAACCCAAGCCATACCTGCGAGAGAAACAAAGAGAACTATCAGACAAGTCTAAACAGGGATTGTAATTTGCCGCAGCTATTTTCGCACCGTTCTTTGAATTTCAGACATTACCCTCAACGCCAAGTACAACAACAGTGGCACGAAATCTAAATATAGTCACCTCCTGCATTATAGCTAAACGCCAAGTCTCTACCCATGCAGCACCCAGGTTTTTTTAATTCCTGAACAGATGAGTTTTGTCAAAACAAAAAGGGCTAACAAAAACAATATCTATCCCAAGAGAGCTAATCAACCACACAGATGGTACATGACACCAAGCAATTTTGAGTTGTTCCTCACAAGCATGCTCCACCAACACGTGAGCTACCGCCTTCACCCTATGACTGCCAAAAGAGAGGCTGCAATGTCTAAATGACCTAAAAAGAGAGAAGCAATCGAACATAATCACGTCAATCTCCGGCCTCTTTCTTGATTTCCCTTGTAAGAGGTTTACGATGTTGATATTATCTCCTTCCAGACATCCCACAGCTTCGGCAGATCGCTTAGCCCTGCAGGGACCAGGAGATTGGATCTAGCTGAGCAACCGAGTTAAAACCCAGTTCTGATGCCAAGCTTAAGCCCTCCTTTTCTGCTACTGCTTCTGATACAAGGGCACCCAGCTTGAAAGTCAAACTGAACAGTTCTTTTAAACTAGGAGCCACTGCTTGTAGGATTAATAAAACTAGGGGATTAGTTGCACATAAAACCACATAGTATGGGGCCGTGTGGGCAAAACACCCCAGACATTTTTCTTTTTGGTTCCCACCACCCCAGACTTCTATTTTTGTGCTCCAGTCACCGATATTTTGGATGCTTTGGGCAATTCATGCAACAGCTAGTGGGCAGCCACATCAGCTGACTTCAAATTGCACCAGCCCCTGCCTAACGGCCCCCTCCCCCCTTCCTACAGAAACCGTGACCTCAAGCACCATCCTCCTACCCCCCCCCCCCAAAAAAAAAAAAAAAAACTAAAACTAAACCAACCACAATCTTTAGGGTAAATTCAGAAGGGGTGGGTCAGGTTAGAGGAAAGAGGAGGGAGGAAAATTAAAGTACGACTATTTTATGAAGTGGCCGCCAAGGATTTTGAAGCGTAACTCCAATTTTATCCAAAAAAATCTGATAGACATCCACAAAAATTGAGGCCTTATCGCCAAGTGGTGGCTGGGGAATACCAATAGATGTCTGGCGTAGTGAGAGCCAAAAAAAAAGTTTTGGGTGTTTCGCGCACACGACCCCTAACTAAGAGTTTAATGCGCAATTAATCCAAAACTTAACGGTCCTTGTGTCTTATTGCCATGTGACCCAGTGTCAGATGATTCTTTCCTAAATAAATGGTGAAGAAAGAAGAACATCTAAATGAACTGTTTTATGTGAAAACGGAATAGTGAATTTGTCCATACTCGTCTTCATTGCTCGGTGGCTAAATTGTTGTCCTCCACATTTCGCACTTAGTGAAGAAGAAAAAGAGACTTGGGAACATGGAAAAATTGCATTTTGGTAATTAAGCCGTAAAAGGAGTTTATAGCATCTGATATGGAGCTTTCAATTTCTCAATAAAGGCTGCTTTGCTGATCACTCTTTGTTTTTGGTTTGTGGAGTCCTTCCCGGATGAGTTCAATGTAACGTGACCATCATCTTAAATGTAGTCTTTGTAAACTGCTCATGACTATAGTACTCATCATATGGAACGAGATAAATTAGATAATCTGAACTAAGAATGAGATATCCAAATGAACGAGGTGTACAACCTGTGAAAACAGCAAAACTACCAATAATATGTCAACAAAAATATAAATTAGCTTACCCGAGAATTAAAGTGGTTCCAGCTGTAGCAAAACAAGCCGCAGTACTGCTTGTGTCAACAAGTTTCCTAAATTCATTGTGTTCAATATCATAATTCTTTTTCATCTGCCGGAAAAGAAGAATGATTACGTCTCAGATATAGAAAAAACATGGAAGAAAACGGGGCAGCATAGTAAAAATGTAAGGAACTAAAAATATGAACCAACAATGTAAGCAACGAGCTTTCAAATCACTGTAAAGATGCAAAGAAATTTTTCTTTCTTTCTCTTTTCTAGATAGAAATAAAAAAGGAACAACACTAACTTCCATATTATACGATTTATCCATACTTACAGCATTTTCTATCGAGTCCAGCCGCTGTTCAACTTTTTTTTCATGAAGGTGGCGTAATGTATAACCTATACAGTGGGCACATTAAAGAAATTCAATAGGAATTGAGTTGTGAAGACATATTTTCCGCAAAATAAAAAACAAACAACTCAAAAGGCAAAAGGCCCCTACAGGAGGAAAAAAGACAGAAAAAGAAACTGCAACCATAAACATGAAATGTAGACATAAGCATATATACATTGGAGAGGACAGAAATTTTCTCCAATGCGGACCCATCCCATCCCACAATCCATCAAATAACAGATTAGAAGGAATATCATGCAGAAATAAAGAGGAATCTTGCAAGTCTCATTAGGTCACTTGCAAGGATGTATGCCGCGCCTATGCAGGAAGGGGACTTCAGTTATTTAAGGCTTTCATTTGTCCAATCAAGCCCTCTAGTGCATATGGCTGCGGCGATTATCTATGGATCCCAATTCATTTTGGGGATGGTAATTGTCAGACAGATCGATCTTAGCCGTCGGGTTTCGACCTCTAGGAGCTCCTACGAGCCTCACTGGAACGTGTATCTGGAAGTTCCTGAATTCGGAGATTCAGAGAGGGAAGGGTCTCTTTAGTAACAGATCCTTTGTGGTTGCTGCTGGGAATCAGGTGAGGCATTGTTATGGTAATGAGCTGGTCTCTTTTTGAGAGAAATATGGGTCGGAGGCTGTAGGGCTTGATTCAAAACCCCAAAGCCAGATGTCAATGGCCTTTTTTGACAATTTTTAGTCAATCTACTCAAGCAAGACTTGAACCTGCCTTTACTGCTTATTTAAAAACCTTGAACTTCTAAGCCTTGAAGCTCTACAAGGATCAATTGTGATACAACCACCCCCTCCCCCTTTAGCTAGGCTACTTGTGAAGGATGGGACTTAGCTTACATCCTCTATTAATTAGTTGTACTTCTCCTTATAGGGGTGTTAGCCCCACCAACGCACCCGATAAAGGAAGATATATTCAGCTGGACAAAAAATGTGTCAATGCAAGTGTGCTTTCTAGTCGTCAGTGTCATTTAAAGAGGTCAATTGATACCCTGTTCGTGGTATATCTGCAGAAAGCAGCAAAGCTCTCACCAGAATTTCATATGCTATTGGAATAGAAATAGGTGAAATTATTGCTCAGGAACTGCACACAGCATTCTTAACAATTAATTCAGCATCATTTTCCCACTTTATATGCAAAACCATGTAAAAACATCCAAAATTGAGATTTAACTAATTAGCACTACAGCAGTCAAGAAGAACATACCAATCCATGCTGTAGCAACCGATGCCAAAGAAGTTGAGATCGTAAATACCACTTTATGCCTCTCAAAAGTGTCCTAAAACATCAAACATCAGCATAAAGAAAGAAATACAAGAAACCCAAAAGAAGACAAATCAGACCTAAATCATCACCAGTGCACACGTTACAAGAAAAAAAACCTAACAACATCGACAAATGAAGGACGACCCAACCCCTTAAGCCAAAGCACACGCAAACGTATAAGAAACCCAAAAAAGACAACAAAACAAACCCCCATTTTTTAGTAACCACAGCACAATTGTATCCAAGCAACAACACCCACAAAGACAGAAGGAGTGAAACCCATTCATTAAATCAACTTTGAAATCGAATTAAGCAACAAAAATTGTACCTTGGTTGAGTAATAGGTGTCCTGAACAGCAGCCCATGAATTCATGTACTTTCTCTTTAACTGGGGTACTGCCAGATACCTAACCATGGTCGAGCCCGTGGTCCGTAAACGCTGCATACTACTATATGCAGAGACCCAGTTCGGTTGAAATGTTTAGGTGAAGTTTGCTGGTTTCTTTTAAGATTCTCAGAAGCCAAATCAATTTCCTGGGAGGAAATCTTTTCATACTTCTGGGCAGGTAAATGGTTTATTAGCTTATTAATTTGCTGTAAGAGTTTGTCCTCGAGTTTTTGGGATTTTACTTGGAAAATAGGCAAAGTTACTTTTGGCCGTTAATATCGGGTGTAGGGTGCACAAAGAAAGGAAAAAAATTGGTTGTTATCCTGGTCGGATAAATCTTTCTCGTATCCTCTATATAGCGACAATTAATTGTCTTTAAATATTTTTAGTGACTTTTATTTAGTAACGTTAAAAAAACGCTGCTAATAATTGTCGCTGAAATTGTTAGAACTAGAAATATTTAGCGACTATTAATTGTCACAATATACGAGGTTAGAGGAAGATTCCTACAACCCGAATAGAAGCCAAAGTTTGTTCACAAAGAATAATCTGATCTGTTTATTTCACTTTTCCATATCCGATTTTTCTCAAAATTAGTTGGATACACGTGCAATGCATGTGAACATTATCATGTGACAAAATAAGATTACAGTATAAAAAATTATAACCATATATATTCTCTAGAATATAACGATTAGTTTCCTATGATACATAAATACATGTTAATTTAAGTTGAAATTGAGATACATATCATAATTTGCTCTAAAATTGTTATGAATCTATCTAAAGAATGTTCTCTCTCATTTAAATTTATTTCGCACAACTTTTATAAAACGTAAAAAGCGTAAGTCTATTTTATGCAAATGATGGTCGTATCTTATCATCGACTTACCCACCATTCTTTTGAAGTAAAAATAATTACTTTAGAAAAAAGTAATTAAACCATCCTAACCTTTCAAGACCAAAAGACTTTGTATTGTACTATAATTTACAATCAATGCATTTAGTCTAAACTTAAATGTATAAAGTTTAAGGATCAATAAACTAATATTTATTTTTATGTCAGCATCCATATAGCCGTGATTTTTCACTCTAGCTTTCAACAATTTTTTACTCATTCTTGCTATTTATATCTACTATAGTCTAACTTCATGAACACAATAGGTGTTGCAAATGTATCACAATCATCCTTAGTCACCTTCTTTCATAAAATGTTTGTTATATTTAGTTTGAGAAAACAAAATGTTACTATAAGATTAGTATGTAACACATTTACTCTTTAGTAAAAAGTTGCAATAAAAGGTTAGTAACTTTTCACCCAAAAAACACAAAAAATACGTATCTATTTGCAAATGTCCAACCACTTTCTAGAACAAACATTATTATTAGGAATTTTCTTGTTAAAAGAAAAAGGATTATGCTTTGCAGACTAAACAACAAACACGCTTCCAATCCCATTATTATACTCTTTTGTCGACAAGAGTACTTTAGTGGTATTTTTTTAAGTGTTCATGTTACCTGTTATCGACAAGTGTCGAATCCTTTAATCCATTTTTGATATAATTGTAAATGTAACATGTGGTTATAGAAAGATGCAGTATTAAAAGATTAAACAAATAAATAGAAAAAATCAATTTCTTAAACTGTTGAATTCGATTCAATTCGCTCTCTTCTCTTTTTTGCAACATTGAAAGTGGTATAGAAGAATTTTCGTTTTAAGGTAAATTTCTAATTGCAAACATGTAGAACCGTCCATTCATGTGATAGCTAGTTAGAGTTTATTTAAACGGGTAACGGTAGTATACATATAGATGAATAAAAAGTGAAATTATAATAACTTACTACAACAAAAAACAGAATGAGTTATTTTTTTGTAGTGAAGGCAAAATGTGCCTGTGAAGTGTTCATCAACATACTGTGGGATGCCTATATAAAGAAAATGATATTCATCTCCATTAACTTTTATTATCATAATTCAAATTTTAGAAAAGCGAAAAAGTTGGATTCATCCTTAATTAGAAGTCTGTGTCGATACTTAATCAATAAATAACGTGAAAAGAGTAATTTATATATCTTATATGGCATAATAATCAAGAACATAATTTTCAATTATAGTCACAGCCATTACTAAATAAGAAGATGGTGAGAGTACTCCACAAAAATCAAAGTGAGAAAAAGAAAGTTAAGTTGATCAATATTTTGAAGTTTGTGTTAGAGAATCACTAACATTTGACAAACATATACAATGAACCGACACACACACACATATCTAATTGGACACAAGAATAAGATCCGGTCTTTAAGCCAAAATATAGGAAAACTGAAGGAAAAGATTTATCATGTCTAGTTTTAATCTCTCTTTTTTTTTGTTGAATCATGTTATAAATTTTTTATTGCCAATATAAAAGTCTGAACCAGTTATCTGTAAGATAACATAAGAGTAAAATTCATTTATTTGTAGAGAAAATCGTTACAATCTAATAGTCATTTGAGGAAAAGTTAATTGTTCTACCTATATCATAAGATGTTATCATTAAGGTCTTGCATGTCCTAATCTATATAAAGCATAAAGTTGTGGAAGACAACAAACAGACAGACATATATCTTATTATTCTTAAGTTTTATGAAAAATGAGAGAGACATCAATGCATTAATTGTGATATTTATGAGTAGTGGAAAAAATGGATTTACTAGAATAATGTAAATTGGAAACATGTTAATTATGTTTTGAATGGCAAAGAAGAAATTTTTAAATGTAACAAGGGTGTTGTGGTTTAAAAACTAATTTTTAAAGATTCATGCTCTTATATGTAGTATAGATTATAGACGAGCATATAAAAAAGTCCATATCGAAAGCGTTTGTACCTCAAATATTCAACCTCGATGACTCTTACAAGAATATACAAACAAACTCTTCACTGTAGTATCTTTACTCTTAAGGCCACTAAGCGTTTGAAAGAATCACGTCAAAGGAACTCGACACCTTGTGCATATGTTGTAGAAGTGCATTTTCCTTTTGGTTTTATTTTAACAAAGCTTGATTTTTTCGAAAAATATATATAAATCAGCACTTGTTTGGTTCGTCGGACAGACTAATAAAAAAATTTGAGCTTTGGAATGTGCCTGCTAAGGTAAAAATATACCCCACATTTGAGATAAACCTGATTAGAAGTTGGTTGAGTTTATTTACCAGATAGTAAATTTTGGAGGTGAAATCACCTCTCATGTCACACCGATTTTATGATCAAATCTTAATATATGGCTTATGATTGGTGATTTTAATGATATTCTGACCTTGAATAAAAACTACGTTGATAAATATATTAAATTGTTTAAATCTACACACTACAAAAACTACACGAGCCGTTGCAACCTCTTGAATTTATGCCTTCCACACTCTGAGTTTACTTGACAAACAAGGGAGGAGCAAATAGTTTGATATTTGAAAGACGTAAATGTCAATAGAACTTGGAAAAAAAACCTAGTTGGCTCAACCTTTACCTTGAAAATTATGTAATTAACCTAGGGAGTTCTGAGACCACGTTATTTGCTATTCAAGAATGTCTTTAAGCAAAACAAAGACCATCCCTTGCCTGCATCTCCTCATTGCAACCCCCGGCCACTGTGTGAGTCACATATAGTCGTATGTAGGGATATCAAGATAGCTTTTGTGCCAACGCAAGCATAGCGAACCGCCTCCAAAAGTTAGACCCGGGAAGGTTTAACTAAGTTGCCATCATATTTTTTAGCGTTAATCAAATATTAACGTAGAAAGAACAAGAAAACCCTATTTTCTACTCTAAATTCCAAATTAAGGTTTCTAATCATTCGAGAACAGAAACTTGGGTTCGGGGACTAAACTGTACAATGGGAAAGTGTTAGGCACACTGTAGTACCTTAATGGTATCTGAAACCAATAAAAAAAACCTAGAGGGGGTGAATAGGGTTTTTGAAATATAATGGAGAATTTAAACTAAACACAGTCATAAATCTCAATCAAACCAAGCAATATTTCAATGAAGATGCTAACCAAACAATCTCAAACAATTAAAGAGCAATAAGTAAAGAGATTGAGTTAGAGATACTTGACAAGGAGATTTAAATGGTTCGGCTTGAACTATTCTCAAGCCTACATCCACCTCTTCAAGGAAGTCCTTTGCAAGAGCACTAGAATCCACTAGCAACAATTTTCTTCCGGGTTAAGATCAAAACCCTTACAACACTTGGTGATATCCCCACACCAAGCACAAGCCTAATTGAATCCACAAAGCTCTCCAAGACTTGACAAACCCAAGCCTTGATCACAATCCTTTTATAAAGATCAATTGTGTACAAAGAAACCTTTTTGAAAGGAAATGAGTACCAATGAAGCTCTAGTACAATAGAGAGATGAGAGAATTGATGACTTGAAGTATGCTCACTCTCAATCAAAGAAATGCTCACAAAGATGCTCTCTTTAATGATGTAAAATCATGAAAATGAAGAGAGAAAAGTTTAATCTATGAGCCTTGATGTTTCTCTAATGAATGGAGGCTTAGAATGTGGTTTCCATCATGTATGATGAAACCCCAAATCATTTATATAGGGAGCAAATGAAATATAGCCGTTATAGGCATAATATGGCTAAAAATGTTATTGCAGTCGACTGTATTCCCAATGCAGTCGACTGGATTCCCTCTAAAATAGCCGTTGGAGTCTTGTCCTCGAAAATAGCCATTGGAGCTGAATTTTGACCAATGCAGTCGACTAGATTCCAATGCAGTCGACTGGATTCAAATACAGTCGACTGTATTATCCTACTGCCTATCGGCTGCCTCACGGAACCTCCTTTCTTATTTTGGGCATAACTTTCTCTAGAAAAATCGGATTGAGGTGCCGTTTTTTGCGTTGGAAAGCTAATGAAAAGTTTTATCAAGATATGAAAATATTAGCAGCAAAAACATTTTTGAGAAAATCTGAGTAAGCTTCCAAAGTTCACTCATTTTTAAGAACCGCACTTGTGTGAATGGTTATGAACTCACATGCAATGCACAAGGTGTCCTAAGGTCTTTTTAGGTCATAGTCATCAATCCAAGCATCAAACCAAGACTAGTTACATAATAATAAAGATCAATCATAATCGATAGTAACTTAGCCTTTGCATTCTTTCTTGCTCTTTGACATTGGACTTGATGAAGCTTCCATAGCATGTCCACTATAGCTTTTAATCTCCTTTGGCTTTAATCCATCAATCCAACTTCTCAAATGTGTCTTCATGAGTGTGCATGTATATGCCTACTAAGAATGCATTCAAAGCACACATTAAAACATAATCAAGGTGTAGTTATCATCAAAACAAGATGTAAGCCTAGGTTATCCAACCGTAGGGCTAACAGTATCTAATTTATTTTTAGGTCATTTTCAATTTTTATCACAATCAAATGTTAAACATGCAATAAAGAAAAGAAGGAACTAGGCCGATAGTAATCTTAAGTTTGGTTTGAACTGAACATCGTAGGTCGAGTGACCTACATATACCCGACCGGACTAATCGGAGCCAAAAACATGTAGTTCTGATTGACCCTACGGGAGGTGACCTAGATTTTGGTCAAATATTCCCTAAAGACCTAAATGTATTCAACTTCTTCAGGTAAATTGTTCTGAGCATGTTTTTGGACTAACACTTCTAGTTGTGTTACAATTGTAATTGACAAAGAAGTCTAACTCCTATTAGAACTCTATTTCATAGTTTATATTTCAAATTTTTTAGACCAAATTTAGTCGCGAGGATGGGAGACACTTCTAAGACTCTCTAACTATTATGAACGTCTAGAAATGAGTGGAAAATGGAAGACAAAATTACCTCTAAACTTTGTTGAAGGCTCGACGTGCTCTACGATGTAATGGAAATATTATTGAACCTCTCTTTCTCTCTCTCTCTCTCAAGAGCTCTACAGCCTTTTGTCTCTCTAATCCTCAATTTTTTTTAAGCAGCCCAAAGGCCCTTGTTATATAGGTTTGGGCCGGTAAATGACAGAGGAGACCATTTGGCCGGTCGTGCACATCATTTTCCTGACGAGATAAAATTGAAATAGGCTAAAAGTTCTAAGTTACCCTTATCGATTGGTTCAATTAATTTATCAGCCGGTTTGAATATGGGTTACCGGCCGGTTCAATTATGGTCAAAAAACATATCGCCCGGTTCAACATGGTGCATGTAGCCTTGCGGTGGCGACACCACGAGCGTGGGCCCACGCGCCACCATTCGATGGTTTTTGGTGTTCGGGAATTTTGTATTCCCCCCCCCCCCTCCTTCCCAAGTTGGGTCTTCTGAATTCATTGGTGCATTTAGATTGCCCATCAGAAGCGTCTAGCTAACAGTATGCCATTGCCGCAAGTGAGATTTGACCAATTTTATTGTTCATCTTCTTATCCAAAAAAACCCTAGAATTTCAGCAGCCACCATGCTACGAGGCTAACTTCCGGAAACCATATCTCTCTCGTTTTTAAGCCAAATAATGTGTGCTTAATATCGTTGGAAATTTTATTCGACATAAATTAATTTTCTATTAACCGATCATGATAAAAACCAAATATCATACTCCAAATTTAAGCCTCAAAACTCAAAAAATTCATGTTTTCTTAAAAAATAAAATTGTGATTTCTCTCAAACCATGCATCCAATGATCACAAAAATTTGTGGAGTTCATCCTCAACCATAGAGGAACAAATCGTAGAATTATTTTTTAGCAAAACATTCAAAATTTTCTTGATGGGTCTCATTCATGTGAATAAAAAAATAAGCGTAACATGTGCATAAATTATATTGGCATGTTAGGAGGCGAATCAACAAGTAATCACGCTCTGATATCAATGTTAAAATTCTTAGATATCTACCACGTAACACACAGTGGATTCTGAAACAAACCAAAAGAAGTACTCAAAAATTCTGACGAATGATCCTTGTTGTTACAAGCATCTAACGCACTTAATTTTTATTCGCAAGTATGAAAACGGCTACTAGAGTCGAGTTCATCGTCAACAAACCAAATCCTAAAGCTTGGTTATGCTCTAGAGAGAATGCAACGGGTGGAGGGACTTTTTTTATTTGCAGGAAGACTTATGTTTTGTGACTTATGATTTATTGGGATATCTCTAACCTTTATATAGAGATAGTATTAGAGATTTTATCCATCTCAAACACTTAGGAGATAAATATTTTCTAATTAACTGCAATTATATTGACTAACAATTAAACATTATCTGTTAGTGGACGGATAATGGGTCCACCCAACCCAATTTATTAACATGACCAATCCTCAAACTTTAGGATGCTATCGAAATTGAAATTGAAATAAACATTGTTTTAAGTCAAAAAATGATATAAAGCTTAGAGGGTTTAGTGCAATTTAAGGCCTAATCACAAAACTGTACCCTCAACTTTACCCCAGTACAACTTTAGTATACAAGTTTGAAGGTATGCCAAAGAAGTACCTAACTTTGAAATAACGTACCAAATTAGTACCTCGGCTGACTGGATGCCGTTAAAAAATCTAAGGGGTAGGACTGTCATTATTGTCATAAAACCTGTGCACGTGCCACTTGAGCCATCTTTTTCAGTCTTACTCTTTCTTTTCTTTTATTTTCTCTTTCCTCTCTCTCACTTCTTCTTTAATTCACACACACACACACACTTTTTCAATGACCGTCGGTAGCGTGATCACCAGGTAAACACTAACCTTCTCTCTTTCAAATCTCTTCAGAAATCTGTTTCCAAACAGAGCCCAGATCCAATTAATATCACCCCGTTTTCATGGCAATGCTGCCATTATTACTGTTCTCCCTGGGGTTCCTAATCGTCCACTTGCTCTACCTCTGCAATTCGGATCCGGGCCCGGGCTGCCCTGAATCCAACACATCCCTGCTCCACACTCGAACCCAATTCAAAATGGTCCAGCACCAATTGAGGGGCGTATTAGAAGTGATCAACGATTGCTCCTTTAGGGTCAGCTAGTTCGATATGCTGTCAGGGTCTGACGTGTGCTGGCGGGGCGCGATTGGCGATGATTTCAAAATTTTAACAAAGGGTTTTGTCATTTCTGACGCTGTGTTGCTGCCACCGCCGACCACCTCCCTCGTGGACGCCACAACCCCACCGCTTTTCATGTTCAGTGGAGAAAAATAGTTCCCGACGAAGCCGGGACTAACCACGGCGGCGATGTATCTCCGGCTTGAATTTGGAAATGGTTTCTGTAAAGCTTGAATTTGTTCATTTGTGAAATGGTTTCTCAGCACAATCTCTTGGGTTTATCATAGAATTGAACTGGGTTGGTGCTAAATTTGATAGTACCCATTTGAAGATCTAGAATTTTGGTTTAGAATCTGGAAAAAGATTTGGTTGATGATTTGGTTGTTTACTGAATTTGTTGTTTGCGGTGGTGACCGCTGATATGGTGTTGCGGCGATGGTAGTGGTGCTGGAGTTTGCGGTGAGGGAGAATGAGGAGAGTAAGGTAAAGGGGAGAGAGAGAGAGAGAGAGAGTAAACCGTGAACTTTCAAGAAGGTCACCTACACAGGCTTTGTGTCTTTTTTTCATAATAATGGTCTTGCCCCTCAGACTTTCTAACGACATCCGTCGTCCGTCAGTCGAGGTACTGATTTGGTACGTTATTTCAAAATCAGGTACTTCTTTGGCGCACTTTCAAAATTGGGTATTAAAGTTGTACTGGGGGTAAAGTTTATGGTACAGTTTTGAGATTAGGCTGCAATTTAATTACCTTTGTGTGGTGTAGCATTCAACCCAAAATTATTAACAACAAGAAAATTTCTGAACTCAATATAGATATAGGAAAGATAATGTAAAAAGATGACTCGAGAAATGCGGAGTCTTTACATATGCATATGTTTTAATGCATCCCATAAATAAGTAATTGTATACAATTTAAAATGGTGCAAAATCGATATGTGATGGGACATATTGTTGGACATAAATGCAGTTACCATAGGTACACTTGTTATATATATATATATGGAGCTGATCCGTTGAGAGCGTTAGCAAAATAGGAGATCTTGCAAACGCGATCTGGCCGTCCATCCTGAAAGATGGACGGCCCAGATCGCGCCTTTTTCGAATACTGTCAGTCGTCCGCCATACTGTATGGCGGACGGGTTTTTTTACATTTTTACCCCTCCGCCCGTCCGCTACATTGTATCGCGGACTGTCCAAATATTTTTTTTACGTTTTTTTTAAGTTCGTCCGCTACATAATGTAGCAGACGATTTTTTTACAATAATACCCTCATGTTCCATCCGCTACATTATATTGTGGACGAGTAGACAGACACTACTTTAATGTTCTGACACACTCTCTCTCTCCCATCAATTTCTGACTCTCTCTCTCTCCTCTTAAATACCCATCCGCTACATTATATAGCGGACGAGTGGACAGTCTACTTTAATGTTCTGACACTCTCTCTCTCTCTCTCCCATCAATTTCTGACTCTCTCTCTCTCCTCTTAAATACCCATCCGCTACATAATGTAGCGGATGATGGACATGAAAGTAAAAGTGTTTCACACATCTGTCCAAACTTCTTGCTTTCAATCATCTCGCAAGGCTCGGCAAGTGTTTCACGCTCGAAGTTTCGCTCTTCAGGATGAAAGTGATGAAGAAGTGATCCGAGAACCAACTAGACGGGCTCCTTGTCAGGCTACACCTCACGTGAAACTCATCCAATCGCACCATCACGTTTGCCAGTCGCTCACCCACGACCACACCTCCGTCAATCGGTCAATCGCAGACCCACGGCCTACAGCGGCTACCAACAAAACTCAGATCATAAAAAATGATCTGGGTTTCAATTGGGTCTCAAAATTTCAAATGGGTCTCAAAATTTTAATTGGGTCTCAGTTTTCGAAAACCCAAAATGGGGTTGCCACAGCAGGTGGATTGCTGCCGGAAGCGGAGCTGCCGTCCTCGGTCGTCGCCGGAAGCAGAGCTGCCTTCCTCCGTCGTCGCCGGAAGCGGAGCTGCCTTCCTCTGTCATCGCGCGCCAAAACGCTTCATCTTCCCTTCGGTTTCTAGCATGGACGAGAGAGAGAGAGTCAGAGAGTTAATTAGAGAAAGAGAAAATGATGATGAGAGAGAGGAGAGAGAAAGGAAAAATGTCAGAACATTAAATGAGGAAAATGAGAGAGAAAGAGGAAAAAGTCATGAGATTAGTCCGCTACATAATGTAGCGGATGGAACAGGAGGGTATTATTGTAAAAAAATCGTCCGCTACATTATGTAGCAGACGAACTTAAAAAAAACGTAAAAAAAATATTTGGACAGTCCGCGATACAATGTAGCGGACGGGCGAAGGGGTAAAAATGTAAAAAAAACCCGTCCGCCATACAGTATGGCGGACGACTGACAGTATTCGAAAAAGGCGCGATCTGGGCCGTCCATCTTTCAGGATGGACAGCCAGATCGCGTTTGCAAGATCTCTTATTTTGCTAACGCTCTCAACGGATCAGCTCCCATATATATATATATATATATATATATATATATATATATATATATATATATATATATATATATATATATATATATAAACAAACGTGTAATTGTTTGGGCATGTAATGGTTTCCCCTTAAGGAAGTATATGAGGCGAACAAATTACAATTGAATCGGCCGATACCACATCTCTTTTACTTAGTAGGGCTCAAATCGAAGTTTTTGTTTCAGCATTGTCAATACAAGGCGAGAAAGGAAAACGCACAAGCACGGGTAGGCTCGGTCATCATATAAACATTGATGGGATTTAATATCCATGCATAATTACTCGCATAAGACATTCATCCCTTACTTCAATAAAAAGTCGTGACCAAGTACCTCCTTACCCGGAAAGATGTCAATTATCTTTTATACAGAACGAAGGAGATTCGCCTTTTGTAGTACTTAAGAAGAGGACTGTATAATCAGGGAGGGTAGTATCTCAAGCACAAAATATCAATATTTCTATATTTTTCACACAACAAACTGCCGAACATAGGAAAACATTACTTCTAAAGAATCCTATAATATGCGGTGAAATCCTAACTCGAGACCATAAAGACGATTCACCTACAATGTGTTCCATGACAGGAAAGTATGGATTTTACCATATATTTCCTCTTGTAACACCCTTATTTTCGTAAATCTGAACATCGATTTTCACATATGAAGACACACTACCATTTCCTATCTCCCGGAGCCATCTCGCCAAAGATTAACTCAAGCTTAATTTTTATGGAGCCATGATCTGGAATGGGTGTGGCATATTTGTGGTCAGAATTCTAATTATTTGGAGGATTCCTTGTATACACCTTTGGTGAAAACTCTATGAGTGTTGAAAGGAGTTTCGTATGCTTCAAGTTTATGACCTGAAAGAGGTTCTTGCATAGTTGTCACGGTTCTGGAGAATCGATCTATGTCAGTTCTGCAGAGAATTCAAAGTTTTACAAGTGAAGAGTAACAGACACTGATGTAGAGGTCGTTAATCAAAAAATACTTCATTTCATAACCCCAAAACTACGCAGAGAGATGTAGCACAATATTTTGTAATGCTAAAGTCTTCATATATCAAATTGGGATGAACATTGAAGGCAGGAGAATGAAGAAGAACGGAGGCATTTTGGTCCATTCACTTTAGTCCTAACTAATATTAACTTCGTGCGTTGCACACAGGACCGACAACGGCTAAATAAAAACTCATACTTATATGTCGAATAATAATAACAAATAATGCTATTTTCACTTTTTATGAGTTTTCTACCATTTTTAGTAACAACATTAATAACCCATGTGTTGAGATTTTTATTAATAAAACTCATCTAGAACAGTATAAAAAAATGTGCGATATAAGAGAAAATACAATATCAAAGATAATTATATGTATATTCAGACATATATATATATATATATATATATATATATATATATATATACATATACGTTTTATATGACTTATAATAAAGTAAAAGGAAGGAGATTAATTTTGTTAGATTGTGAAAACATATTAGACTTGTGTAAGATATATGAAAGTTTCAAGATTTAAATAAGATATAAATTTAAAATTGAGAGAGAGAAAGAGATTTATTTTTAAATGAGACATGCTGACGTGGAAGAGAGAGAAAAATGAAACTTACTTGATTGGTTGAATGTCAAATGGCATAAAAAGAGGTATGCCAAGTAGGAAAAAAAAATGTTACATTCTCTCCGACTTCTACTTTTATATATGGGCAAATTACACTTATATCCCTGAGGTTTGGGGGTAATTACACGCGAGGACACAAAGTTTCAAAATGTAACACTTATGTCCATTGACAAACGGAATACAAAAATACTTAACGGTTTTGACAAAAAGACTTGATTGCCCCTGACTTTAAAATAAATTACCCACTAAATTTAATGTTTATTCTTCCTCTCCCCACACCCAGCACCCCACCCCCACCCCCCCGCCCCCCCCCCCCACCCCCCCCGCCCCCACCCCCCCACCCCCCCACCCTATTTCTGTCACTTTTGCTATATGAACGAGGTCAAGGACAGTCCCCAATCGCCGCACCCCTGCTGCGGGGGATGAGAGAAGGGATAGAGGGGGAAGAGCGACGGCGATGTCGCCGGTGGTAGATCTACCGGAGGAGAAGGGGGCTGTGAGGTGAGGGAAGGGGCTGTTGGCGGGGAAGGGAACTGCCGGCGGGGAGGGAGAGGCTGCCGGGGTGAGGGAAAGGGTTGTTGGCGGTGAGGGAAGGGGCTGTCGGGGTGAGGGAAGGGGCTGCCGGCGGGGAGGGAAGGGGCTACCGGCGGGGAGGGAAGGGGACTGCCGGCGGGGAGGGAAGGGGTTGCCGGGGTGAGGGAAGGGGCTACCGGAGGGGATGGAAGGGGGTTGCCGGCGGGGAGGGAAGGGGTTGCCGGCGGGGAGGGAAGGGGCTGCCTGGGGTGAGGGATTAGACCTAATTTGTAAATTAGGGTTTTCTTGGAACCCTAATTTGGAAATTAGGGTTTCAGGAAAATCCTAATTTGCAAATTAGGGTTTCGGGAAAATCCTTTGCAAATTAGGGTTCTAGGAAAACCCTAATTTGCAAATTAGGGTTTCAATAATATCCTAATTTGCAAATTAAGGTTTCAATAATATCCAAATTGTGACTTTAAATTAAGGCTTGAAATTTAAATTTAAATTTTTAAAAAATATTCAGTATATACAGTACAAGGGGTAGTATCGTCATTTTAAAAATACATATTGATGACATCATACAAAAAGTACAATTTTTGGATGGAACCCTAACGGATGGACACGGCTGATACATTTTAAAAGTGTTTGGTCACGGAATGTTACATTTTGAAACTCGTTGTCATTGACTGTAATTATACCCAAACCTCAGGGATATAAGTGTAATTTGCCCTTTATATATATATAAATTGATTCCATATATCCGTCAAAAATAAACATATTAAAAAAAATGAAAAATTCCCCCAAAAATGAAAAATAATAGCAAAGCAATCAAGCCGGTTTTTCCATTTGAGAGAGAGAGAAATAGCAAAGAAAGGGATAAACAAGCCACCACCAAAGAGAAATCAAGAAAAGAGGCACAGAGAGAGAGAGCGCCATGGAGATTCAACAAACCTGCTAAACAGATCGAAGGAGGTGGTAGCCGGTCAGCCAGGAATTCCAACGAACACATCCCTTTCCACCCACCTACCTACCATCTCCGATCTAACAATCAACATCCCCTCGGAACGCCGTCCTCTCAGACAAAGGCCATGCGTCGAGCCCGAGGAAAGCCGGCGACGGCAGCGGCAGCGGCAGCCGAAGCGATCGGATCCGGATCGCCCCAGATAGAGCCCCGGTACCGGGGGGTCCGAAAGCGGCCGTGGGGCCGGTTCGCCGCCGAGATCCGCGACCCGTGGAAGAAGACCCGAGTCTGGCTCGGCACCTTCGACTCGGCGGAGGACGCCGCCCGCGCCTACGACGCCGCCGCCCGGTCCCTGCGCGGCCCGAAGGCCAAGACCAACTTTCCGTTTCTGCCCCTGTCGATCCACGACATTTCCAACGGTGACGTCACCCACCAGAACGTTGACTCTCATCAGTTCCATCATTCCCGGCCGGCGAGTAGCAGCCTGAGCAGCACGGTCGAGTCCTCCAGCGGGCCCAGGCCGTACAACCCGCCGCCGCCGCTCAGAATCCACCGCCGGATAAAGCGGCCTCCGCCTCCGCCTCCGGACGGCTGCCACAGCGACTGCGACTCGTCGTCCTCCGTCGTCGACGACTGCGACGCCGATCTGGCGTCGTCGTCGCGGAAGCCCTTGCCGTTCGATCTCAACCTGCCGGCTCCGGCGGATGACGCCGACGCCGGTAATGCAGACGATTTGCACGTCACCGCCTTGTGCCTCTGATTATTCTTCAAATTCTCATGATAATTGATCTACTCTTGTTTTTGTTTTTTTTTTTGTCAATCTCGGAAAAATAATCGCAAGATGGGGTTGTCGGGAGAGTTGGTTATTTTTCCTTGGTATTTAGGAAAAAATTTGTAGATTTAGTGTACTATGATGAGATGTTGGGATGTTGCTTCAACTGTATGGGCTTATGAAACAATAATGTCTGTTTCTGTTGAGGTTTTAAGGTTGTATTACAGAGCAATGTTATTGTATAACAGAACACTTGGATCTGATCTTGGGTTTTCTCCCTCTCGATCTCATCCTGCTTACCCTTTTTTTGTCTTGATTATCCTTCAAATTCTGTGTACAGAGATAATAAAGATTTACACTTGGTCATGTTTGCATTGTGGTTCTTTCTTGCAAGAATGTGATGATCCAGAAAATATTTCTTACAACGGTTATAGATGTGACGCCGATGAGATTCCGGGGATTCTCTGCGAAAACTGGATTATATTTGGAAATTTTTTGTTGTATCGCGGTATTTCTATCACCTGTTGATGAATGTGTTGTTACTGTCGCCCTTGCAGTGAATGTTTACGAATATACAGGATTGTAAGTGGTTTGGGTATGTTGGGATTTCACGAAGTTCACTGCGCATTGGTTTGGATTAGATGAGCATATCGGTAATACATCAAGTTTACTGTATTTCATGTTAGCATATGGTTTGATTAGATTGTTTGTGGGTTATGGTGGGAGTGGAGCATTCAAGAATACTATTTGTGGTGGCTGTTTTTTGATCTGGGGGTGTGTTTCTGAAGGAATTAATATGTGATGGATCAATGTGGGCGACTTGATTAGTGTATGTGGAGGTGGGGGGATAAGAACGAAGTTGCTTGTGGGTTGTGAAGAATAATGTTGTGTCCTTAAATGGAGGTGGATCATAATGTTTGGTGTAGACATTAGAGGCATCAATGTTGAATTTTGTTGATAGGGTTTCTGATAAGTGAGTTTCGTTGCGCCATCCCTGCCTAGCCTTCAAAACAAGTACTGCAGTGCATTAGGAATAGATTCATCGCTATCAGTTCAGAAAGCAACCCAATTGATGCGCAAGCCCACACCACCACTGCAATCTGTATGCCCAAACACAACAGCCTAATTGTCATGCCAACCAAAGCGATTCTAGTTTTTCTACCCGTCCAAAAATGGTTGTTCAGATGGTGAGAAAATTGTTTGAATTCTCGTCAGTTGTTCACAGATGGTCTAGAGCATCTCATTGCATTGGAAGGCATGCATCGTTCTATCCGACGAGCCTTTCTCTCTGTTCGTACCTTAAGATTTGGAACTTGGCCGATAAGAGTCCTGGGCCAACCCGAAGAATAGATGCAAACATCAGACCTTCAGAGACTACTTTCTTGAACACTACACTGGTCTATGAGAGCGGAGCTGAGCCCCAACATGCTACTTGCTAGACAAGGCTACCGAGTTGTTCGCGGGCGACTAGTAAGATTACAAGAAATGGGCCTTCACAGACCGTTGAAGTCGCTCCGAAGGAGCTCTGAAATACTTGCCTCAAGTATAGAGGAATACTATAGCTGGTAGTGTCGAAGGCTTCAACTTTGGAAGGACCTAGACAGTTCGCCAACCCGTTTGCATCATGTCTAAGGGCATAGCCAACGATGCCACACTACATATGGCCTATCAAAATCTCGTTGCAACGCAAATTATAAATACTACCTTCCAAAAGTAAACATTTCCAGGAGCTCTTACAGTTTCTACACCAGCCATTATTCACGACAAAAAGAGGCCTTCTCTACACAATTGATCTCCAAGCAACCAATCCGAACCCCAAAAGGGAGGCAGAAGTCTTGAAATCCGGTTTGACAAAAACTTGAGGGTAAAATCAGTTGATGTTGAAAATTGAAAAAAAAAAAAAAGAGAATAAAAAATAGCAACTTCAATCAGATTGATCATGTGGGAGTTCCGAAGCAGCTTGAAAGGAATGCGAGGGAGAAGCAGCCTGTGCTGGTGAATCTTCAGGAGTTCTAGCGTCGGGGTTCTGATTTCTCTCTCTTGGAATTTCAAATTTCTGGTGCCAGTCATGAAACTTCAACGATTTAGAGGGGGACATCTCAGAAGAATGGACAGCGGGCGACCCTCTCTGATAAGCGAAGAGAGATGGATCGAGTACGGATAAAGAAGGCAGGCTCAAACTGTAGTTATATGGATATCCCACCAAAGGATGATCATATTTACAAGTTGGGCCATACTTGCAAAGTCCATAGAGATTGTAAAATGAACATACAGCTTGCCCCTGCAATGCAACATTTCGAGCAGTTCACTTGTCAGAGATCAGGTAAAGGGGGTTACAGTGTAGTAATCAAGTACATTACCAGCAACTTAATCACACACAAAGAGAGTATGCTTAGAACCACACACACCCACATTGATGCAGTCACCGCTAGTAGACAGGTAGAACTAACTGGGCTTTGCTTTGTTATTGGGGATAAGTTTGTTTATTTTTAGTAGTTACATTTGTCTCCACAAAAAACCAAAGCCAAACTTTGACACAGCCACAGGCCATAAAGATGGGTGCGGAAGAAAAAGCATAATTCGTGGATGGAATAACTTACAGGTCTCAAGGGAAGCCCAAGTGGGCCTAAGGAACTAGAAGCCAATTGAGCAACCTTTTCTCTTGGGTGATGATACTTGCAATCTGATCCATATTTGCAGCCTCCAGTGTTCATGAAATACCGACATTCTGGTTGCTCAGGTCTCTCAGGTAGAGGAGAAACTGATGATGACAATGATTGTACTTGTCCAACAAAACCCGACTCACCAACAACACTATTGGAGGTAACAGGACTCAGACTTCCCTGGTCCAAACAAATAATAGCGAGGATTAGAAATGCATATGACGGTCATTCTGTCCGACTGCTTCAATAGAAATTATTCGACTATAATTGTTAGCAAGCACATAATCAACTTAAAATATTTTAACAGGAACCTCAAATTGTACTAAACTACACAAGCAATTAATTTTCACCTAAAATCAGACAATTCCTTTGGACGATCGTGCCTCGTGTGAGCCAAAAAAAGATGTTTAAACCCCAGGAAAACAACGGCAATCAAAACCATAAAACCAGAACATACAAAGAAAATTGGTAGTAGTAGTAAACATAAATAAAGAAAGCAACTAATTATTAGCATAGCATTCATCTGTTTTGTAAACTTCCCACCAAACTACCCTAAAGGCCTAAACCCCCTCACCCCACCCCTTGCCTCCATCTCTCTCCCCCAAACTGACAGAAAAGTAAACATTTGTCTGATGCAATGTAACTGACAGATGCATGATGAAGAGTAAAGCCAATGCAGCGAAACTCATATTGCTAAGCATCACACAATAAAATCAGTTGCCAGATTAGAAAATAAAATACAAGATTGTGACATAAGCACCAACCAAATTTAAAAGAAGCATCAGTTAAATATCATGGGTCAAAATAATCATAAATGTCAATGCATTAAAAGAATCAAACCAGATGATTAACATGATTCCAATTTCTATAGTTGAGATATAGAATGACGCATTTTCACTGTTCACCCTTTACAATGTGCTTCCACGAAAACCAGTTCAAAAAATCTTAATTCAATCAATTAGTTTGTGCCGCTGTGTTTGGATGGGTTGAACTAGGTGGAGAATATCACACAAGGCAGTAACTGAAGAGAAACAAAATGAAAATAAGAAATTGACTTGTCAAAATACTATAACTTGTAGAGAAACCTCACTTATATTAAGAATTTATTGATGCAGTAAATGGATGCAGGTCTTGGGTTTTAGCATCCACCTCTTCACATAAAAAAACGTCAAACGGAATAATTGCCTTATGCGTAGTTTGTAAGGTCTTTAGTTATACCATGTAACCATCTCTGAGATCCCCAAGAAGGTAAAATAACTTCTTCCACATCATAACATGAGATTAATATCTCATCATCCCCCAACCCCAGAAAAAGACCGTAATGGCGCATTTAATACGATCAAGTGCTCTGCAGATACTCAGTCATAACTACAAGGAATCAGATTCCAAGATGAGACTGTCTTGCATCTCAGCACATTAATTTTTCGAAGAGGATATCATTATTATTAGACTGAATTAGAGCTATGATATTGTCCTCTTACCATATTCTCTAGAGTAGGTCCCTGAATTTCATCACTTTTTCCTCCTAAATTCTTTTCTGATAGTGCCTAGAGCAAGTCTCTGGTGTATCTCGTTATTTGATTACCAGTATAGAAAAATGTGGTTACATCTTTTTTCTGCTGTCTACTCATGTATATTGACAACCCTCATCAGTTCCTTTGACTTTCTGCTTGCATCAAATGGTGGTTTCCTTGGCATACCTGGAACCTTTACCACAACCCCTTGAACTTCATCACTTCTCCTTCCCATATATCTTAATGCCTTAGAGCAAACCATTAAAGTACTGCCTTTTATTTTTTGTTGTTTATATTCCCTATTTGATAGACAACTAGTGTGTGATCTTTTTTCCTTAAACCTCACCAGTCTTCAGATTTGTGCTCATATGAGTAGTTATATCTCTAGCTCGTGCATTTACACTGGTTTGCGTCAGTTACCTGGAGAAGATGCATTTAGCCCTCTGCCAACTGGCAAAGGGGTTGAAGCTTAGTCAGCTAAGTAGGTTCATTGCAACGCACGGGGTTAAAAGTCAATCTTTACGTCTAACTAACTAATCAGTCATCTGGTATTATAGGAAAATATACTTCCACCAGATTAGAACTTAGAAGTAATGAAGGAGGTGAACTCTGTTGCAACAAACGTATCATTGGCGTGAAAAAGCAGCATCGAGCACTCTTTCTGGTGCCGACTACACCATAAGGAGTAGAGATTATGGTCCTTGGAGAAACGTCAGTGAAAAAGACTCCTCTGGAGGAAATAGTATTAAGATGTTGCATCCAGCTCTAAACCTCAATTTTGACAAAGAATGGTTAATGAAAAGGCTTAAATGCCACGAAAACTTCTGAACCAAGAAATAAATGTCAGTGAGCACAAGTCAAATGAGAAATATTAGCAGTACTGACCATATATGTGTTCCAGCCTTGTGCAGGTACAAGTCCTTGAGAGGGAGAAATAACAACTGGCATGTAGGTCTCGAGACCTTGTAACCGGGGAGCAGATATATATGTAGCTCTTGGTAGTGAGAACGCGGAAAGCCCACCTGGATATGATAAACCAGATGAAGGCAAGATCGAAGAGCCAGTAGATCCATATACAGTTCCTGGAACAGGTAAGATAGTTCCAGGTGACACAGGCTGAGGATGATGGAACTTGCAGGCAACTCCAAATTTACACTTTCCCGTTCGCAGGTAATAAGGACATGACCTCTCTTCCTGAAAAAGTTACAGTAAAGATCATGAACTTGATTCATCACCTTAGAAGTGAAGATAAGCCAAGAATTCTGCAGTTTTGCAACCTTAACACAATGAAAATAACGACTAAAGGGCAGGCATGTTAAAGGTAAATAAGCACCTGACGCATCGGTAGTCCCAGCATGTTCACGACAACAGGTCCTGCACCATGCCTATCCCGTGGATGATGATATTTACATGTTGGCCCATATTTGCAAGTGCCTGTCTTCAGAAAATACTACAAGGGACAGTAATTGATTGCGAGGGATGATTCAATGCTTCAGCGAGTTTAAGTATTAAACAAAATGCAAATCAGAAAAATATCCACAACATTGTCCTCGGATATGCAGGAGAATAGCAGCAAGATGGAAATCATCAATTACGAGTGCAACTCTTATGCAAAAGTATCGTTTAGGAGTGCAACTTAACTTATGTATAATTACGAGTGAAACAAAATTGGACCATATTTTCATTCACATGGAAGTATCACACACACAAACACCTAATAATAAACTGATCATCCAAAAGAGGCTACCCTCTCATATACAGCAAAAGGCAATGCAATCATCAAATGCTTAGGCAATAGAAAACAATCTAAGTTTTAAAGCAAATTTTACCCCACAGTCTGGTCGTCCAACTCTTTCTGGGAGTTCACCTGTGTACTGCACAAACAGTTCCTACAAAATAGAGACACGTGGTAAGTTTAATAGAGCAATTAATCCTGGCGAAAATCATTCCCTTCCACACTTTGTGCTCTTTTTATATTCTAGGAATTTGCCTAATGTCAAATGGGACAAACATTATACAACAGTGGGAGTAGCACACAAGACTACTAAGAAGATACTGGTAAGATTATCATAAAGCTTAAGTTACCTGTCCACTGTAAGAGGGGTGATTGAACCGACAATTGCTTCCGTATCCACACACACCATTTCGTAAATAATAAATGCAATCGGGTTCACCTGGACGATCCGGGTAGGGGCTCAAAGGTGTCATTTCACCACCATCCTCTTTCTCATTGTTCTTGATTTTCAACCGCCTCATACCTTCTGCAATGCCCACAAAAGAAAAAAGAATCCCCAAAAAAACAAAAACATTAGGAAAAACAGAGCAAAATCCAAAATATCAACAAAAAATAGACATGTGTCAGTGTCACTCTTTTTCGGAGTGAATGCATAACACCCAAAAAAATTCTAAGAAGGGGTCTAGAAGATTGTTCAGAATTTGTACATAAAATTTATTATCAAAAAAGGAGAAATAATGCAGTCTAGAAAAACCCCAAAACAGAACAGTCATCACAGGGTAATCGCATTCTAAGTATCATTGCTTTAAATTCAAGCATAACAACAACAAAAAGGCTAAAAAAACCCATCTCCGTACAGTGAAAAAAGGTCAAGAATTTACCTCCGATTTTATCCACGGACGGATTGGAAGAATTGGACAGGATGCCATTTCTCTTAAACTGCCGATTATCCGGCATCGCTGTCTGCAGTAGTAAAAATACCTCTCAAAATATCAGTGAGTGTGTGTGTGTGTGAATGAAACAAAACCCAAATCAGTTTAATCACCAAGCAAATCAAAATTTCAAGCTTTTTACTTTGAAAAGCGCAATCCAGAAACTGAAAACTGCGTCCGGGTAAGATCGATGATCAAATCAATAGTTTGGTGGTGAAAAGAAGAATAAAGGGGAAAAAGGAAAGAGGACTTGAAATTTAAGACAGACCGAGAATCACAAGTAATACATGATCAAACAATGCCTAAAAAAAAAAACAAAAAAAAATCCACCAATTTATAATTTCTTCACTCTCTCTCTCTCTCTCTCTCTCTCTCTCTCTCTCGCTCTCCACGATTTGGTTTTAGATCTCTTTTGATTCTGCAATTCTCAATAAACTACAGTTTTCTTTCCCTGGTGTACGGACTATTAAAAAAAGATTATAACTGGAAAGACGGATGTGCCCCTGAAGTGTACGACCGACTCGTCACCATGTCGGAAGGGTACTTCTGGTATTCTGTCCCATTAATTAAGCACCCGCTAATTAATTAGATATTTTGGGGGGGATGTCGATTTGGGAAAGTGAAAAAATCGTCGCCGTCAGAAAGGCGCGAGGAATAGTTTGGCGTGGAGAGGAAGTAAGTGGGATCGGGACCGTTGGAATACTTTGGGTGGGCGGTGGGTCCCCCGTGGAGAATGGATCCGGACCGTTGAGTCGAGGGGGAAGAGTAATTTCATTTTGTCTTTTTTGGGGCGAGAAAAGGAAAAGCGAGGCAGTTTCCCAGGTGCTGGTACAGCTGCGGGGCCCGCTGGATGGGTCCGGATTAATTTTAAGAGATTCTGACGCCGACTTAGTCGCTTGTTGTCACGCACGCACAAGTGTGCCTTTTCCGACCGACACCTCCGTCGCACGCGGCCGAAAGCCGAGGAAGCTGCAATAACCTTGCAATTTACTTGAATTTAACCCTGTCTTAATGGCCGAATCAAGCAATTGTAAATTGTTAATTACCTACATTAATTCTTTAATTGCCCTTAAACAAAATAACTATACTTCCAATGGCCATCGGAAGTATCATTAAAAATGAAGCTTACAATATTATTTTGAAAAATAAATTTCACATTCTATTTCTTGTACTTTACTTTGAACATTAAAATTAATAAAGTAACCGTAAAAGCAATAGACGTAAAACTATAGATCCGTATAACAGAAGTGAAAATAAATTAAAGTGTTAGAATTTCTCGATTATTGTGAAGTGGGAATAGACGTAAAACTATAGATCTATATAACAAAAGTGAAAATAAATTAAATTGTTAGAATTTCTCAATTATTGTGTAGTAGGAATAGCTTTGTGTATGTTGAACAAGAACAATGACTTTATAAAAAAAAAATCTTAAGATTATAAATTCTTGGAGGGGCATTCATATAAGACTTATAGTACAAAATTCACTCATGCCAAAAGGTGGAGGTCGGCATGTGTCCACGGTGCCACCCCTTTCCCTCCACCACTGCTTCCTTGGGTGTTTTTCTTTAAATTTTTACAAAAAGTTTAAGCTCAGGATTAGTACATATAAACCTTAATTTTACTATTTGTTTTAGTTTTGGTTGACTCGCCGAAATATAATCGTTTAATCTACAATTGTTATTTCAATCTTATTATATATTCAGATGTACCAACAACTATCCTACAAATTCTCAATTAAAGAACATGAAAAATATCCAACTAAACAACAGAAATAAACGGAACAAATGTAAAACGGAGTACAAAGAGAAGGTGCAAAAAAGAGAAATAGAGTGAGAAATATGTGATAGTGAAATTAGACATTGCATGTGAAGGTATCCTTACACATGCTTCTCTCGGTTCATAAGTTCTTTGATATTGCCAACAAGTAATCATAATACAAAGGAAAGAGATATTGGCAGTAAGTATGAAAGCCATGTTGCAACCACGGCTAAAGTGAAATAATTTTATAGTCAAAACTTTAAAGCTAAAAATTAATATTTGAGCTCCATTTTTATCGTTAAAATGAATATATGACGACACATAAAACTTTTAGCGAGCAATGTGGAGGTCAAATGCTTAAAGCAAAGCTCAAATATTTACTTTAATTAGCAAATATATAGCTAAGGTGGAATAATACTACAAAGCACATATCTTCCGGAAAAAAAAAATCGTAGGAGATTTTGAGGTCAAGTGATTCATTTAGGTTTACTATGGGATAAACATTGATCCATTTGAGCAGACCTAGAAATTCTTTCGAAAGGAGGCCAAAGTATGCATAAGTCATATTAGAAAAAATATATCATCACGAGATCATAGAGCACAATTGTATCCAAATTTCTAGTGACCGATGGATACATATGTACTCTGAGAAATGACATTTATAGAACCAAATTTGTGAAGGGTAAGCATATCTTTAGCTTTTCTGAGCAATCACCCTTCTTATTTTGTGCCTTAGAATAGTGTACTTGGCGACGATATACTTTGTCTTTTCTCATTTATTTGTCTCTTCATATGCATATGCAATTAGAGGCTTGCGCGCAAAGGAGATTGTTAACATAATTGGATTCGTTCATTAATATTTCAAGCTTCTAAAAATGGTTACTTAACATAGTATTATAGCTTGATCTGCTTGTACCCCATGTCTTCAGGTTGCTACATCATCTATTCTTCGAATCGACAATTCACTTACTCTCATATTACACGCCGTACGTCAAACTAGAACCGGACATTAACAAACCTTAACCGTTTAGTCAAGCATTTTGCTACTGATTAGAAGTCCAACCTAAAGTCTAGTCAAGCATTTTGGGAAGTGACTAAGACTTTCATTCACTATTCTGATCACATGTTTAATGCAAAAGACTGGAATCAGTAGGCCCATATGCACTTTTTTTTTTTAGGCTGAGAATTGCAATTGTATATGATCCTGTCGATATAGAGATTCAAACACAGGACCTCGAGATCACATCTCGAGGCCCATATGCACTTCAGTAACTAAGATTTATAGTTATACCTAAACCGAACTAGGCTTATTACAACTCGGGTAACTTTACTTGGTGCCCAACAACTAGTTTCATTGCACAAATTTCAATGGTGCCGACGATGAACAAAACCAGATCAATCTGTTTCCCTTCAGAAAGCTACTTCACATGTGGACTCAAAGTCCCAAATTGTTTCCCTTCAGAAACACACCCACTCTGCAAGCTCAATTCCAGAGAGTCAGAGACACACACAAAAAGGGCAACCAAGTAGGACCCCTAAGAGATTTTGTCAAAGGACAACCCAATGCAGGGCAGATACGTGGCTCGTTTGTTTGCGAGAATTTACGTCTGCACTGCCGTAAGGAGTGATGGTGGCGCACTCTATGAGCCAAAGAGGTGAAAGCCTGGGACTGGGAGGGTGGAAAATATTTGGAGCCGTTGACCAATAAATCTGTTTTCACATTGTCACAATTTCTTTTCTTCCCACAGAAGGTCGTTCACGTGTCCGAGTCAGAGTCTTTGATCTTTTGGGGATGGTGGCAGAGATCCACTGTAAAAGCAACCAATCACCCAATTCTGAGTTTCCTTCCTTTTGCTCCCCAAAATGGCTACTCTCAAAACCGATTTCAAATACGCATGGTTGTGCTGCATTACTGTTTGGCTTGGCACTCGAAGAGAAAAGAAAATGGCAGGTGTTGAAGGGGTTGATTGGATTAATCTTCTGTTCTTTAGATGTATACTTGTTTCATATTAATCATTTAGTACTCTCAAATACAGGTGATCATTATGTTTACCTTACTTTCCTTCAAGACCATATTAATCATTTCCAGTACCATCCGTTTAGATGTGATTCTCTGTGTTTTTCTAGGGATGCCAATTCAAATATTGCCTTTGGGATTATAATAGTTAATTCTAATTAACGTAACTTGCTTTAAAAAAAACTTAACTATGTTGGTTATAGTTGGTTAGATGACGGGATTGGAGGACCTTAGGTGCAATAGTGGAATAAAAGTAGACTTCCTCCTTTGTCTCCTTAATTGTATTGGTCCATATTACTTCATTTTGATGACATGGACATCGGCCAATCAAATATATTTTTTTTAAATCAAACTTTCTTTTTTCTCCCTCACCACCGACAGCCCACCTCCATCATAAATCCACCACTATCAGATCACCACCATTACCTTCTGCTTCTCACTCTAACCCCATTGCCACCACCACCACCGTCAAACTGCGAACAGCACCCCATTACCACCACGAAGCCCACCTCCATTGCAGATCCACCACGGTAGAAGCCATCAAATTTTCAGATAGCATCATATCTTCCCATTGATAGTCTGAAGTTTTAGTCTAATAAAGGGACTTAAGGCAAGTCTAATGACTCATAAGCCGGTACTTACATTTGTTTTCTTGTTTAATTGTGTACCTTTTATAGCTTGTTGGTACATAAGGATACACCTTATTGTCTGGACGGCTGTTGTAACCATGTGAGAGTTACTGTCTTTCTTCTGGAACAGAAGTACGTAGCGTGCAGGCACAATGACCAAATGTGGTTATTTGGAAGTCTTAAAACCAAACATAACAATAGCAAAATATCTTAGCCTTTGAATCGTGTACATTGGGCTATACGGACTACAAACAAAGGATTTCCCTCAAGGAAGTTATAACAACTGTAGGGAAGTAATAACAACTGTTATAACTTGTTTCTCCATCAAACGAGGGAAGAATGTCATGCAGCTTTATGAACTGCAGTGAATTATATATCAAACTAGTTAAGGGGTACAAATAGGAAACCACAGGATTTCACTCCCTCTCCCTTAGGAATTAAAGACGGTCGTCGTCCACTAATCGTAATACCATTAAGATGCAAGGCACTCCGTACTCTACTGTCCACCATGTCATGTGTAAGTGACTTGCCAATCTATTCAAAGAACTAATGGAAGATCTTTCATTTATCATGAATTAAGAGGAGCCAAAACAAGAAGTCCTGCCAGCAGGCGCTAAAATGCACCAAAACTTAGGCAGCATCAGATATCAGTGCAACTATGTCAATTAAGGGAGTTGGTATGTCCACTTCGAATATAAAACTAATTTTGTATTCACACTATTGCTTTGGGATTTGGAACGAGCAATGGTCATGGTTCTACACTTCAGTTCTGAATAGTAATCTTTAAAAAGGGTCTGACACCTGATATATACTTTTCAATCAACTCAATCCGCCCAAGTAAGTAGTAACATACAAAGAAGAATAAAAAGAATGGAAAAGCAACGCATCTGGCATAAACAAAATACAAGTCAAGAGTAGAAGCGTGGTTTATCCAGAAGGAAGCTGATCCGTTGAGAGCGCGGAGATTTTGTAGCGCGATCAGGATGGACGGCTAGCAAAATCTCTTATTTTGCTAGCGCTCTCAACGGATCAGCTCCCTATGTAAAATCATATATCAAGTTATGCAACAGTTTTGTGTCGTGACTATTCTAATAAAAAATTAACAAAAGCAAGGTGCGGGCAACATATATCAGGACCACCCATCTGTGATAGGTTTAGTATTTGGTTGCAAGACCTCTTGTAACAATAACGCAAGAGATGATATAAAAAAGATACTTAATAAAAAAGAGTAATTATTTCAAATCTTCCACTGCATGGGAGGTTGAACTTATCTCTAGCAAAAGGTAGTAACCCAAACAGTAAAATTCCCGGTCAAAATTGGAGAGGCGGGTGTAGCAATTGTTTCAATGGCACCAACTAGTTGAAATTCCTAGCCTCATTAGCCGGATGCATATGAATATCAAGCACCTAATCCATAGGATACTATTGGACGGTTACCCTTATCTCTACCTACCCTCTGTAGTCACCTGTATCCTATACCACCAAAGTATTCACAGATTCAAGCCACCAATCAACTAATTGGAATAAAAAGGAGACTATCATCACCTCAACAAAAGAACATCGAACTCGCAACGTCCTTGTGCAACCTCGGCATCTGAGGAATGGGGGCACTACCTACTGATGTGAGGCTTCTCTGTCCTGAAGAAGTTTCAGAGTATTCCTCGAACTTCAGAAACTGCCCCATTTGCTGGGCTGCCAGATGGGCATAACAGACGGGCGCCACTGGAAAAAAAATAAAACAGAAAAATATTTGGTTTGATGCAAAAAATTCGGTAGTAACTTCTATCTTTGTTTCGAATGAAGAAAAGGAAAAATACCGATGGAGATTGCAGTAGTACTCCTTTGGTACCTGAAAAGGGCAAAAACATATATGCCATTTTACAAGGTCACAAAATAAAATATGGTCGGAACATGTAATACTTACACATATGATAGTGAATGGATAAGGTTTTGCAGGTCATCAGGAGGAAAACCAATTTCATCAACCAAGACATGATAGTGGGCTGGGCGAGAAGTTCCCTGGTATCCAAATAATAGAGTGGATGGTATAGTTAGAGAAAGAAAAAGCTTTGGCAAGCATTAGAAGGGATAAAAGAATAATGGTTGATGCTTCAAATAAAAAAAAGTACGATGAAGTATTGATGAGACAGTAGATGGATAAACTTTGATCTCAATTTTCTTTATTCCTGAAAAACATAAACCTGTATCCACCAAGCCTAACACGTCTATTTCAATTTTCTCCTTTTTCTTTCTTTTTTGGTCTTTGGGTAGCATGAACATATAGTAGATATATCTACATTTTCTTGCCTTTCCGCTTGAAATTCTCATCCTCTAAAAATAGATAAGGGAAGGGCGCCAATCATATATCGGTCTAAATAGATACAAAAATCCGACTCCATGAACAGAGATAACTAACTTTTGATTAAAATGCAGTTATTATACTCGGTCATAATCACTTACAATCATCCCTGCTTGGGCGCACATGTAAAAATCATAGTTTCTTGGGTGCACAACTGTTGTGTCCACAACAGTACCTGCAAACATGAACGCGCACAGAGAGAGAGAGAGAGAGAGAGAGAGCTCAGATAAATGAAGTCAATAAAATGAAAATAACATTAGAAAAGGCAGACCTGGTGGGACATTCTCAGGGCCACCAGCTTGAAATAGCTTCGTGTGGTGATTCTTTTGAGCCACAATTACTGTGAACTTGGGAATGTTAACCTCACCAAGATGCTGGTAAGCCTGTTGCAACAAAAGTGGAGAAGTTCAGAATTGACAACAATCTATAATGAGGACCAGATCCTAGAGGTGACCAACAATCATTGCATGCCCTAACGTAAAGCAATGCTGCACCATGGATGCATACAACTAGTGCACCTTAACATTACACCCAATGGATCTGTGTAAAATGAGATCGTCAAATGGGATGCTTGTTATGATCATTCAAAGGCTAAAACTGCTAAGCCATACATGCCTGGTGCATTTGTGAGGCACTAGACACTCAGACTCTAAATATCCCAATGTAATAAAAACTTTTGAAGAGACAACTAAGAGATTTACAATCATGGAACAAAGGAGAAAAAAGAAAAACCTTGATCATTTGATCCAGCTCATTGTTCAGAACTTGGCTAAATTGTGACTCACTCACTCCATCCCTGAGACCATTTGAAGATTAAATAAGCCCCAGTGGCACTAGAACGATATATAAGTATGACTATATATGTAAATAATTCATAATGCACTCAATTGCATGGAGGAAACACAGAAACAGAAGAGTGCATCTAAGATTACAAAGAAACATTATCAACGATGACTTAAAACTGGATTCAAAAAGGTGCAAGATTCCTAGGTGTCATGTGAAGCTGCTACAGGGACTAAACACACATAAAAGTTGAAATTTTGTGATGGGAAAGTAAGGGTGGCCCAGTGCACGAGGCTTCTCTCCCCTGCAGGGTCCACGAGGGTTGCTGCACACAGCCTTACCACCACGTTTTGTGAAGAGGCTCTTTCCGTCTTTCAAAAACGCGACCTCCTGGTCAAATGGAGCAGGTTTAACGTCGCACCAATGCTCACCCTATTTTGTGCTGAGAAAGCATTCACGTCTAAATATGTAAGAACCTTAAACAAGCAGAATGTATTTGCACCAGAAGACACATACACAGGCGAGTAAATATTGTAAGGTCCGGGACCATTGGTCCTGACCATTGGGACTATTGGATCAGGTGAAACTGATGCGCTAAGAGGAGGGACTAAGGGAGGCAGGAGTTATTATACAATATATCCAATGGTTCTAGATGGTTAGGACCATTGGTCTCAGCCATACAATATTTTCTCAACACGGACACACATGATATGTAGCAGAAAAAGCTAGTATGGAAAAGAAAATGATGCAAAGGTTGAATCCAACTACAGAACTGTAAATGGCAGAATCGAGATAGAAGAATTTAGAATTACAAAGCCAAGAACCTCCCAGATCTTCTCATAAATACCAAAAATGAAACAAGCTCAGAAGTTGACTTAACATCCTTTTCTATGAGGCGCAATAGAAGAATTATAGAACGGGTTGCATTTTGAAACTAAGGGAGACAAGTAACATCATCAAAGTACAGCGTAACTAGCAACAATCACCAATCTTCATGCACTTCAAACATACACAGCTAAAGGGAACAATGAAGGCACTACTCCATACGACATCCATTTATCACATACCATCTGACACATGCAAACAAAATGAAACAAAGTACTGCAAAATAAAAATATACTTTTGGGAAGTGCCACCAATGCCCCTAAATTTCTAGCCAGACTAGTCTAACAATATATATAACCAACATGGGCGGAGCCAATGTATCGATTTTGGGGGTATTGACCCCCTTATATATGTGAAGTACTCCAGATAATTTATGGGTTGTTGCTGTTGTAAAAATGATTAAGAAGGTGAAGGAGGGGGGTGATAACAGAAATTGTCGTCCGAGAATGCAAATTATTCTGCTGCCATTGGGTGTTTAAGGAGCGGGGTTCCTGAGGTGGCACCATCACAACCTCAAGCTTGCAGAGCATCAAACTATGGTTTGTCACCTAAGCCCATTTTGGACCAAAAGCACTCTTTGCCATCAATCATAAAGCTCGCGTTCACCACCTTGCATTCTGAGGGTTCGCGACAAGCTCGAAGTTGACTTGACATCCTTTTCAATGAGGCGTAATAGCATTATAAAATGGGTTGCATTCTGAAACTAAGGTAGACGAGTAACATAATCAAAGTACAGCGTAACTAGCAACAATCACTGACCCTTCATGCACTTCAAACATACACAGCTAAAGGGAACAATGAAGGCACTACACCATACGACATCCATTTATCACATACCATCTGACACATGCAAACAAAATGCAACAAAGTACTGGGACTTAAAAAAATATTTTTGGGAAGTGCCACCAATGCCCCTACATTTCTAGCCAGACTAATCTAACTGTATACATAACCAACATGGGCGGAGCCAATGTATCGATTTGGGGGAATTTATATTTGTGAAGTACTCCAAATGATTTGTGGGTTGTTGCTATGGTGAAAATGACTTAGAAAGTCAAGGAGGCGAATGATAACAGAATTCTTCATCCAGATTATTCTGCTACCATTGGGTGTTAAAGGTGGGGGTTGCCGAGTTTGCACCATCGCAATCTCGAGCAATTGCAGAGCATGTCATCTAAGCCCATTTTGGACAAAAAGCACTCTTTGCCATCAATCATAGAGCTCGCGTTCATCGACTTGCACTTTGAGGTGCTCGCGGATATATCAGCTTTTTAAGGGTTGTATTTGATGGGAGAGATATTAAGGAATTAGTGAGTAATTGGACAGGTTAAGGGCTTGTCAAATTTTGGAAAGAGCTACACATGAGAGAGAGAGAGAGAGCAAAATGGTAGATGGGTGGTGAAAAGTGGTTTATACTGGCGAGAATGGAGCCAAGGAGTGAGGAGTGAGAATAGTGCAGAGAGAAAGTGGAAACTGGTAGACGGGTGGTGACAAGTGGTCTATACTAGCAAGGATGGAGGCAGAAAGGACTGAGGAGTGAGAATAGTGCATACTTTGTAGTGGAGGGAGGGATGGAGGGAGAGAGAGCAAAATGGTAGATGGGTGGTGGAAAGTGGTTTATACTGGCGAGGATGGAACCAAGGAATGAGGAGTTAGAATAGTGCAGAGAGAGAAAGTGGAAACTGGTAGATGGGTGGTGACAAGTGGTCTATACTAGCAAGGATGGAGGCAGAAAGGAGTGAGGAGTGGGAATAGTGCATACTTTGTAGTGGAGGAGCAAGGGAGGGAGGGAGGGGGGGAGAGAGAGACGGGGAGGGAGGGAGGGAGATATATATATATATATATATATATAGAGAGAGAGAGAGAGAGAGAGAGAGAATATCCATTATCAGTTTGAGATACATGTGGAGCCATTCTCTAGCAGCCAAAGCTTTTAGAGCAACTCGTAACTTAACGTGGTAGTTTGCAAGGTCTTGAATTCAAGTCTCCCACCTTGCATTTGATCCCTCAAATGTATTAGTGCAACATGGTCTCTGTATATCGTGCTCTTGGTAGTGGTGCACCTTGATTTGTCTATCCTAGCTCCATTGTCTTTTTCTATTCTATAACAGTTTAACAGCTTTCAGAACAACTGGCAACTTAACGACAACTGGGTGGTTAATGTCAGTACAGGGTTTAGGAGTATATATGGCAAACAAATTTGTCATTTAACATCTCTGCCCATCCAGTGAGAAACTGATATTAGAAGGAGGAAAACCAACTCACATGTACCAAAACACAACTTTGGTCTGTTAGTAAATGGAGGACTCATTCGCCTAAAAAAGCGACTGGCAGTTGAAGGACCTAGATTGCAATTTACCCCGCATTTTGTCTATGATTAACAACTTGCCCGCAGCTCAAAAGGTGCCTATAAAGCATGGTACAACTACTGCAGCAATGCAGTAATACCTGAATACGATGATCTGAGCTGGTTTGCGTCCATTGCTCGACTGAAAGAAATCAACAAGCAGTTCCCTGATAAAAATAGCACTTTTCAAAAGCCAAGTAGTTGAAATGTCGCATATAACTGACGGAATAGTGATCTATAGTCTACTCAGGGTATTGAGACGATCTTTCCCTATTGTACCTCATGATGCCGTCATCCTCCCCATTTGCTAGTGGTTTAAACAAACTTTCAATCATCTCCACCTTTGATGACTGTGTTCGTACAGCTGCTCTATACCTTGATATTAATGGCCAACATCGAGATCCAACAACCTGCAGAGAAGCAATAGAACTATCAATTTCATGTAAAGAAGCAACAGTATGGCATATCTTATACAGGAACCTATATCTGCAGAAATACCGCAGCAATGGATGGGATATCTGATCGACCAGGAGAACCATGAGAAACATCCATCCCCAATATCATTGTGGGAGTATCTTTTATCAGGGGGACACAAGACGCGTGCTCTATTGCTAACAAAGAGTTAGTACCTCCAAGCTAAAAACGAGCAAACATTGCTAATCAATATTGATATCAATTAAAGATGAACAAAAGAGTTAATAAAAATATGATTTCTAAAGTTTGAATTCTTGGATACCTTGGAGTTGATCTTAAGGAGAAGATTTGTGAGGTATTGATTATTGATCTTAGTAGGGGAAATACATTGAGTAGGGATACCATACTCGCTCAGACTTTTTTTCTTCCAAGGTCCTAGTAAATATTAACAGGTGACTCATTTGATTTTATAACCCAAAAAAAAAAGGTAAAAAGGGTGAGTTACGTACCATATATATTAGAATTCTTTCTCTCTGGCAAGACACAGAGAAGAAGTTGAGGAGAACCAGGGAGCTTTGCTCTAATCTGTTCAAACATCTTTTCTACTCGTACCGCAGGACTAGCTCTTCGATACTGTGATTCTTCCTCAATAAGTGTATGGGGCCTTTCAATATGCTGAACAAGCAGAAACATGAAGTAAAGATATAAAACAAGATCCTTTCGAGGCCAAAACACTGTACAAAGGCTGTGACCTACAATGCCCTTATCCCTTCCGCAAGTAATAAGCTCCCGCGAAAGATAACTGGTATCGCATCTAGCAGAGAAGTTGACAACTGCCCACCGCTCTATGCGTGTCGGGGTTAAGAGTTGCTTCAGGAAAAGAAAAAGGAAAGCCAAGCGTTAATTGTCAAATCCAAGTTGTAATCTCATAAGCAAGCAAATGAAAGATGCCGTAAACTTTTTCATTGCTACCTCCTTTGCTCAAGAAATCCCCACCAACCCACAGAAAGGGGCAGATATGGTGTAAAGCCAAAACAGTACCTTGTTATTGAAGTTCCATTTTCCGTTGCGGGGAATGCAATCTTCACTATTACCAACCTTCAACTACGTGTAGCAACAAATACCAGATCAGGACTTGATCAGTATGTAGGGAAGATTGCACAAGTGAGACCAAACTTGTACCTTTGGTGCCTCCAGTACCCGACCATCAACTTGAGTAAGTTGTTTCCCAATTGATATGCCACAAGCAGCAAGGAGGGGTTCCTCGTTGTACCGATAGCTTGTCATAGACTGCTGATTGTAAGACGAGACTAAAAACTGCTATACGTAAAACTAAGAGAATAAGCACCAAGATTGCGAAGAACATTACATCAGTTACAACTCGTATTCTCTCTTGAGGCTTTTGCCTTGACTTCTCAACTAAAGATGCTCTCTGCACTGAAGATAATGCCTTTGTATATCGCTGAAGTGAAACCAGAGAGCAAATCTGGTACACAAGGGAAAAAGAATATAGGACTCTTAACCGAAGAGGAGCAGAGATGATTTTATAGTAAAAAATATAAAGAGGAATAAACAAATAAGTACACACCTCCAACGGAAGATAATTGGGCCGCTTCGGTTTACCAACATCAAGGCAGGGCATGTATGCAGAATAAGTAAGTTCTACGTTCCGGTGTTTCGTAAAATATTCATAAACCGTAATCTCCACAGTTTCACCATCATCATATGTCCCACTTGCGTTTTTCACCTTCATAGGGAAACTAAAACAAAAATTATACTTGACTTAAGAGTATTTCAGGTGACAAAAACTGCAACTGAATATATTAGCACTTACAACTGCTGAATACACGGTTTATCGCTCATCCCGGTGATCTTAAATTCCATGTTGCTGTGTCTTGTCTTCACCCTCATATTTTTAAGCATTCTTTTGGCCTGAAGCATCCTCGGAAGTTAAAAATACAAGTAAGCAAAAAGTTAGGACAGAGTGGAAGTTAACAATTTGTTACTTTAACCCAGTCAATGGAACGGGGATCTCTTGCATTCTGATTAGCTTTCAAAAACTCAATCACCGGTCCAGGTGTCAGGATCGTAGTTGTAGATACATCTGCACAAAAGAAGTGTAGGCCGCTACATCAATGAGCAGGTGCGAGCAAAAGGGTATAACATTCAGCCTGCATATAGAAAGAACAAGATGATAACAAATCATACCCATATTCAGCGATAAACCACCATGTGTGGGACGAAAACTAGAATGGAACCCCCGACAACTAGTTACACCCCCTCCAATATCAGTAAAGTTCCTTGAGTCATCATGAAAGAACGACTGCCTAACCAAAAGGCATCCTCTGCATGTAACACCCGTGCTAGATAAGCTAGCAGCAACAAAAACAGTATAAAGCACACATAAGGGAGAAATATGAGATACCTATTAGCTGCTTGTTGTCTCAATATAATATCAAGTACCCTTAGTGCATCTTGAACCTTTTCCTGCTCAGCTCCTTTGAGGGCAAGAGAGAGAGACTTCAGGGGAATTCTAGCAGCATAACTGATCTCTACCTTGAAAGTCTTTGACTGTAGAGATCGCTTTGATCTTTTACCAGGACTGCTGGGGATCCCATTATGGGAAGGACTTCCACTACCACATGAACACTAATACTTACAACTATTGTGATAAATGTAGTACAACCCAATGGCAAAGCGTATGAAGAAGGCAGCATACCGTTTTGCAACCGACTCTTCTAGAACCACTGTGAACTCTAAGTTGTTTTGCGGGAGAGGCCCCACAGTGTACAAGCTCTTTTCACCATCATATGCAAATCTCTTCCCAGCAAGTTCAGAAGAGTATGTCTGGTAAAGTTTATCTAGGATTTTTCTTCCAGATCCCTTGCTCTCAATAGTTCTCTTATCTTCGGAACTAATAGAAACCTACACATTAAGAATAGAATAACAACATTCATGCTGGATTATAAGGACAGCAGAAACCTGAAAGGCACGTGCAGTAATCGTACAGTATATTGGTAAAATATTTCATTCGAAGATTCAACAGAAACTTTAAAGTGGTTCGCGAGCAAAGGAATGTGTCGCCCAGCAGTCCCAACCCCAGGCCTTTGTATTATAGAACGCTTAGGAGGGTCGACGCAATCTGGCTTCACATTGGGTGGTATAACTGGCGGCGATGGTGGCAAAGGCCGGAGGTCAGCTTCTTCCTCGCTAGATGCTTTCTCCATCTATTAACTAGACCAAGTATCCTTGAAGAATGAACAAGAAACTAGTTAACAAGGATGATGTATGAAACCAGCGATCATAACCAATACCCATAAGAAAGTCCATGCCCAAAACAATTTCCAGAAAATGATAAGTAACTCAAATTTTTTGAGAAGTAAATTTATTGACAAAAACCGCCAGAAAAGGAGGCGGACTTCTTACATAGAAGCTTTAAATGCACTAATCATCTATCTACACACAGCAAGAAAGTGTCAATAAAATCTAAAAAGGCATCATGGGACCTAGAAGAGCCGTCCACCGCCCAGCAAAAGAGTGGACAAAAAAGAAGCCTTAAGAATAGACAAAGGCTGTTCGACTCCCTCAAACGCTCGCATATTTCTCTCTCTCCAAATACACAAAAACATGCAAACAGGAACTAATCCCGACAGTTTTCCAGCCCTTCGTTTTTTCTGGTACAATGACCAGCTACGAAGCATTTCAACCACATTAGGCGGCATGACCCACAAAAAGCTCAAAAGGCTGAAGACCAAGTCCCAAATTTCCTTAGCTACTTACAGAAGAATATGATTAACGGACTCCCCATCAGCTTTAAACATATAGCACCAATTGACATATACTTATATTCTCTTCCGCAAGTTATCCCCAGTCAGCACCGCATCCCTAACTGCTTCCAAAGTAAAGAAGCATACTTTTGGAGGAACCAAAGACTTCCAAATTTGCTTCCAAAGAAAAAAGTTTCCTTGATCTAAACTCCCAACAGAATTACCCTTCCAAACAACTTTATCCTCACTAAGCCATCAACCTTTGCAGAGTACAAACAACCCAAGAAAATAGGTACTAAGTCCAGCTCCCAGTCATGAAAGTCTCTTCTGAAAGTAGGGTTCCAAAAAGGCTCCATCACTATTCAATGCAAGGGCATCTCGTACCAGAATTTCTTTATCACGCGCAATATTAAACAACGAAGCAAAAGATTCCTGCAACTCCTCTTCCCAACACCAAAGGTCCCGCCAAAATCTGACCCGTGCACCTTTCCCCACCTTAAAGCAAATAAGTTTGTTAAAAGTGTTCCACACTTGTTGATCCCCACCCACGTGCTTAAGCCATGAGGTCTTCTGATTTTGCTAGGGGCCCAAAATCCCATGCCTTCCCCAAATTTAGCCACCAAACTTGCCTCCACAAAGCATCTCGTTTGCATAAGTATCTCCAAAGCCAATTCCCAAGCAGAGAAAGATTAAGGATCTCAGGTTCTTGACACGACAAATTGCCTTAGAAGACAAAATTCAATCGGGGAAGTTACTCGAGTTGCCTTAGAAGACATGAAAAAATTCAAAATATCAGCTTCAAGCAGATGGTATTGGACAGTCCAATCGGGGAATTTACTAGAATAAATTTCTAGTAACTGAAACTCATAACAAACTTTTGAACAACACTCTCTTATACGCTCGTTCTGTTTGATACTTGAAAAAGAGTGGCATCCCCGGCTTGAACATTGTATATGTCACAGATAAAGCCACGCTATTTAAGTAATAGATGAAAAGTAACAAGAACGTCGTGTCCTTGGGCTTTGATTAAAATGAATCCGGCTAGAACACATAGTCTCCAGGCACCAAGAACAAGCACGTGCACATGCTTAACTATTTACAAGCAAACAAGCTTGCGCTAATTAAATCCATCTACATAACTCTTATGTACGTACAAGAAAATCCACCGTCACATGCATAACATATATGAGTATAATCCATCTAAACCTAGTGCTAAGATACCTAAGATAGTAAGAGGATGCAAAGATATGCACAAATATAACATTCTACTACACATAATCAACATTTGAAATGCATTTGAGTTTTGAACGATAATGAGGTGACTGTTCCCAACCGTGTGAATCAGCCAGCAGAGACTACATAATTATTATTTATTTAAAAAAAAAATCAACGAAAATGTGGCATACTAAGAGTGTGATTGGTAGATGACACCCACACCTAACATCCTCCCCTAGCAAAAAAAAAAGCTACAAAGACAAATCAGAAGGGAAATCATTAGCAAATTTGCGGCACTGGCTACGACCACGCACAGCAACAAAAACAGAAATAGCAGAGCTCGAAGCAAAATAGTTAAAAGTAGGTACATTCGAGTCGCAAAGATCAATTAACTTATGTGTAATGCATAATGCATACCTGTTCATTCTAAAAGAGCAAAAAAAGGGACATAAATTCCGCACATTATGAACTACATGCATTTGTGCATAAACCCACGCAGACGCGATCATTGTGTGTGTAAAATTACCTTGCAACAGCGAAGAGCCTGAACCGGTCAGCTTAGGGCTTCGGAATCACCGAGACAACGGTGTGTGCGTGTGTGTTTTCTCTCTTCTGTGACTCACTATTTTCAGTCTTTCGGAGAGAGGTGGAGGGAAAGAGGAAGAGTCATTGTTTTGGGAAAAAATTTACTTGGCTACTTTAGAGACAGCCGTAATTGTTTATTGGATTGTGATCTGGTGTGGATGTGACGGCATCTGATTGGTGTGGTTATCTTTGGTTTCTCATCATCACCGTTAATTTATAAGGGCTGTGGTCACAATTCACGAAGGGTTGGGTTTTCTAGGATTAAGCCTTACCTTTGATTTGATTGCAGCTAGCTTTTATTTCGGGTGCAATTTTGTGTTTATAAGGTATGTTAAAATGTGGAGTTTTTGCCATCAATAATCCATTTTTAATACTTTATTACTTATTTACTCAATTTTGAACCTTATTTACCCATCTAACTCACTTTTGAAAATCGTCGTTTCAAACAGAGATTTTAAGGGAAGAAAACGTTATTTGAAACAGATATTTCTTTTGAAAACGAATAAATCTTTGTTAGGAAGCAAGATTTCAAAAGAAATCTCTGTTTCAAATCACGTTTTCTTCCCTTGAAATCTCTATTTGAAATCACGATTTCTAAAAATGGGGTAGATAGATAAATAAGGTTCAAAATAGGGTAAAAAATTAATTAAGTATTAAAAATAGATTATTAAGGGCAAAAACTCTTAAAATGTGCTAAGGCCTTATAGTTTGACTGCTTAGTAACAAATATGGTGTGGATAGCATTCTAAGAGGTTAGAGTCTAGTTTTCTTTCTATGGAGTCAAGTAGTCATACCTAATCTAGTAAGAGTCGTATCGTTTTGGAAAAATATTTTATCATCTTATATTTGGAAATTAAAGAGGAAAGAAAAACAATCATCCAATTGCTCATCGTTTTCATTATGTCCCAACTTTCAAATTCATAGTCTCTCTTACTCGAATTTAAATTCTTCTTGGTTCCTCTCACCAATAACCATGGCTTCCACCAAGGAATTGGACCCGTCGCTATGCTACTTGACCCGAAAAGAAACTAAAAAAAGGAAAAAAGCAAGTTTGCGCCCCCCCCCCCACCCATAGTAGGCATGGAAGTGTTTGGTGTTGTGGGTTTAATGGTCGTGGTGGTTTCGACGACCGATGGTAGATTTGGGGTTCACCAATCTCTGCTCACTACAACAATCGTGGATCGGTGGTGGCCGCACCGTAGACATGCACAGACTTGCACGCACTCATACTCTCGAGCAGATTTTTGGCACACGTATACCTGTGCATACATGTGCGAGTTTCACAGTGGTACTGTAATTGAGACTTGAATTGCGACAGCATGGGTGGTGTAGTTGCAGTGATTGCAGTAGAGTAGGTGGACGGTTGTGAATTTTCAAGATGCTTGCTTAACATTTAAGACTAGGTTTTGATCTTGAACGACAGAGGCGGTGATGTGGTGGAGTATGTAATGGTCGTGAGCATTTACATTGGCCAAATCCCAGTGGGTGGAGATGATGGCAATGATGGGGAAGACCAAGAAGAAGGGTGGTTATGCGGCTGTATGTGGAATTGGTGGTTGGCGGCAGATGAAGACCAAGAGAAAGGGGGTAGAGTATTATGTTATGGATGAAGGAAATTTTAAGACAAACAAAAGGGCAGAATCGTCTTTCTAACATACACGTTAAAGCCAGTCGTATTTCATCGTGACAAATGATATACTTTATATTTTTCATAGTCGATGGACAGGGGCGGAGCACAAGCATGACCAGGGGGGGCCATGGCAACCCCCCACCCCCACCCAAAAAAAAAAAAAGTTTGAGATTTTTTTTTTTTTTTTTGTTTTAAAATATGGGTAATTTTGCTTAAAATATTTATTAAAATGCCACTATATTATAAATGAATGTATTAGAGTTTTGTTATATTTTTTACTTTTTATGCCACCGGCTGTCGTGGTCTTTATCTTCTTCGTTCCTTTATCCATCTTCATTCTTTCAAATTATAAATCTCCAGATTATAAAGAAAACACTAATAGATCAATGTTAGTTATTTTTTTTTCTTTTTTAGTTTAAATTCTTATAATATGTTATACGTGATTATTGTCATCATACAATTGGTAATCGCACTAGTGATACATATATACAATATGAGTTAAGTTTTTTTCATGCAAGATTAGTGATTTGTTGTGGACTAAGTTTATCAAATAAATAAATCACTACGAATAGTGATATTATATTATTATTAGTCAAATTGAGCAATCAATTTTGCATTTAACATATTCAATCGTGACGCGAATTCTTTTATGTTAGCTGTCAATTTTTTTAATAACTTTTTGGTCCCCCCCGGTTGAACTTCCTGGATCCGCCCCTGTCGATGGACACGGGTATAATTACAGAGTGACCTCGAGGAGTTCAGTTCCTTTTTAGTTATTTATATATTTATACTTTTTCTGGTAAGAGTGGCATGCCATTCATGATAGCCATGTGGTAAGGAATATTCATTCCCCTTTTGGTAAATATGTGTTCCTTATTTAAACCTAACATCAATATCATTAGTAGTGTTCTAGACTTTTAAGCTTCGTTTGGTTATCATTTTCTTATGATTTTTTTTTTTTTTGAGTCTTCCTTTTGTTTGGTTATCATTTTTCAAATAATATTTTCAAAACGTCAAATTCAAATATTATTCACCATCTCTCTGTAAATATGCTATTGAAATTTTCTCCACTCTCGTTGACTTGTAAACAGGTTAAAAATTGTACTAAAACAACATGTGAGAGTTCTTTGTGTTTTTAATCTGGTATTTATTTGCCAACACATTAAAATAGAAAATGATACCAAAACATATTTGTTAGCCCTATGGTTGGATAACCTAGGCTTCATCTTGTTTTTTTTTTTTTTTTTTGTGAAAGTCAACCTTTTATTACCAATCAAATGTTCTACAACAATAAATATTTCTCAGCATTGCATGTCCTATATTTCAGTATAGCTACAGTTGTTTTAAGACAACAACATTCTCTCATCAAGTTCCCAATTGGAGCAAAGCCTTTTATTTACATTGTTCCCCTTTATTTGCTTCCAACTTCTCAAACACCAGCAGATCCATTGTTGGATCATCATGATCAACTCCTCCTTTGTTTTTTGTTGATGCTCAAATGTTCTCTTATTTCTTTCAAACCATATCATGTAAACAGTAACAGTCATCCCAAGCTTCCTAAGCCTTGCTTGAAAGTTTTTTCCTCTGAATTTCTTGGTAGCATAGCAAAAACACTGATGCCAAGAGGCCCCTTGAAACTGTATCATTAGTTTCCTCATTACTATCTCCCATACTGCATTGGTGTAATTGCATCTCCAGAAGAGATGATCTTATCTTCCCTGTGGTTTCCACAAAGAGGACATGAGTCATCCATGCTAGTATTCAATTTCACCAATTTGTCTTTAGTTTTAAGTCCCCCATTGCATAACATCAACAGCACAAATGCACACTTAGGGATATGACCACTAAACCAAATTAATTTCCACCAAGGCACCAGTGTACTTTTAGTTCTTAAGAGCTGTCATGCTGAACTTATTGAGAATGTGGCATTCTTATTCCTTTCCATATGATTTTCATCTGCTCTATTGGTTTGGGGTAGGCTGATGCATCTAATATCTTCAATCCAACTGCTAAGTGCATGAGATCTTGCTAGACGTAATTTCAATTGCCCATCCTTTATGATAGCACTCACTCTACTATCCTTTCTTAGTCCAGAATCATAAATGATTCTGTGACCATATTGTGCAATTAGATTTCCTTGGGGCATCCAATTATCATACCAGAGCCAGGTATTTTCACCATTTCCAATATCATACCACACCAGCTACTGCATTTTCTCTCTGAACTTTATTATCTTTCTCCATGTCCAGGTCATTGTCACAGGGGGTTGAAAAGTCCACAGATTCCTCGTTCTCGATGATGTATAAGTGACACCATTTCACCCATAGTGAGTCCTTTTTATGTGCTAGGTCCCATATATGCTTGTATAGAGCTGCTATATTCCACTCAGCCAATCTTTTGATCCCAAGCCCCCTTTCTTGTTTATGGACACACATATCCTTCCAGCCCACTTTGGCTTTAGTGCATTTTTGTGTCTTTCCCATGCCGGATGAAGGCTCTGATTTTTGCTTCAAGTTGTTTAATGATTTTCTATGGGAGTATAAACATAGAACACCAATACACTTACATGCTTATAAGCACAAATGTAACAAGCTGTACTCTACCTGCATAGGATAGGCATTTAGTGGTCCAACTGTCAATTTTCCTTGTGAGTTTATTCAGTAGTATTTGACAGTCCTTCATATGTAGCTTTGTTGAAATGAGGGGCACCCCTAAATAGGTGACATGAAGTTGAGCAGCTTTTCCTCCAATAATCTGTGACAGGGCTTCCTTTTCCTCTTCTTGTACCACAGCCATAAACATAGAGCTTTTGGCCAAATTAGGTATAAGTCCAAATAGAGTACCAAACTCCTCCAAAGCACTCTTGATGTAAGCCAAAGAGACTTGATCTGCAGAAACCATGATGAATAGGTCATCTGCAAAACTTATGTGGTTCATCTGTAGTTCTTGGCATTTGGGATGAATTACGTATTGTCTTGATGATAACTACACATTGATTATGTTTTAATGTGTACTTTGAATGGATTCTTAATAGGTATACACATACATACTCATGAAGACACGTTTAAAATTTTGGATAATTGGATTAAAGCCAAAGAAGCTTAAAGCTATAGTGGACATGCTATGAAAACTTGATCAAGTCTAATGTTAAAGAGTAAGAAAGAATGCAAAGGCTAAGTCACTATCGATTATGATTGATCTTTACTACTATGTAACTAGTATTGGTTTAATGATTGGATTGATGACTATGACCTAAAATGACCTTATGACACATTGTGCATTGCATGTGAGTTCATAACATTTCACACAAGTGTGGTTCTTGAAAATTAATGAACTTTGGAGTTTACTCAGATTTTATCAAAAAAAAATTTGGTGCTAAGCTTTTCATATTTTGATAAAAAAAATTATTAGTTTTTCAACGCAAAAAACGACACCTCAATCCGATTTTTATAGAAAAAGTTATGCCCAAAATAGAAAATGGGTTCTGTGATGCAGCTAATAGGCAATAGGGTAATACAGTCGAGTGCATTGGTCAAAAATCAGTTTCAACGGCTATTTTCGAGGATAAGATTGCAACGGCTAGTTTAGAGGGAACCTAGTCGACTGCATTGGAAATACAATTGACTGCAATAACAATTTTGCTCGTATAATGCCTCTAACAGCTATATTTCATATCTTCTCTATATAAATGATTTGGGGCTTCATCATACACAATGGAAACCACATTCTAAGCCTCAATTCATTTGAGAAACATCAAAGCTCATAGATTAAACTTTTCTCTTTTCATCTTCATGATTTTACATCATTAAATATAGCATATTTGTCAACAATTATTTGATTAAGAGTGAGCATCCTTCAAGTCATCAATTCTCTCATCTTTCTATTGTACTAGAACTTCATTTGTACTCATTTCCTTTCAAGATGGTCTTTTTATACACGTTTGATCTTTGTAAAAGGATTGTGATCAAGGCTTGGGTTTGTCAAATCTTAGGTGAGCTTTGTGGATTCAAGGCTTGTGTTTGATGTGTGCATATCACCAAGTGTTGTAAGGGGTTTGATCTTGACCCGGAAGAAGATCGTTGTTAGTGGATTCTAGTGCTCTTGCAAGGACTTCCTTGAAGAGGTGGATGAAGGCTTGATGGTAATTCAAGTCGAACCATTTAAATCTCCTTGTCAAGTATTTATAACTCAATCCCTTTACTTATTGCTCTATAATTGTTTGAGATTGTGTAGTTAGCATCTTGATTGAAGTATTACTTGGTTTGATTGAGATTTATGATCGTGCTTATAAATTCCCCATCAATTTTCAAAAACTCTATTCACCCCCCCCCTCTCTAAGGTTGTTTTATTGGTTTCAATGTTGTTAGTTCCTAGAACAAAATGTTGTCATTTAAAAGTTCATAAACTGATTATTAAGTGGGCCTTGTATAAATATAAGGCTTAATTGCACTGTAGACCCTGAGATTTTCAAAGATTTGCAATCAGAACCCAAAACTTTAGAACTTGACATCCAAGACCTCAACGTTTGACACATGTTGCAATCTGTGGAATTTATTAACGGGAGTCACATATTCCGTTAGTAAAATCCTAATTGCGGGGGTATTTATGTCATTCTTTCTTGTATTTTCCAATTGAGGGAAAACCCCACAGAAGCCGTAAAAGACACCAGTAAAAAGGATGGAAAATAACCGTTCACCTACACACCCAAACCATTGAACCCTAGATCTGAAACTCCGCCGATGACTAATCAACGTACCCAGATCTACCGCAATCGGTGATCGTGAGGGTGCCACCATCTGCTCGAAGTGGAGCGGCGGTGACGAGGTGAGACTGAGGGATGAGGCAATGATGACGTAGGTTAGAGGGAGGGGGCATCGGCGTGAGTTATGGGTTGAGGGAGAATGAAAATTAGTTCTTTTAAGATTTTTTAATTAAATGATTTGGAAAGAGATAGAAAAAATTAGGGTTTTATATCTTATTTTGCAAAATGAGGTTTTTAAAGCCCTAATTTTCAATATATACAGTACAAGTGCAATATTATCATTTTTAAAATACGTAATGATGACATCATAAAAAATACACTATTTGGTCGGAACCCTGACGGTTGGACACAAGTATTACATTTTTAACGTTTTTGGTCATGATATGTTACATTTTGAAACTTAGTGTCATTGACTGTAATTTCACAACCTTGGGGACATTATTGTAATTATCCCTAATATTTTTGAGCATTGCGAGGGGCAAGTTACTGGACCAATCGAAGCGTCTTTTGCAGTTGGCACTTGGTCTTGCTTGTGTGGTGGCACGATCTACAAGATCACTGTGCGTACTCGCCTGAGACTGTGTAGAATGTTCCTATTCCCCTAAAATCATCGATACGCTTGGTCAAACTTTATTAGTGGGCGACATAAGTGTGTTTCTGGTTAAAAATATAGTTGAACTAGCGTTTGGGGCGTAGAATGCTGCTCTTCGCCTAAAATCATCGGTATGCTTGATCAAACTTTGTTAATGGTCGACAAAAATGTGTTTCTGGTTAAAAATATAGTTAAACTAGTGTTTGGGGCACAAGCAAAGCCTATGCAAATAAGGGTGAACATCAAATCGTTCAAACCGAACTAATCAAATCCGAACCGTTCAAATGTTTTAATGGTTTGGTTTCACATTTCTTAAACCGACATTGATTCGGTTTGGTTCATGATTCACATTTTTTAAACCGATTCCAAACCGAACCGACCTATGATAAGTTATTTTACTTTTAGTAACATTCATTGACAATTTCACATACACGGTAGTCAAAAAATTCATATATACAAATCTTGAAAGTTATAAGAAAAGAAAATAACGAGAACACTTATAACACAAAAATTTCGTGACCAATAAATGTTCTATATTTACTAATTATTTCTCATATATCAAGGAGTACTTATATATCGAACGTAACAAGATTATATGTAATTTAGAAAATATATAACTTCAATTTTTTTTTATCACTGTTAGATCCAATAGTAATTTGCAAATGAATAACGTCTTTAAGTTGAGCACAAATCGATCCAAACCGACTAAACCGAACCGTTTAAACCGACCAAATCGATGGTGTTTGGTTTGGTTCGGTTCACAAATTTTCAAACCGAGGGGTAACAGTTTGGTTTGCGGTTTGACCTTCAAATCGAACTGTACCCACCCCTATATACAAACATAAATTACAAATTTACTTGTTAAATATATACAGAAAGATAAAAAATCAGGCTAAAAAGGGATAAAGAGCGAAATATTAAAAAAGTAGCATTGACGATGATAGAAATTTCGTAGAAATTGAATAAACGGAGAGAGTTGTGGATAGTAGAGTTAGAAAGTAGGAAAGCATTAAAACATACGTTTAACTTTGAAATTACTTTAGTAACCTTTTTAAAGTTTTTAAGAAAATAGGTAGGGATGTTTTAAAAAAGTAGAATATACAATATAAACTATAACCTCAATATGTAAATTCAGTAATGCAACTTAGGCTCTGTTTGAAAACGTTTCCGTTTTCAGTTTTTTTTCTAATTTTGTAAACTGGAGAAAATAAACGCGTTTGACACATAATTTTTGTTTTTTTTTCCTTCAGTTTTGAAAACCAGTTTTTAAAATAAGGTTGTTTTTGAAAACTCGCATTTAGGAGTTTTGGGTTTTCAGTTTCGGTTTTTATTTTAAGACCACCACCTCCCACCACCACAGGCGCCGCCGGCCGACAGTTGCCTCGCTGGTCTCCGCAGCCCGCGTGACAGCCGTCGGTCGGCCACTGCCACGCCCCACCGCCAAAGAAAAAACTCAAAATAAAAATTGAGTAATCAAATACTTAAAAGAAAAAATTTAAAAAGAAAAAACTGAATAATCAAACACTTATTTATTTTTTATATATAAAAAATTAAACTGAGTTTAATTTTTTAGAAAAAGAAAGTGATTTCTTACTTTGCTTAGCACGCCCATGCCAAGTAAACCGGCTGAAGGGTAAAGGTGAGTGGTGACGGCTGACCTTAAAACAACAGCAAGAGACGCCGTCGAACATGACGTGGGCCGTCACTGACCTCAAAAAACCCACCACTGGCGGGTGGGCCTCTCTACGTTTCACTTCTCCTCCACATCCCGTCCCTTTCTCTCCCATGCGCTCGACATCTTCAACAACTGACTCACACTTTTGTTCTCACAGCGCAAAACAGCCCTAATTCCCCCAAATTCGTAGCCACATTTTAGCTCCACCAATGGAAGAGAGCTCGACCGGCGCACTAGTGCCGGCGGTGAAGCCGGAGCTGCCAGGGCCCTGCGACGCCACCCCGCCGGCCTCCGGCCCCGCCTCTAGCGGAAAATCCGGAGCACCGGAGCTCGACAGGGAGCTGCTGTGCCCGATTTGCATGCAGGTCATCAAGGACGCGTTCCTCACGGCGTGCGGCCACAGCTACTGTTACATGTGCATCGTCACTCACCTCCACAACAAGAGCGACTGTCCCTGCTGTGGCCACTACCTCACCACCAATCAACTCTTCCCCAATTTTCTCCTCGACAAGGTCCGTTTAGTAAATCCTTCCGTAATTTTCGCCATTTTGGTTAGATACTATTTGATCGCAGTTGATCGGATTTTGTCTGTAAGTGAATACGTTGATGTTTCTTAATTGGTTAGGATGGAAATCAGTGTTAAATAGAAAACCTACTGCACGGATCGCTATTATAAATGACCCGGTGGTGACATTGAACGCTATGATTAGTGTAGGATTGTTGATAGGATGCAATTTTGAAGTTGATTTACTTTACTCGTCAGAGAAGCGAGTTTGACATGCTCGCGGATTATGAACGCTTTCGTTGTCTCAAGTGAATCGGTTAGTTGAGCGTGTTATAGTTCAAGAAAGTGAATGCGTAGGAGGTTCTATGTTTGGTTTATTGAGTCGATACAAGTGAAATGTGGATAAATTCCAACAAGGCAGGCAGCAGAGGGAGAGAGTATCTCTGAAGTTTAGTGAAAAATGAAGAAAGTGACAGTTGGGAATAGATTTAGAAACAGATATTTGGGGGGAGGGGGTAACGGGAGGGTGGGGGTGAGGGAGATGCCCTTGTTTATTACTAGAGGCAAGAACCTGCTCTGGATCTACATTATATTGTTTGATCTTGACATGTATTGGAATTTACTTAGCCGCACTACGTTGCTAGGTTGACCGCCCGCGTGCTTGTGCACCAGTTGAGGCTAAAAAACCTACTTTTTCTGGATTGGACTCAAGTGACTGGCAGTACGTCCATATTCTTTTACTGAATTTGAATTAAGCAATATGCATGGAGATTCAGCCCTATCGAGTTTGGGCAGGAATAGGATCTCCATAGGTCCCGCTGATAATCCTACTTATTATCTGCATCAAGTTTTTGTTGATATTTCTGTGTGCATATTGCCGAAAAAATTCGATAACAAATGTACCTTGTCCTTGTCTTACTTGGGCACTGTTTGTTGCGGCTTATTGTTGCCTGCTTATGACCTATGCTTAAGAAAAAAAGCTCAAAATCCTTAAGCTCTAAGTTGGGTACACCCCTCCTAAAGCTAAAATAAGCTGAAATTTATAACTACCTTAAGAGGTACCTCTCGTTCATACTCTGCACGTGTCACATGTTGGTACTTTCTCTTTCTTCCTTTCACTATCTCTAATTCATCCAATTTTGGATTCAGATGATTCAAGTTGTGGCTAACTCAAAATTGAATTCTCTTTTCACTTAAGATGGATGATAAATATATTTAGGTATATTGTGGGTCGTCCAATTCTGTTGACAAAGTAACTTTATATGCATCCACTTAGTAACAACTTACTGGGTATTTGTCAATCTAACTAGTTCTGTCAATTTTAACGAACCCCACATACCAACTTTTGCATTGATCTGCTTGAATAATCTGTGAGATAAGCTGCTTATAAAAAAAAGTAAAAGCTGCAACAAACGAGCCCTTGTATTATTACTTTTTAACCACTGGTTCATTCCAAGCTTGGACTGTTCAAGCTTGGTTCGGCTGATCTTGCTTTATGGAAACCTTTATTTAATAGCTTGAACTCGCTCATCCAACATTGATCCAGCTAGCAAGCCCGCTTGCCTGGGCTCCTTTCAGGCAGACACCACGTTACATAGGCACATGTAGTATCCCACTTTCCAAAATGATGTTAGTGAGTTAGAATTCCACATGAACAGCAAGGTTTGGGTTCCTGTTTACCACTAAACATTCTTGTTAAGCAAGCGAGCATTTGTAATATCTACAGTGAATCTAACTAAGGTACCAAACAACATTAAAACAAAGCATTACAACTTATAAATTTAACCCTTTGAACAATTATATTTTGAAACTACATGTATCTACATACATGTTGTGTGAAAGGATTAAACAGGTGTTCATGATCTTGTGCATGGACAATTTTCCATTTTCACACTCCCCCCGCATATTAAAGAAGCTCTATAACGCTGATGAATGACCTTGGACGAATTTTTAATGAGCTGAATGATGAGCTATTAACTTTCGCAGCCCTAGTTCTTTAGCATCTTCTCCTGTTCATGTCAACAAGTTGTTGCGTATTAAAAGAGCATTCCGTCTTTAAGCGCTGATGTGCATCTTGAAACAATTTACTTCACGGTGCAGCTCATTGTTGTAAGGTTTGTCTGTACCTCATTGTAGCTACTGAAGAAGAGTTCTGCCTGCCAAATATCAAAAACTGCCTCCCCCGTAGAACAATTTCGTCAGGCATTACAAAAGGTAATTGTCATTTCAGAGTGGAATAGTTTTATGTTGCACAAATTTGATTGATATACCGCTTTTGATGTCTTTTATGCATATTAACTCGTGGCTATACAATTCTCTACAAGTCGCAATTTCTTGTGTTCTTTCATTTCGTTTTACTTAAATTAAATTCCCCCCCCCCCCCCGTTGCTCATGGTCATTTGAAGCTACTTTATGTAGCCCATTTAACCATTGCTCAAGTACAACATTAATCCCAATAAACCAAGAGGTTACTGATCTATGCATCTTTACCTGATTTATGAATTGGCACTATGGTATAGCTTTGCAGTATGCTGCATGCATGGTAGTTTTGGGCTGGGATAGGCAAAATATGATGAGCCAGACAATAGTCATGAATGAGCATATAACAGTTTGGAAAGAATAGACCCTGTATGTGGGGTTCATCACATTCTTGACTCTTCTGGCTGGAAAAGGATCAGATTTTATTAGTGCTAGCCTGTGGATATAGGCAATTAAGGCAAATAGAGTGTTCGCTTTCTGCTTGAGAACTAATAAACGTGGAAGAGAAGTTAAAGGAACATCCAGTACGAAATTCCAGCATGTTTAGGAATCGACGTATTTTTAAACTGTGCTGAAGGTACCCCGCTTGATCCATTTTGTTGAGAAGATCTATGTTGATTCACCTTAGCTACTACCCCAGTCCCTTAAATGGCATGGCCTTTCTTTTTTGGTATGCCATTAAAAATGAGATCAGAGATGCAAGAAAATGCATTCACTTAACTGCATCATTTCTTCTGCATCAAATCATTGTTTCATGGAAAACTTCTAATGGGACGTTACCTTGTGATCCTTAGACAGGGCTGTGATGTGTCAGTAAAAGAACTGGACACACTATTATTGCTGCTTGCGGAGAAAAAGAGTAAAATGGAGCAGGAAGAAGCTGAGAGGAATATGCAAATTCTGCAGGACTTCTTGCACTGCTTAAGGAAACAAAAGGTTGACGAGCTTAACGAGGTTCGTATCGTTTGCCTTTGTGCAAGTCTGCTTGTAATACATGATTATTGATAAAAAAAAGACAGAGATTCATAGTATAATTCTGCTCATTCAAATATTTGTTTTGTACCATGACATTGGACCTGCTTGGTCATACTTGCTTTATACAAATCATGAACACTTATATTAGGGGTCTGTGTGTGTGTGTTTTGTGTGTGTATATGTCTACGTGCTTTAGGGTGGACCACTTAATGCTTGTCAAGTAGTATAGTCACACTTAAGAGTCTGTTGGAACCATCGAATTAATGGAGTTTCAGTTCAAATACTCATTTGTAGTAGTTTGGAATATTAAAATAATGATTTGGAATTGGATTTAGTGGGATTTGACTGTATTTGTTTTTATTGTGTGAAACCTAACCATTTCGAAATCTGGTGAAAATTGGTCGGATAATGGGATTTGAATTTTCTTGTACTAAAAGCAATTATATTACCCATATTACCTTTGCCTTGATCTCTATGAACCCACCAGCACCATCACTCCTGTCTCCATCGCTGCTACACAACATTCGCTGCCACCACTCCTACCACTACCACTACCACTACCACTACCACTACCACTACCACAAGCACCACTATTACAATCTCACCCACCACTAGACCGCCGCTTCCACCACCGCCACACTACTAACATCACCACACCACCAGCTCTACGATGTTGTTGCCACCACCATCATAACCACTGCTACCATTAGTGTGTTACATCACCACCCGACCAGCATTATCATCATTACCGCAACCAGTAGATCGCCATTGCCTCCTCACCCTTGATATCACAACCACTACTACCACTGCTACCGGCACAGTCATTGTTGTCACCGACAATACAACTAGTAACACCCTAATATCACCGTCATTGCAACCTTTGGTACCATTACTAGACTGCACCACCACCTCCATTACCATCACTAGACTGCACCACCACAACCATCACTGCCATTGATGCAACACCATCACCACCACTGCCGACACCACGCCACCGCCACTACAATTGTTGTTGCTGCCACCATCACTATTGTCACCAATGCTACCATTGCTGATGCCCTAACAACAAAACAACCCCTACAACCATTACCCTCACCAGACTCCCCAACACCACTGCCGCTGCTACCGGCGATGCCATAACACCACCATCGTCGTTGTTGCCCCTAGTGACGCCCTAATAACACAACCCCCATTACTATCACTATAGACCACCCCACCACCCTGCAAATAATGTGACATCACACTCACCACTTCCACCACCCATACGGCTGCACTGTCACTTACCTACGACTACCACTCGCACACCACTGCCACTATATGTTGTCACCAATGCATGTGAAACTACTTACGTGTAGTTGTGTTTCATCTTATGTTGAGGACATGATTGTCTAAAATTCATTACCTTTTTGTTTTCTTTGTTCTCCAAATACAAAATAGGAATTCCGTGATTTCAATTCCATTTTGTTGCAAGCAAAGATAAATGAATAAAATTCCAAATCCAATTTACATTTTGAAATTCAATTTCTCTAAGAACAGGTTCAAAACAGAGTGGAAGTGCCCTCCTCTTTTGATCACTGAGAGAACTACATTATTAGGCAGCACCTGCTGAATTAATGGCAACACTACCTTGAAAGAATTTGCTTAGTGCTTGACTAGCTTTAACTAGTAGATAGAAACCAATTTCTCATGAATATATATCCTATATAGCTCAGTATTCATTGATGAATTTACCATTCTCTTTTCAGATACAAACAGATCTCCAGTTTATCAAAGATGACATAAATGCAGTGGAGAGACATAGAATAGAGCTATACCGGGCAAGGGACAGGTACCCGGTGAAACTGCGGATGCTTGGCAACGATCCTACAGCTGCAGCGATGGGATCTCGGTCTTCGTCAACTGATAAGAACAATAGTGGCCTTGTCACCAATTATCGTAATGCATATGGAGAAATGCCTAGTGGAAACTTCCAGTATAAGAAAGTTGATGGAAAAGCTCAAGTCGGCCCTTTGGGACCCCAAAGAAAAGATCCTCAGAGTGGATTGACGTCACAACATATGAGTCAATCAGGTCTTGAGGTAGTGCGGAAAAAACGTGTCCATTTGCAGGTCAGTAACTACCGTGAGGTCACACATTTATGTAAATTGGCTATTCATTGGTTTGCATCTTACTGGTTGTACTTTAAAATCATCATTGGCTAAATTAAGTAGATCGGCCATAAAAGTAACCAGCATACAGCGTTACTGTCTGATGCTGTTTTCATCAGGGATTAGATCTAAGTCAAATTTCAGAGGTTTACCTTTTGTTCATGTGGTAGGTTAGATAGCCCAACATTCTGTTTTTAACCACTTGTTCTAGGAATTGGATTTCTTTTTTTTTTTTTCCGTAAGCTGTGGATACAATTGCCTAAAAATTAATTTGCTTTCCATTTACCCTATAGTCCAAACGCAATAAAGGAATTATGCGTGTTCATATAGTGGTGGTGTTCAAGTTGTAGTCCCCGTGTAAGTGGGGTGTGGCGGCACTGATGGTGGAAGTGCGGAGGGTGGTGTGCTGGTCTACTAATGTTAGTGGTGACAGTGTTATTAGAGCGTCACTAGTGGTAATTTTGGTGACCGAAGGTGGTGGCAACTGCAACGGTGGTGTTGATGATGGCGATGAGAGCGATTGTCATGGCAACGGCAACAACGGTGATACAGTGGCAGTAGTTGAATGGTAGTGACAGTTATGGTGGTGGCGGCATCGACGTGGTGGTGATGACAGTGATGGGGCAACGACAACAGTAATGGCGGTCTACTGTTGGTGGTAGTGATGGTGGCACTGACAGTGATGGTGGTAGTAATGACTAAGTGTGGTGTCGGTCTAGTGGTGGTGGTGGTGACGGTGATGGTAATTGTCGTGGTGGTGTTGGTGATATAACACAGTAGCGGTAGCAATGGTGACTGTGGTGGTGATGGTGTGTTGATGAGAGCAGTGTGGCAGTGACGGTTGATTAGCGGTCTAGTGGTGGTGAGAGTTGTGGGTGGTGGCGGCAGTAGTTGTGGTGGTGATTGCACGAGGACAAGGTGGTTCGGCCACACTGGAGTGAAGGCGGAGTGCTGGGCCTGGCGTCTGTCATGAAGACGGCATGGCGGTTACGGTAGAGGAGGTGGTGCCGGTGCTGGTGCTGCGACTGGCAGGCTCATAGGTGTCTAGAGATTTAAGAAAGGGTAAATGGGGTAATAAATGTGTTAGTTAAAGAAAATCCAATTCCCATGAATGTGACTGTTTTTATCGAATTTCACACCGTAAATCCCATGAAATTCAATTCTTATTCCCTGTTCTTTTGTTTTGCGTATTTGAAACAAAATCCAATCAAATTTATGGTTCTGAACATTCTGTAAATGTGAAAACGTGCATTCAGAAAACAATAGTTTTTGAGTCGTCATCTAATCTTTTATTAAAGCAAAACCCTTAACAAGAAAATGTAGAAAACCCCAATTTTGACCTTAGATTATCAATTAAGCCTATATAGTCTTTGTAACAATGAATTTGGGTTCTGGTGTTATTAGATGATATTATCCTGTTTAACTGAATTTTAACACGAACTTTAATCTCTTATATTTGTCGGTTTGAGAGTGTAATATCCTATGGAGGGAACCTGGGGGTCTTTACATAGTGCTCTAGAGTCTTATAGCTTGTTTGCGAGTTTTTAGGAGAGAAATGAGAGGAAAAGAAAGGAAAGTGGCTCATTTCTTTCCTTTTCTCTAGTTTGTGAGTTTTTTTTAGGAGAGAAAAGAAAAGAAAAGAGAGGAAAGTTTGGACCTCTTTTGTCTCTAAATCTTTCCTCCCAAAATTGGGAAGAAACGGAGAGAAAGGAAACTCTCGTAAGTAATATTTTAAAACTGCCCGTATTACCCTTCAAATAATGAAGACTAAATTTTTAAAGACTTTTAGATTTTAGGGTTCCTTTAAAGAACTTCTCATTTTACTTACAAACAAATAATTATTTTAAATGTTAGAATTGACTCAGAACTGATTGTTTTACTTTTAGTGTGACATTAATCAGATTTGGATGTTGGAATGTTTGTAGTCAACTCATAACTATTTCTTGTTTTTTTTTTCTATTGTAATATTAACCAGTGATGTAAGACTTATTACATTTATATGGTATGAATTTTGTATGATATCATTGATGACTAATTTATTTTCCTCTTAAAATCATATTCTTTTTTAGTATCATACATCATGATCTTGGTTAGAATTATGACGATATAGTTTAAGGGTATATATGTAATCGAGTGTCTTTTCTTTTCTTTTCTACTGAACTCACTAATAAGAGAAAATAATGATATTTTTTATCTTTCTTAAACACACAAACAAGAGGAAGGAAAATTGTCATCTATTCTTTTTCTTTCTTTTCTCTTCCATTCTCTTCTTTTCTTTTCTCTTCTCTCGTCTCTAAACTCACAAACAGGCTATTAGGGCCGAGGAAAATCTGCACAATGATGCCTTTACGCTACCCTAAACCCCAAAAAAGAGGATTTTTACATCTGAAGAAATGACGAAACTAGCCCTCTGCTTGTCGATACCCTGTAGCCGCCACAGCCATGCCGACAGTACAAATCTATGCTGGCTGGTACGCACTAATACCGAGCAGTACACTAGTCCTTACAAAATTTCAGGAAGAGTCGTTATTCTAGAAGGAAAAGGTACCCTACCTTGCATATGTGCGGAGACCATACATCAGGAGCCCAAAATTCAAGTTACAGGAGACCGGACTGACTAGATTTCAACTCAGGTTAAGCTCAACAGAGCAGACTGGGCTGAAATAAAAGAAGGTAGTACATTCAATCAATATTAAAAATGGGGCATCCACAGTAAGGAACATGTACCGGTATGTACATCGTGTCTGCTCAAGCCCACCCAAATCAAAAGGCTTATCCTTGTACTTACATTTTTTAATCCCTCCCTTGGATTCTCCCCATCCTTTGATCTTTCATCGTTCCGTATTTAAGTGCATTAGGTTACCAATAAATATTCTGAAGAACTCTCTTCCGCATAAAGGATCTACTGATGGATGTAATCGGTTCTATTTTTTTTAATAAGTAATGATATGTATTAACAAGGAATAGCATGAGGGTGGCACCCATGTACGCAAAAATACCTATTCAGCTAGCTATACAACATATGAAGTTGTCCAAAAACTCAAGATAGGTTTCACTGGAGGCAATAGTGGATTCCTCAGCCCAGCCATAAAGAGAGAGCAAAAAAGCTGCCTTAATCCTACTTAAAGGCGGCTCCTCTCTTCAAAAGCTCTCATATTTCTCTCTTTCCAAGCACAACAGAACAGGCAAGGTGGAATTAGCTCACAGGGCTTCCATCTTTGCCTCCGGAGCTTATAAAGGGACCAGCTCTTCAGGAAATCCACAACTTAAAAAGGTGCATCACCCAGCTAATATTCACCAAACTGAAAATCATATCCACCAGAGATTTAACAAGCGGAAATGCAGAAGAATGTGGGGCACAGACTCACCGTCGTCTTTGCAAAGAAAGCATGTAAATCAGTCCCCTTGTCCTCAGATTATCTCCACTAAGTATGGCATTTCTTGAAGCTTCCCACGCGAAAAAGCATACAAAGAGAGGCAGAAGACCTCCACACCGCCAGCCATGGGAACGAGCTACCTGCCTCAAGCAACAACTGTGACAGTGTGACCTTTACAATTGCCTTTCCACAGCTCTTTGTCCTCACCGGCCCAACTTAGATATAATTATAAAGCAAATAAAAAAACAGAGTGACAGTCCAATTCCCAATCGAGAAAGTCTCTCCTAGAGATTGGATTCCAACTAATGGCATTTATACACAGTAGAGACTGCTGATGGATGTAACTGATCTTTGGGTCTAGTTTTTGCTGGAAAATTAGGTCCCTATAAAGGCAAAATGTCTATTTGTATATTGATGTGTGTGTATATATATCCTTACGAACATATCTATGTCCTTACTAACATATCTATGTCCTTACGAACAAATGTTTTCGATGTTTCAATATGGCTGCAGTTCAACGACCTACAAGAGTGTTATTTGCAAAAGCGTCGTCAGTTAGCTAACCAAGTATGTAATTCGGAGGAACGGGATACAAATATTGTGCGAAGGGAAGGCTATAGTGCAGGTCTCTCTGACTTTCAGTCGGTTTTAACTACCTTCACACGATACAGGTAGAGCTCTCAGTCTTCAGTTCCCTAGCATCTTTTTTTACTTCACTTTTTTGTTTTCTGTAACTTTTGGTTTATATTCATCTCTTAAAATTTATTTGAACAGTCGACTGAGAGTAATTGCTGAACTTAGGCATGGGGATCTCTTTCACTCAGCCAACATAGTATCAAGGTAAGGCGATCTTTACGTAACACATGTTTTTGTTTCCCAAAGGATCAAATTTCATTGACACCAGGAAAATATAGAATCTAAAGAGCTTTCAGTAGACGGGCACCATTGGTTGACACGACCTACACTTGTGATCTTGTGCAATATTCGTGTGTGTTTTTTGGAATTGGGCAGATCGATTTGTGTTGTTTGGATTGGCAAACCTGTAAGCTTTAACTTAAAACATACGTCAATACTTGTTTTCCTGATAAGAAAAATATAGCGAAGCTAATAGGAAGCAGAATTGTGAAAGAGAGACCAATTTTTCGTTTTGGAATTGATCAGGCTACATCTATGTACGTTGGACACTAATCCTTGGTGGTTCCGAAATCACTTTGTATATTTCAATTTTCAAGGATAACGAGGAAGCCCATAGAAATGCATTTAATGGCCTATGGTTCAAATGGTGATGAAACCACTAGGCTGAAAATGAATCGTTGCCAAATCAAGTCGTATGAAGCTTTTGCAGTTCTGAAATCTACAGTCTGAAAAATTTTGAGCTGTGCATGATACATCTGGTATGAAAGATTTTCGAGGGACATTTGTCGCTGCATCGTCACTCACAGGAAGTGCTGTGATACACCCACGTACTGGTGGTGGAATTTGAGGGGGAAAAATTAAGTACTTTAAGGTATGCTGATTGAAAAGTATGGCCTGGATAATAGCTCTAATTTGATGGTGATTCAGATGTCTACTATTATTGGGGGAGTTGCTGGAGAGGTCCTTAAAGAATCTAGAGGACATGTCCGTCTATAGGTATAAGAGACTAAGTGGCGGAACAAGGAGGTCCAAAATCAGCAATTCAGTTGAAGAACGAATGCTGGAAAGGAAAGGGTTACAAATTTGCTGGAATGGGGAGAATTTCGGGAAATATATATTGGCTAGAAAAGAAGTTAGGAAGGTCAGAGGTGAAGACTTGCAAAATTTTATACCAAAGCTTACGCAGTAAAGGGGGTGGAAATAATACCTAAAACCTTGCCAATGAAAGAGACTTGAATCTCGTGCGTCTTACAAAAAGAAATCCATATAAAGTGCATCAAGGATGCGAAGGAAAGCTACTAGTACAGGAAGATGAGGTTGACATAGATGGTGAGGTTTCTTTGACAAGCTTATAGTCTATGTTACATGGACACTTCAAAATGCGTGAAGTACCCGTGTCAGACACTCTACACTTGGACATTTGTATGGGATATGTGTCCAACACATCTCATAGGATTTGCCACTAAGAACACTATCGTCAAGTGTTTCTTTTAATTCGTTACTGCTTTGAGATGAGATGAGATTTCAATTAAAATAATTTGGGTCACTGAAAACACCATGTTACTTCAGTAATAACTGAAAAAATAGTAATGGATTGAAGTACTTCGCCGTGTCCTCGTGTCTTGGTCTTGAAAATTAGACGAATCCGACACTTCGACATGTATCCCACTCGAACACCCATACTGAGTCCATGTAACATAGCTTATAATGGAGAAATTGAAGAGGTTTTTGGAGAACTTGGAGATCCATCTGATGGTCTTAACTGGAGGTTTGTTCGTAGAATGAGAAGATGCGACATAATCACATAAAGGAAGGTGAAGCGAATTTAAACAATCAAAATAGGAAAGGCTACTGGACCTGGTGGCATTCCTGTCGACCTATGGCCTAGATTGATCGATCAAGTTAAACAAGTAGTTTTCAATCTTAATCGATCAAGTTAAACAAGTAGTTTTCAATATTAAGAAAATACAGATGATCATAGGAAAAAGTGCTTTGGTACAATCTTGTAAGAATAAAGCATATATCAAAGTTGCACCGACTATGGAGCTCTGGGAGAGGGTAATTAAACTTGGACACTGGAGGAGATTGAAATATCTGAATATCAGTTTGTTTTTTTAGCTGGGACATCCACTCTGGCAGCTCTTTCTTGATTAGTCGATTGATGAAGAGATTTAGAGAAAGAAAAAAAAGGATCATGCCATGGTCGTTATAAGTAAGGGAAAAACACGTATGAAAGAAAGTTATGTGAGGGGAGTTAGAGAAGAAAGTGTGTTTGTACTAACTACTACACGTATGAAAGAAAGTGATGTGAGGGGAGTTAGAGAAGAAAGTGTGTTTGTTCTAACTACTAAGTGTGTTGTAGTGATTAAGGACGTGTATGATGGAACAGTATCTTGTTTCAGCATGGTACAACTAGTGAATTTCCAGTTACAGTTGGTCTTCGCTGAGGATCAGTTTTAAGCTCTTACCTTTTCTTTGCGTAGTTATGGTTAAGTTTACTCAGAATGAGGTCCAGTGGTGTAATTATCTGCCGATGACGTGGTTTTGATTGATTAGACTAGAATACGTGTGAAAGCTTAGAGTTCTGGTGAAGTACTTTAAAATTTAAGGGCTTTAGGTTAAGTAGGACTATTTAACTGTTCAAGTAATAACTTAGAGGTGGTTTGAGGAGGAATTGGATATCGATGGGTAAGAGCCAAGAGGCACCTAAAAGGTATATTTTTGGACATCTCGGATCATTTGTGCAATAGGAGGAATTGATCGATGATAAAAACAGGTTGGGTAACGGGTGGAGCTGCCCTTCAATGTTTTGCTGTTGTAGTAATCTTCTCAAGTCCAAAGGAGATACTTTATAGGATCGTGGTATGATTCAGATTGCTTGATATGGTTGGGTCGCATTCATCGTGTTCGATGCTCCAGTTAAGAAATGTGATTTCTGTCAAGTGGATGGGGTAATATGTGTTGAAGGTTGACCGTGATAAAATGGAAATAGTAGCCAGAAAAGACCAAATTGCTAATTATTGAAGATGGAGGGAATGATCTTTTATCTAGCCAACCCCAACTAACTTGAGACAAAGGCTTACTTGTTTAAGATCCTACTCCCATCTCTATCTCTTCCACTCCCCACTCTACCACCTTTTGTGCTATTAAAAGATAGAGATCTGTGGAAAATTATAGAACTGACTTTGATTTATTGCATGCAGCATAGAATTTGATCGCGATGATGAGTTTTTTGCTACCGCTGGTGTTTCACGGCGTATAAAGGTTTTTGATTTCTCTTCGGTAAGCTTTTGGTTTCTGAGAGTGACTAGGTCCACTATTTATTTTGCATGAATAACTATGAGAAGTGCCGAGGATGGGAATGATGACTTGTACAAATAACATGCCTCGTTTTGAATTCATTGTCAACGAACTTTTAAATGCTTAATTAACTGGAGAACGTAGCCACACATGCATCTGTTCTTATGAAAACAACCATTTTCTAATATTTTGCTATGACGTATGTTCTTCGTATTTTGTGGTGATCTGCGGGTGTGTGCTAAGGGTAGTGGTTTGTCTCGTTAGTTATAACGCTTGAACATTTCATTATTGATTAAAACAGTAAAAATCATTATCTTCTTTTACTTGTCTGGTGACTGTTCTCTCTGTGTTTTTTAGGTTGTCAATGAACCCCCGGATATGCACTGCCCTGTCGTGGAGATGTCAACACGATCCAAACTTAGTTGCTTGAGCTGGAACAAATTTACTAAAAACCATATAGCTAGTAGCGACTATGAGGGGATAGTGACTGTCTGGGACGTGACTACGCGGCAGGTAATTCTAGAATCATCATAGACAATTGCAATCGTCTATCTAAATGCTATATCTTCTGTATATCTGTAATTGAAATTATGCACTTCTTTGTCCAAGTATTACTCAGGTCTAGTAACAATATTGTCGATCAAGTTCTGTTTTTACATATATTTAGTGGTTTATTCTTCATGGCATTCAGAGCGTGATGGAATATGAGGAGCATGAAAAACGAGCATGGACTGTTGATTTTTCTCGCACGGAACCCTCGATGCTCGTCTCTGGTAGTGATGACTGTAAGGTACTAAAAGGGCTCTACTCTTTAAATATATTCTTGTTTTCTTATGTAATCCTGGTACGGTTTCAGCAAATATGATATCAAAATATACCTACAGCCGTTGACATGTGAAAAAAAGACACTCTCTGAAGGTGTCTTGGTAATCCTTGCACCCATATTGTTTTGATTTCTTTTGCTTTAATGTAGGGATAGAGTTTGTTTATTTAACGTGTGGAGCTTTAGGAAAGAATGACCTTCAACACTTTTACTATGACATGGTTGATCTTGGTTGATGGAACTGGTTGATAGACTATACGTAATCTTGTGCATTGTACTCACTTAAAACTATTGTTTTCATACTGAAAATAATGGGAAATAGATTCTTACTTGACCCTTTTTTGGCATCAATATGATGTAACGGCAAATTTGGCTATGGCAATACAAGTGCATTCTTTTCTTTTCGATGTTTCAAACATGTTATCCACCTTGAGTAATCAAGCAGTAGTTTAAACTATGATCTGACTTGCATTGTTGCAATGGAGTAAAAAAGAAAGTGTGAATGTGTTTACTAGGGTTTCCTTAAAAACATTATACCTGGATATACTGGGCAGGGCCAAAATGCATGCCATTTCGTAGACTGCATATGTATCATCTAACTGAAATGGTTTTATCTTGTTCATGTTGGTTATCTGATATCCTTATTCGGAAGATCGCGTCAATTGCTTCTAATTTCTACTTATTATCAAAGCTATAAAATCGCCTTCTTGGATTTCAGCGTTGAATGATTTTACCTCTTGTTCTGCATGATGCTTTTTGGTACATGTTAAGAAATTCGATCACTTCTTTCCCGGTATTGTGGCTAAAGGAAAACTAGAAAGGAAGTGTATATGGCTTTCGTAGCCATCAAGACAGGTGCATGTATACCTAGGTAGCACGGACACAGACGGGGACACCGGACACCGCAATTTCCAAAAAAATGAATTTTGGACACCGCAGGACACCGCTATTTTTTTAATATATATGTATATCAAATACATTCCATAATCTAAAATAACAAATAATAATGAAAAACTACCAAAACAAGGAATTCAAATACAAGTCATACTTAAACGTTAAATTCAACATAGTACATGGTACATAACATAAGAAATTAAGTCTTACAAAGTCATACGAATAGGAAACAAAGGAAATAACTGAAATTAAGTAATAAACTGATAATAAATATACACTAACACAACTACACAAGCATTGCATTCTGAAATTAAGTTGACAAAATAACTAAGTCAAAAAAGAGAGAGAGAGAGAGAGGTTCCCTTTGAAACGACTCGACAGAGGGAGAGAAAAAAAATACTCTTGCAAAACGACTCGAGTCTTGACAGAGGGAGAAATAAAAAAAGAGAGAGACAGACGACTTCGAACAGAGAGGGAAGGGACCTGTGAGTCAGCTCCGGCGGCGAGGACCTCCGGCGACGATGTAGTGAGCTCCGGCGAGTCGCAGCAGCTGCTTCGGTCTTCACGACATCGACTGGATCTGTCGGCGTCGGCTTCGGAATGTTGGCGAACAGCTCCGACGACAGCTACAAGTCGATAATGGCTCAGAATGGCTTTCGTGAGGTGGTTGATAGCTGACAGCTGTAAGGTGAGTGAAGCAGATGGTGTTTTTTGCCAGATTAGGGATTTAGGGCACAATTTGTTTATGTTAAAAAACCCCCACATATTACATTTATTACCGATTGACCCCCAAAATTAGTTCCAAAAATTCCAAAGTAGCCCCAAACGGTCCGACACTGCACATTCCCGTGTCCGACACGGTGTCGGAAAATTAAAAAAAAAAAAAAATTCCGACACCGATTGGCGGTGTCCGACACGTGTCGGGCAGTGTCCGGAGGGTGTCGGGGTGTCCATCCGTTTAGGACACCATACCTCCCCCTAAGAGGTGTCCGTGCTTCAGAGATG